>JACVVK020000009.1:1595000-1730000 GCA_018292915.2 Batillaria attramentaria | reverse complement strand
TCATTCATTCTCTCTCTCTCTCTCTCTCGTGTGTCAGTAATGCATGCATGCTGTGACCCAGAACAAAACTGATCGACCACATCCAGCAAGTGTAAATAGTGAATTTGTTTTTGCATGATTGGATGACGCTGACATACAGCGCACCATTTCACGGGACTCACCCACTCTGCACACATACCCGCCCGCCTTTGCACAGAATTGATCGCCGGCCTAGTTTTCTCCGTGACTGAAAACGTTCTTATGAAAAAATACGAAAACTGGGTAGCACACTCAACAAACGAAACAGTCCACTTTATAACGTATATATATTGCACAATCATACATGAATATATATATTACAACCTTGTTTGAATACATTCATAATCAAAGCAATGCAGGTACATGTACTTTGTATTGCTATGTACAACATGGAATTGAGAAGGGCAGCAGAGGCCTTGGAAGGAGGGGGGGGGGTTGTAATGCCACGCTCAGTGAATGCCCCCCCCCCAAAAAAAAAAAAAAAAAAAATTTGAGTACAAAATTAAACGTAGACCTAGCATACATGCAACCACATAACTTACGAGAGAGAAAGAGAGAGAGAGAGCGAGCTTCTTGTCCCCAGCACATATACATAGGTAATAGGAGGTGCCGAGGGTTCTGTTGCCGCTGTTGTTTGGTTGATGGATGATGTGTGTGTGTGGTTTTGGTCTTTTCTTTTTTCTTTTTGTGTGCGTGTGTGTGGGAGGGTGGGGGGAGGGGGACTAAGGATCCTTGGTTTGCTTTTCTGTTGGTTTGGTTTGTTGTTGTTGTTGATTGTGAGGCGAATGGTTTTTGTAGTCGTTATACATATATACAGTGCATTCGTGTCTTTCTACTACTTTTTAGTTAACAAACAAACTTGATTTATTCACTGCACAACAAGTTATTCTGTATCAGCAAAAAACCCTTAGCTGTACATCTGGGTTTTCAAGTTTTTTCCCCTCTAAATTTACAAACAGTTTGAGAAAAACAGCACAAGATAACGCAGAAGCAGCCAAAGAAGCAGAGACTAAGCGGACCTCCCAACAAATAAACGCCTGAGACAGAAAATAAAAAAAAACATGGCTTCAGGTGCAATTGTAACTACATCCATCAGACAATTCCATGTACTTGTCACCAGGTACAAAATGCGGCATGCGTGTTTGGGTGTGGTATGGAACGCTGTTATTTTATTATTGCACATTCTTGATTGGTTTGGAAACGAGAACCCTGAAATTGCCAAAACAATTTGCTGGAAAAAAAAAAAGATCAAGCTCATCACCAATATTTAATATTATCAAACTGTCTTCTGAAAATATTCCTACACAGATATCATCATGTCCTTGTCACATACCCTACACATGATTGATGAAATGTCATCTGTGTCCGACGTGTAATATGACAAATGGTTTTGTGAAAGTACATGTATGAGTACATTGGTATCTGCTTTTTCCTAGGCAACCTTCTTCAAGGCCTGTGCTGTCTGATAGACTTGCCGCAAGTTGTCTTTCCGGTCTGTGTTGCAACCTGCCACAAAAACAACAAAAACAGTGCAGCACTGGCACTTCGTGTGTACACTCTATATCTATGAGCAACATCTATGTGTAAATGAGATATGAAAAGCATTTTCTCCCTCCTGCGTTATACCTTTATCCCACGTTTTGATTCTTTTTCGGTTTTGGCCCTGTATGCGAAAATAGGGCACGGTTAACAGTTCCTTGATGGCTCTTATTGCAGTAAACACGAGTATAATCAAAGTGCAATACTCCCACTAAGCCCAATTTACATCCATGCAGACACAAATTAATAATAATTTTTTTAGTGAAGTCACTTGTGCACAACCCCAAACTTACTCAGAAGGAACTGACATAATACTATGTCTCCAACCCTGTTCCGGGTCCGTCGATAACTCTAGGCCCCTGCGACGATGCTCAAGTCGGGCTAAACGAGACCAAGCCGAGCTAAGTGATACCTAAGTTTGAAAAAACAAAAATACTCGGTGACAAGAAATGTGGACAGAAGCGAACAACTTTGAGGTCCCCGTGTCATTTCACAGTGTGCACAGAAACTGTGAAAACTGTCGCATTCACCAGCACAGTACATTTTCAGCACGTTTCGGGATTATTACCTGTATGCGTTGTCCCCCATGCATACACAGACCCGCAGCATGCACGCATTTTTCGTGGCAGCTTTGTGCTCTGCCAGGAAAATGCCTGCTTGTTGCGGCAAGGGAGACAACTCATGCAGGCAATAATCTCGAAATGGGCTGAAAATGTTCTGTGCTGGTGAATGTGACAGTTTTCATCGGTTCTGTGCACACTGTGAAATAACACGTGGACCTCAAAGTTGTTCGCTTCTGTCCACTTTCCTTGTCACCGAGTATTTTTGTTTTTTTCCTTCTTGGGTATCACTTAGCTCGGCTTGGTCTCAGTTAGCCCGATTTGAGTGTTGACGCTGGCGCCTAGAGTTACCGACGGACTCGGAACAGGGTTGACTATGTCTCAAAATAGTTTACCTCCTACGACACCAACAGGCAAACAATACAAAAGAAAGTGTGATCAGTTAGTACAGTTTGCCCCTATAAGGTTATGCCCAAGGGTTAGGTTTAGGGTTAGAGTTAACTTGTGGTAATGGTGAAATCGCTAGGCTGAAAAAAAGAGTCCTAGTGCATTTACACAAGGTGTAAAAGGCCCTAGAGAGCTTACTATACCAATTACCGGTATGCAGCTAAACTATGACTCATGACTCACTGCATGAAAACTCACAATGTGACTCCTGTATGGATGGTCACCTGACAACAGTCGCATGAACTGAAGTCACTATTATATACGATCGCTATCAAACAGTTTGTTAAAAAAAAACCCCACAACAACAACAAAACATGAGTTGCACTTATTACGTACACGCTGAAATTTCACACTAACACTGATATCTCATGTTCAAACAAAAGGTCTCAAAATTGATCCCTCACCCAGGAAAGCGTTGAGGGACGTTGCAAAATTGTTGACATAGTCGCTGGTGATGCTGTCATCAAGGTACACTGGCCCATCATCCCACAGCAAATCAAACAGACCCACACGACGCTCCTTGCCAGTCAGCCTAGCAGCACGTACATCAATATCATGGATAACAAATATGTGGAAACAAAGGAAAATTTAAAAAAACGAAGCTGGTGACAGGACTCATGATCAAAATAATGTGTTTCAACACAGTCTGTTGCCAATGCAAAGTTTGGCTGAAATCAGTTCAGTATTTGGTGAGGCACGGCAGTCACACACACACACACACACACACACACACACACACACACACACACACACACACACACACACACACAGAGTGGAAAGAGTGGCAAAGCGTTCTTGATACCACGGGGGTTTGAATTTTGGACTCATAGTGGGACAATAAACAAGTTTAATTCAGGCAGAGCCATTTTTTACACAGACACCAAATGGTTTCAGTATCTGAACAAATATACATGTAGTAAAAGGTGTGGAGCTTCGATCTTTAGACTGTTTGCTGCCCATAAATTGTCTATGAGGTGCATGTCCCCCGCCCCTTTTCACCCACCCCTTACCTGCTCTCCATATCAAGGACGTTGAGCACATCGTTCAGCAGGCCGAACTTCAGATCATAATCCTCCTGGTTACTTGCAGTCAGTGATGGGGACGCATTGATCTCAATCAGCCATCTGCATAAGTTAATAATACATGTGACATCAGCCATCCACGTAAGTTAATGATATGTGTGACCTGGCAAGTGTAATCCTCAGTAAAAATTGCAAAAAACAACAAGCAAAATTTAATTTTTAAACTATAATTTTTAATTTAATTATGATTTTTTTTCTGTGAGGCCACTGGTGCACAACCCCAAACTTACTCGGTAGGAACTGAGTTAAGTTGTTGAAAAATTGTAAAAAAAATATAGGATAGGTATTGGGTGGCGCTGCACCACGGCGATGCGCTTCCCCCTGGGGAAGCAGCCCGAATTTTTCGAAAGGTATAATAAAGTAGTACATGTAACAAAAAACAAAACAAAACAAAAATGCACTGACTTAAAATGGCAAGGGTTTAATGAAGCAGACATACGGTTTGAGGTTCGCATCGATGAGTATGTCGTAGCCATAGAGCTCAAAGCAATGTTTATCGTTGATGATGATGCGCTGACAACTCTGCAGACTGTAGATGAAGATGTCATTAATCTGCTTGAACATCTGGTCCATCTGGGGCAGAAAGAAATGCCAGTGTTAACACTTTTCACACTATGGAGGTAGGTCGATCTGTCTCCCATCGGTGCGCTGCAAGCGTGACTCACAAGCAGCCAAAACCTCTCCACCGCACGAAACAAGCAAACTGGAACCGAAGCACTACCTCAACAATTGATCACATCCGCATCACAAGTAGTCCCCTGAAAATGTGAGCCAATTTTCCAAACAGTAGCTGAGAGTAGATGGTGGTGACATCACAGTCTAAGCCAGATGTGTGTGATATACACTCACTTTGTTTACACATGTGAGCCAAAAATTAACAACTCTTTGGACACACCAAAATATCAGACTGATAATTCTGTGCATTCATTGCCTCTAAATCTTTGAGTGCCATGATCCTGATGCTGCCAGCAAAGACACCAGCCCATCAGCAAGCTTTAAGGGCCTTTGTCATAACTTTAAATTTACAAAGGATCATGACATGGACTTCCAGGTACATGTACATCATTTTCTTGCGGTCACCCTTGTATTGTACTGTCGCTTTTTGTTTGGCACAACTGATAAGTAGCTGCTGAGATACACCCTTTCCAAGAACCAAGGGCAGCCCCCTTAACCCCCAACCGCTTTTTTTTTTCTTTAAAAAAATATCAAAGCAACTTTTTTCATGCTAACAGCTGCATATCCAGTCCTGTGGAAGTATGTTAAAAAAAAAAGCCAACTCACAGCCTCTATTCCATGCTTTGCTATGAAGTACTGGCGTAGCTGCTGCAGAGACCACTTACAACCCTTCTCCGGATCGTAGTCTGGTGCTGTCTTCTGCACAGCCACGTTGGTCAAGTGCACATCTGTAATGGCAGTTAAGGATCAACACCCACTACTGGTACTAGCACCCAAGTATCAGAGATGTCCTTCATTTCATTTCATTTTATTTTATTTATTGCTTTTAGAATGTACTCAGTTGGTTATAAAAATAAGAACACCTGAAGTTAAAAACTTCTTCACGCCAAAAATTGCTCCACTGTCCTGCTGCTTTTTATCTGTCAGGACCATGGTACCAAAATGCATTTTCCAATTGTTAGTGTGATGACATACAGCAAACCACAAAACCTTACTGTAAGACCAGTACAATTTTCTTGCACCACCAAAAGAGCTCAGAGAGGTTAGCAAAGGATACAGCTGTCATCTATGCACTCCAGTGAGAAGCGTGTGTTGGAAAACCGTGCGAATCCACTTCTGTACAACCAGACCTTCAAGGGGTTATACTGTGAACAAAAATCAGTGACATGCCATTGACAAGCTTTGATTCTTCACCCTGGGTAAAAGCTGCTGACTCTGAATCAAGAAAGCATAAGTAATGAAGCCTGATCAGTACCAAAATGCAATTTCCATGACAAACCACATGGACCTCCACAGCATCATCATACCATCATTCTCATCATCATCATCATGCATAATAAAAATCGCCCTAGTTTCCGAACCATCCTTGACCTGGGAGGAATACCGATGGAGCTGGTGAAGAGTTGTGGCAGAAAAACAAGTCTTACCGATGTGACAAGAACGTAGATCCTGAGGTCAAACTTGCGTCCGCCGATGAGGTAGGGGTTTTCAATGTAGCGCTGCACCACATATGTCTCTGGCCCTTCTTTAGCCTGATCTCCAATAGGCTGATACTCGACACCCTGCAGGTTCAACACATGCTTGTTATGGAGGATGAAAAAAACAAAAAAATAATAATAATATTTATAGGGCGCCTATCCCCGGGGAACGAGCTCTAGGCGCCATACAATCTAAAATTGAAGTAAAAACAAAAACAAAAAAACATTCACTCAATGTACACTACGTAAGAACAACTATAAAAGTAAAAGAGCACACACACACACACACACACACACACACACACACACACACACACACACACACACACACACACACACACACACACAACTGAGTAGAAAAATAAAGGACAGGCAGAGACCAAGATTAAAAACCAAGATTAAGTACCAGTGATAAAACCCCAAACAAAAGGATATATTGAAATGCACCAGATAAAACCTTAAAAGATAGCAGTGGTGAGGAGCTAAAAGTAAGACTGACACTATAAGACTTGCATATGATGCCAACCTTGCGCATTTTTAGATCACAGCTCATAAGTATGATCGCGCAGATCAGTCCAGATACTTTAAAAACAAGTGTGTCTTAAGATGAGATTTAAAACACGACAGTGTAGGACAATCTCTTAGGGGGTCCTACTAATTACCGAAAACAACCGAAAACAACCGAAAACAACTCTTAAAACACGTAGAACGTAGTTAAAACATAGAAATAACAACACACAAACATGATTAAAGGTGAAAAAGAGGCATTAAACTAGTTTAAAGGAATAAAGTACAAGTACTTATTCACTCCAAGAGAACAGGACCAAATGAACGTGTCTCCCAAGAGAAGCGACTCTGGTCCGAACTGGTTATTTTCTGCAATATCACCTTTTTTTCCTTTTAGCTTTTTTTAAGGCCACTTTTTTCACCGTTAATCATGTTTGTGTGTTGTTATTTGTATGTTTGAACCGCGTTCTATCCGTATTAAGAGTTGTTTTCGGTCGTTTCGTTGTTTTCGGTAATTAGTAGGACCGTCTCTTAGGGGCTTTGGTAGAATACTGCTGAACACTAACATACAAAATTCAATACAGATGCCCACCAGATGTAGTTCTTTGGCTGTAATGAGCAGACTGAGGAACAACTCTAAAGCCCATCTACCAGGATGCATGTGCTGTGACAGCTAGTGTTCAAGCTTATGAGTTTAGCAAGCACAATGATATACATGCATATTTCCACCATAATCTTCAAAGTACTGTCGGTGCAATCTCATACATTTGTGAAAACTCAGTATGCAGCACACGACATTAGAAATTTGAAATCATGTGTGTCCATGCAACATCACCTTTTTCCAGTCTGTGATGTCTTTGAGGCGTTTGAAGAGGAAGATTCCCTTGCCTTGAGATTTGGCGATGGGCTTCATGATCCAGATGAAACCAGGGTTGCGTCGATACTCATCCACAAATATGTGGTATTCAGACTATGAACGCAAGTCAGACACATATTAATTTCAGTAACTGGATTACAAATGGCAATGCAACGACTGAGTGAAGCGGAAGTAATTGCAAATGTGAAATACGGAAGGGCAAGATATCATGCAGAAGGGAATATCATAGGTTGCAGAGAAAATACCAGTACTATTCCAATAGGAACTACATTGTCAAACACAGGCATGCATGCACGCATGCACACACACACACACACACACACACACACACACACACACACACACACACACACACACACACACACACACACTCTCTCACACGCGCAAATGCAAAAAAACATGCTGAGAGACAACAGTCTTCAAACACCAGTACAATATTAATACTCAACAAATTACTCTACCACAAGTTTACACTACAGTACAGTGTACACTCACAGGAAGTTCATATGTTGATGGGAAGAAATCACATCTGGAGATGTGTCAAGGAAGAAAATTCTTCATGTAGATTTCACTTGATCATTTCAGATTTGAAATAATGTACAGTCCCACTTTGGACTGGAAAAGTATGCAAAATGCTTTGCAGGAAGCAAAACACAGGAAGAAAACACGATTTTGTGCGTGAAATTTTGCGTGAAACCTGAGACTCCAGAAAGGATACTTCTGTGCTTCCAACTTTCCTGATTCACGCTCCAGCTGCCTCCGAAGTCGCTTCAGGTTTTTTACCATTAAATTCTTTCGCGTCAGCTGCAAAATAAAATGGGGACTAAAATGTTTAACCCTTTCAGCCCTGAAGGAATCTCAGTAGCGATAACGCCTGGGAGTTTTTCCAAGTGTGCTAGATCTCAAGCAGGACTCTTGCATACAAAACCCTATTTCTCAGGAAGTATCGGATCCATCCTACAGGGGAATCCACCACTGTGCAGAGCGTGTGAGAGTCGGTCACATGCACGCATATTATTGTTAGGGTCTGTGAGACCGTAGGTGATACGGTGGCAGGGCTGAAAGTGTTAATGTGTCAAAACTGCACCAAACAATGTTCCTCTGTGACTGTGAGTGACTCTGTGTGTGTCCGTGTGAGCGTGTGTACATGTGTGCGTACATGCATGTGTGTTTGTGTGTGTGCGCAGAAGTATAGGGAGAATGGACATACACTTGAGAAACCAGCCTTTCACATCATCTGGCATCAAAATACTAATCTACTAAAACAACGGATTATGTATTTGCTAACCAGACTGCCATACTGTGAGGAGAACTGTGATGACAAAAAATTTCATCAATCTGCATGCTCATCTTAAAACCTCTGAAACAGATTTTAAAATCAGAAATAAGAGTAATATTTCTACACAGATGAGAAATTCTTTGAACCTCATAGTGGTTGCGGAAATGGTTGATGCGGACATGGTCTTCAAAGAAGCCGTGATCAAATGCCTCTTTCATCCACCACGCTTCGCACCAGTAAAAATCCCAGTCACTCTCCCTGGCAACATAAATCAATGGGTCAAAACACACTGTAATGTTAGATGGTGTTCTGACGACCAGACTTTTTACTTCAACTATAGTCTTCATATACATTTGCTTTGGTAATGTTCAGCCCACAAAATTCAAATAAATTCTAACTTCTGAAACTTAAATTGCGGAGCTGACTCTTCATACCATCATTTATGACTGCAATGTGTTCATTTTCAGTGTGTTAGAGAGTGTGTGTGATTCACATGAGCGTGTGTGTTGGGTTTAGTTCGTGGCACTTTGAACGAATTCAAGAAATTGGGTAAAGTGCCTATACAACAAAAGTTATTATTACACTGTATTGCTATACTTTTTTTCTTTTTTACTTTTTTTTTCATTTTACAAAAAAAAAAAAAAAGTTTCAAAGAACAAACAATACATGTAACACAAAACCTGGTTTGTAAAAATCTTTTGTCATGGAACGAGATAGAAAAGGTGCCATTTCTAGGATTACAAGGCTCAAAGGAGACTTTTGTTTTGGAACAGCTGTGCTTGTGACTGTGCCTGTATGCTCAACACAGTCTTAGGGCCCTTGCACACTGGCGTCACGCGACATTGTCGCGCCACGCGTGCAGCAAATTTTGTCGCGCATCTACGTATGCAACCCCTTGAAGCGCGAAGCGACAGGCGTAGCACGATTGAAAAATTCTGTCGCGCGGCGATAGGAACTGTTCTATTCAGCGCGCTTGACACACGCGTGTAGCGTGGTTTCAGCCAATCAGAAGAGCCAGCCAGCAAGGGCTGACTCGCCATCCTCTTCTCTTCCAAGATGGCGGAATTGCGCGAAGACGAAATGTTTCGCCTCATCGACCTGTATCGTGAACAGGAAAACCTCTACAATTTTCAGCTCGATTCATATCACAGTCGACGGGTATGCCGTTTTGTTGTGTCACTCTGCGCTGACTCACACTACGGTAAATACATAAATGGAGTAAATAAAACTAGACACAACTGAACCGCTGGCCGGGGTTGTCACTGATCTCCGAATAGAAGCACTGCATGCGGCGCGCGTTACTCCACGTGTGAGAGCTTCACTGTGCTTGCAGCACGCAAGGCGCTACACGCGTGGTGCGTGCGATGTAGCACCGACGCTAGTGTGCACCGGCCCTTAGAGATTAATAGAGCTCTGAATGCAACACACTGATGTTTAATGGCCGGGTGAATGAGGAAAACTCAGCTGTCAATAAAAAGCAACTGCCATTTTCCCTTGTCAGCTGCTCAAACACAGTGAACTGCCACGTGAAGCAACACCATCAGTGGCTACTGTGCTTTTGGCTTCAATCAGCTGAACACAAGCCTGTCTGTGCATGTATTTGTGCATGTGTCTTAGTGGTATGATGCAAGACACCACCGTAACAGCTCAGAATGATATGTGAGCCTAAAATCTTCAAACTTGGGTCTTTAAGACTTTTTTCTTGATTTTACCCTGTTGCTTCCTGCCATCCTGGTCGGGCTTTCAGGACATCCAAGATTGTGTTTTGAAGACCACATCTGAATCGGATCATGCGATCCCTGTGAAAAGCAGATAATACATCAAAATATTATCTTAAAAAAATGTGTGCCATATCTGTTCTCTATGCTAATCACGCCTGTTTTCCATTATTAAACTGCAAATATAATGTTATTTCACATCAACCAAAGACAAGTGTGTGTGAATTGTCATACTAAACACAATACTCATACATTCTGGGTTTAATACCGGTCCTACTAATTACCGAAAACAACCGAAAACGACCGAAAACAACCGAAAACAACTCTTAATACGGGTAGAACGCGGTTAAAACATAGAAATAACAATACATAAACATAACAACAACACACAAACATGATTTAAGGTGAAAAAGAGGCCTTAAAAAAGCTAAAAGGAAAAAAGGTGACAATGCAGAAAATAACCAGTCTGGACCAGACGGAGTCGCTTCCCTTGGGAGACACGTTCATTTCGTCCTGTTCTCTTGGAGTGAATAAGTACTTTTTTTCCTTTTAACTAGTTTAAGGCCTCTTTTTTCACCTTTAATCATGGTTATGTGTTGTTATTTCTATGTTTTAACTGCGTTCTACCCGTATTAAGAGTTGTTTTCGGTTGTTTTCGGTCGTTTTCGGTTGTTTTCGGTAATTAGTAGGACCCGTTTAATACAACACTGTTTACCACCCTCAGCAAATATATCACTGACAAGGGTATACATGCATAGCACAAGGACTGCTTTGCCTTCATCCCTTTCTGAAGTCAGTCACACCATTTATACCAGTTGTGCTATCTTTATTACTCATCATGTTTATTTCACTCCTGATGACAGCAGTTTCCTACCCAATTCCTTTGCTTCTTGTTGGTATTCGAGGCATTTTTCCCCTGAAAACGAAACAAAACAAGCATGACAGCAGTAAATGCACAGAGGCGGCAGTACCTACAATCTGCCCGACCAGGTATCGATAACTGACAACATTCCTTCAGGCTCCCTGACCAGCTCCGTTAGTCAGATCAGGTCGTCCAGCGAAGCCAGAAAGTCCCTCTCTATCAACGCAGGCGTTGACGTAAACACTAGAAAGTTTGCATTTTCCTCTACCGTGACGTACAGCAAGACCCAATCAAGCCTTCTTTTCAATTGTATGGGTTAAGTGTATCTGGACAAGGAGAAAACAAGTCATGGATGTCTACAGGTACTGTTACCGCTCTCTGAAAGTGTTGGAAACGTAAGCTGTAATTAAGCTGGTCTATATGCTATGATACCTGAAAATAGTTAATCTTCCCACCACCTTTACTCTAAGTCGTAGGCACTGCACAGGTTGAATCGCGGTCAAGATTGACAGCTCAACTTATGACTGAAGACTGAGGACTGAAGATATCTATTTGAGGCAACATTTTACGGATAACACGTTCACCGATCTTCGTAAGACATACTTTGTGCTTGTCTTGTTCACAGTACTTCGCACGCCACTTCCAGCTTACTGTTTTGTATTTCCGAAGCTAAATTGTCCTGGGACAGTTCGCAGCTTCCTTTAATCTTCGTGGGAACACATCGTGTAATTGAGTACTGCGTGCGAAAATCGCACACGCTGACAACAAAACCAAAACAACTGGGAGCCCTCTTAGGCGGTTGTCAGCCACGCCATTCTCTGGGTAAAACTGGTTTCCAAGATAAAAGAGACCAGTAAGGGAGTGAACTGAACAGTCACGCAAAAGAGCAAGGAAGAAACGCATCTTTTTGAGTTAGTTTAGGAAGAGTCGGCCGTGCTTCTTTCTCTTTTTGAATTCAACGTGGCACAATGTACAAATATTCTGTGCTACTCAGGGGGAAATGAAATCAAAACCTTCAAGAAATGGTCATGTGACCTGTGGGTCATGAGTCACATGATCAGTCTCGAGGTTTAGTTAGCGTATGTTTCGAAAGGAGGATGCGCATCTGTTGTGGATCTCACGAGTGAAATAAGTTGAACCGGAACCAACCAGTGGATAACTGCTCGTACAATGTATACCTTAAAACTGATCCTGCTGTACTGCTTAGTGCAGGGTGCAGTACTGCAACAGAAACCAAACTTCATTGTAATGCTGATGGACGACGTAAGTTTGGGGTTGTGCACCAGTGGCTTCACTAAAAAAAAAAAAAAAAAAAAATCATAATTAATTGTCTGCATGGATGTAAATTTGGCATGGTGGGAAGGTTGCACTTTGCTTATACTCGTGTTTGCTGCAACAAGAACCATAAAGGAACGGTTAGTCTTGCCTGATTTTCGTGTACAGGACCAAAATAGAAAAAAGTCAAAACTGGCGTACCAGTGCGCAGTATGAAATATGTTTTTAAAAAAAAAAAACCTTTAGGCTTGGGCATTTCTTCCCTCTTGTGTGTGTGTGTTTGTGTGAGAGAAAGAGGGGGAGACAAGACAGCTATCTGCCCGCATGCATTGAAAAACACCCGGCTACCCTTGTGCATTGAAATAAATAACCCAGTGCACCCAACACCGTTATGCGTCCCCATTTCCTTCTGTCACTTCAGTATCGCTATACATGTACCCAGTATTCTTGAGAAAAAGATCAATGTCAGAAAAACATGCTTCAGAATTTCAAAATCATAATTTTCATAATCAGAATTTTTGAAATCAGCATGTGATATGTCAGGACTACTGCCCTGTTTGTCTCTACTAAATATTCAATGATAACCAGCCCCCGTAGTGTAGTGGTTAGCACTTCGGACTATGGACCGGGAGACCCGGGTTCGAGTCCCAGCCGAGGCAAGCGGGATTTTTCCTACCTAGGTCGGCTCCTACCCAGAGCGGGTGTGCTTTGGGCCCAATGGGGAGGCTGTTGTCACACAGCCGAGATTCACCCACTTCACGGGTGCAACTTTTTCCCTTAGTATGACACGTCTTATGATGTGGATGATTACACGGCCGGCACCGCAGGTGCCGTAGTTCCCGGGCCTGGTTCATGCCGGGATATTTATGACAGGAAGCGTGGAATGCGGCCCTGTCCCGCAGTCCCAAACCACACGGACCTCCATAGCATCATCTTACCATCATCCTCATCTCCATCATCATGCATAATAAAAATTGCCCCAACTTCCGAGCCCTCCGTGGATTCCACCCATTACCAGGGAGGAACACCACTGGAGACGGCAAAGAGTTGTGGCAGCCAAAAAAAAAAAAAATCAAAAAAAAATCAGTGATTTGGTGAGACTTCCAGTCTAGATGCATGCATACTTGTAATTAACACATTTTGTAATTCGGAAGGCCTGTATATTTGGTACATGCAGGCAATTGACAACTTTGAAGAAACAGAGAGACGACGCTGATGAGGATTTCAGAGACTTTCAGGTGTTCTGCTTATTGGACATTTGTTGAATTTGTGTTATTCCAGATGGGATGGGGTGACTTGGGTGTGTATGGAGAGCCAAGCAAAGAAACCCCCAACCTGGACTGGATGGCTTCACAAGGAATGCTGCTTCCAGATTTCTACTCTGCAAATCCTCTTTGTTCTCCATGTATGCACTTTTTTCCCCTGGATGCCTTTTCCGTTTATACATAGTTGTACATGTAGTTTTTATTTTGCTTTCTGATTTCCAGTGGCAGATAGCAGCTTGATGAATAGCCTTTGACAGTTCTAAGAGGATCTCTGCTGTGCCATGTTTTATCAGTGCCACAACCTGCAGCAGATGCTATGTCTTGCCATAGATTTCACTTCACTTCTGTCTCCATTATTTTTGTATGCGGACATGCGAACCGCTAACCCCTTGAGTTTAGCTGCCAGGTCCCTTTGCCAAAGATGTCATTAACCCTTCCACAACTTTTGTCGCTGGCCAGCTTCAGCCAGTAGACAATTGCCATCGCTGATCGGCACCCCATATGGATGCCTTTTCCGTTTATACATAGTTGTACATGTAGTTTTTATTTTGCTTTCTGATTTCCAGTGGCAGATAGCAGCTTGATGAATAGCCTTTGACAGTTCTAAGAGGATCTCTGCTGTGCCATGTTTTATCAGTGCCACAACCTGCAGCAGATGCTATGTCTTGCCATAGATTTCACTTCACTTCTGTCTCCATTGTTTTTGTATGCGGACATGCGAACCGCTAACCCCTTGAGTTTAGCTGCCAGGTCCCTTTGCCAAAGATGTCATTAACCCTTCCACAACTTTTGTCGCTGGCCAGCTTCTGCCAGTAGACAATTGCCATCGCTGATCGGCACCCCATAGCAGAAGACCGTAGGTGTTGATCAACGACATCAGGCAGTGGAGTTACTGCACTAGAGAAATATTTTCTGAAAGGGGGCCTTGAAGGTTGGAAAAGACCCCTACATCGCCAGGAAAACATCATTAGTATTTTGTGCCCCTCTAAAAGTTTGAATGAGATTGTTTGAGTGGTGTTTAAACTATAGCTTTTCAAAGTTACGGTAGATACTTAAGAACCATCCGGCACTGTGTGTGATAGCCAGTTTAGGGAGGAACGTTGGGATTCTGCTGCTGCAGGCTGAGAGTCAGGCACTTTTTTCCCTTGGACACCTGAAAGGGTTAAAAGTGTGATATAGGAGCCCGCATAGCACAGGCATATTCTGCTAGAACTGTGTGCAGATATATCACAGGTAGTACTGAAGGCCAGGGATCAAGCAGTTTCATTGCTGTTGAAATACAGCAGCTCTACAGAAATTCAAATACATGTGTGATGCACAAGCTTCTCCCTTTGCTGTTGCTTACTAGTATTTTCTTGTCTCTTGTAGCACGTGCTGCACTCATGTCTGGCCGGCTGCCAATCAGAAATGGATTTTACACAACTAATGATCATGCCCGTAATGGTGAGAGAAAAATAGTCTTTTGTTAGCTACAATTTGTGTGTCTCAGGAACTTTTTGCTATTATCTAGCTCAAGATGTTCCCAGATTTTTGCTTGCTGTTTCTTTCTGACTATGTCTGTTTCTTTCTGTTCTGCAGTCTTACACACACACACGCACACACGCACGCACGCACGCATGCAGGCACACTCAAACATGTATGACCACATGTAATACAAAGTGGATATGCAGCAAGATTCCATTTTGCTATCTGCATGTGCATACAATTTCCCTGTCTCTTAAGCATGATTTGTAGAGGGCTGGTTGTCTTGATCTTATCGGTACAGTAGACAGGATTCAGTATGTAATGTTCCAGTACTGTCTTATCAGCACAACATGTGCTTGAGTCATCCTTCACTAGTGAAATGCATAGCTCACTGCCTCAGTAGCAGGCTTTCTTTTTGCTTGACCTGAATTTTTGTAGGCTTCATCAAGTGCTATTTGAGGTACATGTATCTGAACTGTCTTCTGTCTTCAGCATACACCCCTCAGAAAATTGTTGGTGGAATCCCGGACTCTGAGATTCTCTTGCCTGAAGTACTGCAGAACCTTGGGTACAGGAGCAAAATCATTGGAAAATGGTACATATTAGTAATACTACTAATAATACAATATAAAGATAATAATATGAATCATCAGGGATGACAACAGTCTCGCCGTTCTCCGCTGTTCCGCTGTCTTAAATTTTTTTTTACGCTTTTCTAAAAAAATCTCCGCCGAAAAAAAAAACGAAAAGAAAATAAAAAAAATCAAAGCCGTAGAACTCCGTCACTGAGCGATTTTCCTCCGCTGATCAAAAGGCAGCTTATTCCCAAATGGGATGGTTTGTACTCGGCTGACAAGCACTGCGTGGTAAGCTTAAGTTGGCCACCTTTCGCGGCAGTGTGAGTTGACTCATTTAAGAGTGATCACGGCAGAGGAACCCGTGAAAAAAAAAAGGAAAAGTATCCAAATCGTTGGAAAGACAAGTGGTTAGATGAAGTGGTGTGCGAGAGTAGAGTTGGTGATGCCGTTCGTAAACTCAACGAAGAGCAGGCGTTATGTGTACCGTGCGACAAGAAAATCAACTACGCAAGTCGTGGTTTCATAAACATCGCCGACCACATGAAACGCCCGGCACACAAACAACGTGCTGGTGTTGTAGGTGAGATTAATTTTATTATTTAATATACATGACATTTAGTTCTGAAATCCCATGTTTTGGACAAATTTTGTTCTTGTTAATTTACGATACTGCATTCAGAACTGAATACTCATGAATTATGGCTGTGTTGGCTTAAAGTTGTATCTCTAAGGCAGTTATTCAGATTATTCTTTGCAAAGGGGTTTACAGTATTTTTAAACATTTTTTTACACCATTTTATCTCTGAAACACCTTTAGCTTTAGGGGGCGCTGCCCCCTGACCCCCCCCCCCCCCCCCACCCCGCCGGGGCGTTGCCCCAGGGCCCCCCCGGGAAAATCTCCTCTGCTTTTTTAAAAGTTGTTGTCATCCCTGATCATATAGATGCTGTACAAGATGCCTGGCTCATGCTGGGAACTGAACCCAGCACATATGCTCCAGGGTTTCAAATCTAATTGGACATCAGTCATAGGCTGATTCATTTTCAAAATGTCGATTGATAATAACAATAGTGATAGTAATCACATTAATATTGGTGCTTTATCCCAAATATTTGGCTCAAAGTGCCGTGAGCTAAACCATACGTGTACACTCACGTGAATCACACGCGGTCTCTTAGGCACTGGACATGAACACATAACAATCACATGTTGCGAAGGGCCAGCTCAACAATTTACGTTTTGGAAGTTTAGAATTGCATTTATATTCCAGTTTTGTGGGCTGTTCATTTCCAAAGCAGAGGGGGAGGAAGCTGGAGTACCCGGAAAGAATCTCAGCCTGAATGAACTGTGCCACATACGAGAAAGAAAACTTCTTGCCCCAAGCAGGACTCGAACCTGACCCCTCACATAGATGACAAAACCACTAGACCACTGACCCTCCCCATCCCCCACCCCCACCCCCTGCCGCTGCCGCCAAGGGTCAGGTTGGATATTTAAATTTAAAGAAGTAAGAATTATTTTGTTGTTGTTTTGTTTGTGTTTGTTTCCGCTGGCTGAATATTTCTGGAGTGGGGGGGGGGGGGGGAGTCAAAGTCCCTGGAGAGCTTGTAGTGTCTACTGTATATTTACTTTCTGTTTACCAGGCATCTGGGCCAGCAGGCACAGTACCTGCCCTTAGTCCATGGATTTGATGAGTGGTTTGGTGCCCCTAACTGCCATTTTGGTCCATATGATGACAAGTCTCAACCAAACATCCCTGTCTATAATGGAACTGTTATGGTGGGCAGGTGAGTTATACAGATGATTGGTGTGTGTGTGTGTGTAGGCTTGCACACACATGTATGCTAATATATGCCCCACTAGGAGGAGGTTTGTGGTGTTTGTCTGTGTGCATGTATGATCTGCATTTGGGTTGGCATGGAGTGGGAGGATTGTGGGTAGGGGGATATGCACCCTGAAAGAAGTTGCCATACTTTCACTTTCCATAGCGGGTGGAAAAATTTGTTAAACGTACTCATCAGATGTGAGTGCGGTAAAACAGAAGTCTCTTTTTCTGTGTCAAGAAGATGTTTTGCGAGTTTTCAGAACTACCAAGTCAGAATCATGACCGTGAGCGTTGGGTTCGTCACCAGAAGAGTGAGTTCCTTTGGCTACTTCCGAGTCAGAATTCGATGAATCATTGTTCGAAGCTCCATCTATTTGTGATGTGCACAAGATTGAAAGCAAACAAGCTGTCAACTTCGGATGCATCGGATGCACACATCTCCTGGTCCAAATTTCTTTTGTTGACCTGCAACTTTTTTAACTTTGAAGTTTGGCTTGTGAGTGTTCTAGTTGGGCTAGTAAAAAAAAAATTGAAGTCACTAGCCAAGGGCTAACGTGGAAAAAACTCAGACTTTCAGGGCTGATGTGTATTACGTTTATAGCATCAGATAAGTTGTGACTAAAGAATTTACACGTTTTTCTGTTTCAGATACTATGAAGATTTTTTGATTGACAAAAAAACAGGAGAGTCTAACCTGACACAGATTTACATCAAGGTAAGCATTATAACTCTGTAATTGGTTGTTTCTTGGGCCTTGCTGGTTGGTGCTCTACATTTTGTCATTGTCGCTTCCATCAATTCTGTAAATATATTTGGTGTTCACTGTTTGTTTCAAAAATCACTTTTCATTAGATACGTACAAGAGTATAATTTTGCTGGCGGAGGCCTCCTTCTCTGGCAAAAACGAATGTTTTTATGAAAAAGGACGTACTTTTACTTTTTCCGTTCTCAGGAGGCTTTGAACTTCCTTGAGCTGCAGGCCAACAAACAGCAGCCATTTTTCTTGTACTGGGCAGTAGATGCAACTCATGAACCTGTCTACGCATCAAAGATGTTCCTTGGGACCAGTCAGCGTGGCTTGTAGGTGTTAGTGTATTTTGGAACCGTGTGTGTGTGTGTGTGTGTGTGTGTGTGTGTGTGTGTGTGTGTGTGTGTGGGTGTGGGTGTGTCGTGCTTCTCTTACTGGTCCTGGAAGCAATGACTATATGACAAGAAGCTCCTACTTTTTGTGACAAAAACAGTACAAACAAACAGGTTGTTAAAAGCATTGTTTTCCCTGCTGTCTGCATACTGTAAATTGAATTTGTTTTTCAGATACGGTGATGCTGTGCGAGAGCTGGACTCAGGTGTTGGCCAGATTCTGCAGAAAGTGAAGGAACTGGGATTGGCAAATGATACTCTTGTCATCTTTTCTTCAGACAATGGTGGAGCCACATACGCAAAAGAGATGGGTAAATATTGTAGTGTCATATTGTCCATGTATTATTACGTTTGAAAGGCACATGTGTATGTATGCCACTTTCCTAGAGCAGACACAGGATAGTGGTGCATGTACTACATAATGTCGCTGAGCTGATTTAACACCCACCCCCACCTCCACCCCCACCCCCACCCCCACCAGCTGAGCTGCATTACCACTACAGTACCACTATCCTGTTTCTGGCATGGTGCAGAGTGCTTTAAAAAATTTTTTTTTTTTTTACTACTTTATTATCCCTTTCGGGAAATTCGGGCTGCTTCCCTCGGGGGAAGCGCGTCGCCGCAGTACAGCACCACCCAATACCTATCCTATATTTTTTTACAATTTTGCTGGTGGAGGAAATCTGGATAACCCGGAGAGAAACCCCCAATGAGCAGCCCGGCAGCCAGGAAAAACCGGTATCACATATCACAAGCTCGACCTGGGCTCGAACCCACGCTTCATCGCCATGACCTTGGTGACGGCCGTTCAGTAGCGCAGCGGCTAAATCCGACGCGCTACCTTTTAGATGCACTACCTAGACACATTGGGATGAGGGATACACTTTTGAGATTTAGATTTGGTATAACTGTTTTGAGATGTCATAAAAAAACGTTTTGATACATCCGAAAAAGGCCTTGCACTGTACTGCCACGAGGATGAAACAGAAACACATTTTCTTTTTGTTTGCCCAAGGTACAAAGAACTCTGCAAGTGCTATATCCCCTCTAAATTCTATAAAATCCATCACAGTTTAGACTGGCAGTTCTCATGACAGGTAATAGTCCTAACTTGACGTTTCAGCTTGCCAAGTTTGTATATTATGCCGCGGAGTTAAGAAACAAAGAATGAGTATGTACATTGTAACTGTAAGAAATTCATAATGGTAATGTTTTTTCAACTGTGGTACACTTCTACTAGGTTATAATATTGTTTTTGAAGTATATGATGGTATGGAACAGAGACAATTGGATCGTCATGTGTGACCGTCCACGAGAAAACCCAGCGTAAGACACATGCCGCTGTTCTGAGCTAGAAGCTAACAAAGGTCAGCGGGTGCTATCTGGTCGATATTGAGATTTTGCCAAAATCAGGTAGTTCTCCCCTTAAATTGTGATGTCTTAAAAGGAGTTTTTTTTGCACTGTAAAGGCTGTTTCTTTAAGATGGCTCCAAAACAAAAAATTGAAAATTTTGCACTTAAGCCAGGTTTTCTTATGGAAGGTCACATTTATATCCCAGCACAGCCTGTCCCGGTGGCTGCAAGTGTGCGCCTCCAAGTGCGTGTTCAGTTATGGGCTTTGAGCCTGCTGAATAAAATATTGTCATTGTTATATCCTGTGTCTGGGCATTGGTAGCAAATGTATTCCAGCTCGCCACTCATAAAGCAAATGTGGTGTGGTGCAGTCTAGTGTGAGGTTTCATTCATGCCTGTTGCATTTTGCAGGTGGCAGCAATGGCCCCTTTCTGTGTGGCAAGGAGACAACTTACGAAGGTGGAATGCGGGAACCCACCATTGCATACTGGCCAGGCAGAATTCCCCCAGGAGTGGTGAGTGCAGCATCTGCCAATTACAGTCTGCAAGCATGTTAGCGTCTCTTACCAGTATATATATATGGGTTTGTCATAATCAGTGTCTGGAAAATTGCTTCCTGGACGTTAGATCTCCCTTCTTTGCACCCAATGGCTTTTTGAAAGAACGGGCAAACAATAAGTTACAGTAATTTTAGTGTTCCTTACAGCTTTCAAAACTGAGGGTCACTTTGACCATGTCTGTCAAATTCAGAAGGTCATTTAAAGATTTTATAAAATCACTGAAATACAGCCTGAAAATCTCTGCCTCAGATTCTGAAATCTCTATGTAAACGATGCACATAATGCGTAACAAGGAACACTGAATTTATTGAACTAAAACAGATAGACTTGAATTCACATGTGTTCTGTGTGATCGTGACTTGAACCTGTGAACGTGACACACTGGTATACAAGTATTTGTAAACGCATTTGTACACATGTTGTAGCCATGAACTTAACAATCAATCCTGTAACTGAATTTTGCACTTTTTTTTAGCCTTGACCATAAAATTTCTTACATGTAGTATTAAATGCTGCAGGTGTCTCACCAGCTGGGCAGTCTGATGGACCTGTTTACGACCTTCATCACTCTGGCTGGTGGCAAGGTCCCCACTGACCGTGTGATTGATGGAATCGACCTTTCACCATCTCTTTTTAAACAAGCTGTTAATGACAGGTAGGGTTACCTGTGATGATAGAATTAAAATTGCAGATAGCCTCTTGCACAACCTCTTGAAGCCATTGAACGCTTACAATAATCTCATTAATCCTGTGCATTTGTTTTTTTATTTAACAGATTTTTGAAAGCAGATGACACCAGTCTTATAAGAGTGAAAACTCAAGCAGGCTGGTCTATGTACATTATTTTGTCCCACAGATATTTAGGTCACAGACAATATGTGGTTGGTGCTGAATGTGGAGTGATTCACTGTTTTCTCTTGCTTTTGTTCCTAGCTTACTTTCAAAGTAATAAATGCCGCAAATGCAATATGTGCAAGTTTAGGGATAGCTGCCCATGTTTATGGTTTGTGAACTTGTCTGTATCAAAATGCAGGCCCATCTTCTATTACCGAGGTGACGAGATGATGGCCGTCCGGTGGCAAATGTATAAAGCTCACTTTTGGACTTGGACAAACAGCCAAAAAGAATTTGAACATGTGAGTGTTGTGTCTACACCTGTCCACTTCGTGCTGATCTGTATTGTATAATTTGCCAGTGCACTTTGGCGGGGACCTTAAGTTCCAAAATGTTGACACCAGTGTGTTGTTGCTGTGGTGGTATTTGCTGAAGGTGACCTGTAATATTTCATTTAAAAAAAATTGTGACCAATGAACGTCGGGTACATCTCAGTGGTGTAATGACAGTATTATATAGAAATTTGCGCAGTTCTGTTCACCAGTTCATGTATTTGATTCAGTGTTATATGGTTTTGTCAAATTTTTAGAAATAGTTAATCTTTTGTTGTCCATAAAATGTTGCACATAAAATGGAAATTTTTCTTTGGACCAACAGCAAAAAAAAAAGAAGATAATATGGATTAAGACACAACACAGCAATACAATCAGATGTAAATCACAGATTAGTTTGGATGGGCATGTACATTAAAAAAAAAAAGTTGATTTTAATTAATTAAATCAAATTACATTAAATTTTGGTGTTTTGCACTCTTCAGGGAACAGATTTCTGCCCCGGGCAGGTGATCGATGGAGTCACAACCCATGAGCAAATGAATCACACCACTGACCCACTTCTTTTCCATCTTGGGCGTGATCCAGGAGAGAAGTACATGATAAGGTACGCCAGAAGTACTTCTTGCATAAGCACATCAGACAGTACATAAGCATGTAACCCCCTCTTTGTGCTCTGTCTTACATGTACTGTCTAGTGCCACTGGCATTTTCCACTTTGAGCAGGTCGTCACATGCAGGCTAAGTGAGAAATGTTTTTCGAAGTTTCCCTGCCTGAATGTGACTATGGGCAGCAGGAACATTGGAACAGTGCTCAGACCCTGAAACGTTACAGCATGCTTAGTACTTGTCTTAAAACAGGTACCAGGGGAAACCTTTTTGGAACTAAGGATTTCACAAACACAACACATGGACTAAGCGCCTTGGTCGTGCATGCATTTATGTCTTGTTTGATGTGCTTATGCTACTGATGACTGGGGATGCTGAATGCAGCAATAAGTAATCAACATCGTTTATATACTGTGCAAAGACAAACTTACTTACTTAGGCCCTTGGCTCCACGTGGAGCATAGGCCATCGACAACCCTTCGCCATCGCACTCTGTTCTGGGCTAGTCTTGCCACTCCAGTCCAGTTGGTCCCCTGCTTACATAGCTCTGCCTCAGTGTCCCGCCTCCAGCTGTTGCGAGGCCGGCCTCTCTTCCTTTTCCCCTGCGGGTTCCATGTCAGGGCTTGGCGTGTGGTGCTGGATGCTGGCTTCCTGAGGGTGTGTCCAATCCAGCCCCACTTCCTCCGCAGGATCTGCTTGGCCACTGGTTCCTGCCCCGCTCGCTCCCACAGCTCTTCATTCCGGATCTTCTCTGGCCATCGGATGTTGAAGATGCGCCTCAGACAGGTGTTGAGAAGTGCAAAGACAAAACCTTCCTAGAAATTCTACCCAAGAATGAAAGCAATTAACAGAGTTTTTCTGTTGTGATATTGTTGTACATGTGTACGTTCACACGGAGGTAGGAGTAGATTTCTGACTACATGCCTCTTTTTTGATTTGTGGACGCAGATCGAACACAGAGGAGTACCGGCAAGTGATGCCCAAGATAATGAAGATTGTAGCGGACCACAAGGAAAATCTTCAGCCAGGAGAGCCGCAGCTGAATCTGTGTGATGAGAGTGTCATGAACTGGGCGCCACCAGGTTGTGACAAGATAAACAAGTGCCTACAGCCGCCCAAGTCGAATCCATACAACTGCACGTGGGTCCACTGATACGGCATTGGCAGTGTAGTGTACAGTTCAGGAGTCAGCCCGGTGAAGTCATGTCTCTGCAGGTCGAAGGACACAAATAAACAGGGCCTCAAAATGCCTATATATTCCCTATTTAGCCTCAGGCATCATAGGCACTCCTAAAATTGCTTCAATCTAGAAACAATTACTACCATGAACAGACCATTCAAAGGCACGCACCTGACAGGGGTTTAAAAAAATTTGAATGTCTCTTTCCCGCTCAGGCCTCACTGGAGTAATGCACGTCTACTTTCTCTTTAGGCCAGAGAGGCAGTCGACACAAATCCGCTTTCCTCACTTGTGTCCCACCTCTGTGCAAAGTCTCAGCTTCACCGACAGCTTGCCTGTTTTTGTGACTGCCTGGCATGCAGCTTGACCTACGTAACACAACAATCACGAAAATCACGCTTTTTCATGACAACAAAAATCACTACAGACTAGCACACATGTCAAACAGGGTACCTCAAATAAACACTGCGCATGACCCTACGGTCAGTTTGTGTCCTTACGCCTGCAGGGTACACAGCATGCAGGCCATCTCAGGTTTGAGTTAGATTTGGGGGCTGAGTTCTGGGCTGGTGTAGCTTGGTAGTCAGGTTTGCCGGAAACAAGTGAGGTAACTACCGTTATCTAGAAAAAAGGGCTGTAGCTCTTATCAAATCCAAGTCACTGAAATCCTTTTTTTATAGAAAATGGCGGAGCATGTTGCACATGGTTTTGCAACTGCTCATGGAGTGATGTTCTCATATATCTATGCAGAGACTGTCCCATCCTTATCAGCTCAGCAGATGTCATCAGTAGCACAGGAAGATTTAAATAGCAGCAAGCCAGCAGCATGTCAAAAGTTTGTGACACGTGACATGACTCAAACCCTGCTTTTTTGTGTGTTTCAGCTAGTCCACTTATGTAGTAATCCTGTGGTAAAATGTGTCAGAAGTGAGCATAAACATATTAAAGAGAGTCTCTTTCTCAGGTGTCCATTTAACCCTGGTCTTGCTGAATTAGTCTTATGCTGAAGTAGCCATAGAGGTAGCCCAGAATACTGTTATCAGCACCAACAGGGTTAATTTATGAAGCCTTGCTTTTGCTACTGCCACACACGTCATCTTTAAAGAAGCTCTGGAAAGTTTAGTGTGTTTTGTTTTTTAACTGAAGCTGGACGAAGACACCAGTTGCATGTGCCAGCACCGGTAAACATTAATTCCTTCCATTTCCTTATGCTCCCAGCTAACATTTTTTTGCAATACTGTTGATTGTGTGATTAATCTGTTTTGATGGGTTATGTTGTTGAGACTGTGTACTTTGATACCATCAGTGAGGAAACGTTACGGCGGTGGTCCTTCATTCCTTTGACGTTTTTGCTTCAATTATTAATTCCATGATTTGTTTTGGATGTGATGCAACAAGTGCAATTCATCGATCTAGCTGACTTATTTTTCACATTAATACCACCTCCTTTGTTTTTTTTTTGTTTTTGTTTTTGAAAGGTCGCTCCATGTCTTGACCTGCCTTGCCCACAAGGTATATTTACTTACAGAATCTGCTCAGGTGATATGTTTTATATGCAATCACTAATTACCATATCAAAAATTATGTTTTTCATATTTTTGTAAATTTTTGAAAACTGCATATATGTTTTCGCGTGTGTATTTTTGAAGTGTGTATGCCATAAGCAGAAAATAGAATTAACAGGTGATGCCAAGGACTTTGTATATATATGTACCAGTATGTTCACAATTTATATTTCATCAAATGGCCAATTGTCTCTTTTACTCTTTCCTGCTGGTTTTATTATGTGGGTCACATTGGCCTCCCCATACCACTGACTTTGCTGAACATGCCAAATTGAAGCTCAAGTTGTATTACCATTGCAATAACCTGGTTGATACACTGAATGTAGAACCTTCTTATACCACTTGTCAATGTCAAGTCCATATTTTTGTTACTGTTTGATGAATTTGCTTTTCTGCAACACAGAGCAAGCACATGTTACATTTTTTACGAACGTTTGTCATTGGTGGGTGTGAATATTGATGCGTGATAAAAAAAGAATGTTTAATGAGTATGCCTGTTGTGGTGTAAATTGCATCACATTTCTGGTGATCGCTGTGGCAGTTTTGATGTCTTGCGTTTTCCTCATTCAATTTCTCCACACTGGTGTAGGTGTGTGCTTCCTGCAAGTTACATGTGATCAGCAGTGAAAGTGGCTTGCAATGAAACAACTCTCTCTCTCTCTCCCACATAGACAAGTTTTTATTTTTTTACTTTTTTCTAACTGAAAATAAAATGCACCCTGTTATTGCCACTGTAACCGGATCCTGTTATGTTACACCACCATCCATTCCATTCAACAAAACAAATTTTACATGGTTGAATATTAACTAAAAATGAGCACCCATTCCTCTGGTTTAAGACAATACAAAGTGTTAAATCTCACAGTTGTATGAAATGATTATATAGCTGAGCATCATGGGATAGTTAGACATGCATTATCATCATGCCAAAGGGTATGAAAAGAATCACTTGAGCAACAAAAACTCAGACACCGGACATTTCACACCAAAGATGACTCCATTTTCACATGAATTTGTACGGACGAAATGTTGGCTGGATTGACCGTTTTCAGATCCAATCCAATGTCCCCATTTACTGTACACCAGTGTTTCATGAAAACAGCTCACGTTTACTGCTCATTAGATGCGTGTACAACACTAACGCATTTTCACCACTGAAGTAAGAACTGAAAAACAGGAATGTAAAGGTGAATTCAAGTAAAATATCAACAATTCAGCTGTGAAGTAACGCTCAAATATGGCTCATTTCAGGGCAACTCACTGCCGCAAGCAAGTCTGGTCATATAGATGCAACAAGGTCATGGACAAGGTCAAATAACAAAAGGCCTACAATAAGTCAGTCATGAAAAAACATCAAAACAACGTGCAACCCCAACCATACTAAGGCACTTCATGAGAGAGTGTACTGATAAATGCATAGAGTATTCAGAGACTGTGAAAACAGTTTCATATAATTATGGTGGTCTCTGCCAACGTGTGAAAGCAGCTTCACATAAATATGGTCTCTGCAAAAGAACAGCTTATATTACAGTGTAAAATTAAACACACAAAAATAAAGCAATACACACAAAAAACAACAGCAGCTGACTGAGTGATGCTCATCACACATTTCATGCTGTTCTGTCAATCTAAAAGCCAGCATTTCATTCTGATGCATGGCATAAAATGTTCTACATCAGCAAATATGTACAATCATCACAGTTACGTACACCTGTAGAGACATGAGAGGTATATATACCTGTTTAAAACTGCTGGTATGAAGGGAGTAAAGTCTGACCATTGTATTAGCCAGCAGAAATACACAGGTTAAGCTGAATCACGATGGAGCATTAGTGAGGCCAGAAACATTTATATGGCTTAGACTTGGGTCCCTGAAGGCACCGTTCAATTTTATGACAACCCGGCGGTGCCCAGTTCATGACACTTTCATCACACATGTTCAGCTGGGGCACCCCAGGCACGAGTTTTTTCCTGTGGTCATCGGCGATCATCATGATTTCTTGGATCACTTGCTTGTACTCTGGACTAGATGGCCTGAAACAGAAATGTTAACTGGTTAATTGGGAAGTTGACACCCTGCGATACTGCTTTGGCTGCTGTGAATGATCGACTGAGGCAAAACATCTGGTGAATGGTGAAACCAAGCTTTGGGGGGTGCAAGTGAACTAAGCTAGAGTGTAATACTTTTGTGAGAAGGTGAAGCTGGAACTACACGTATCTTTACTTTCTATCTACATGTATATTTATTATTCACTGGTAATGGTATGAGTCTGATGTGCAAAATTAGCATAATACTGCACATTGGTCACACACACACACACACACACACACACACACACACACACACACACACAAACACACAAAGGTGTAACAACATAAATTGAGAATGGGGTCAAGTACAGTGTTTATTTGAAGGACCCTGTTTGGCGAGTGTGCTAGTTTGTAGCAATTTCTGTTGTCAGTGTAAAGTTGATGGGGGGTTGCGTGATGTACGCAGGGTTCGTATGACCTCGGGTGAGGGGAATGATCACAGGCAACACCAGGTTGAAGTGTATAATACAGCAGCTCTTTATTCCTGGAGTGAACAGACTGGAGTGAAAGATGTGAGCAACATCATTCAGTCAAGTTCTCAAGCAAATGTGGCTAGCTTGAGAATTCTGACTACAATTTTAACTACATCTTACTCCGATTGGTCAGCCAGTAACTGTTGTTTATGGTCTGTTGCACACTGAGCTCTCACTCACCCACACAAGCACTAGTTTACACACACACACGTGTACTGGCTCACACACAGACACACCCCCAGATATTCACACAAACAGGCAGGCAGGCAGGCAGGCAAGCAAGAGCACACACACACACACACACACACACACACACACACACACACACACACACTATGCTACCTTACATCAGGAAAAAGTGTGATTTTTGTATTCTGTAGCGCAAGGTGCATGACAGGGGGCTGCAAGAGGAGGCAAGCTTTCAGTCAAGCTGGGACTTTCTGTGCACAAGAGAGGCTAATGTGAATCGAATTGAATGAAGTGACTTTCTGACCTAAACAGAAAGCAGACTAGCATTACTCCAGTGAGGCCTGAGCAGAAAAGAGACATTCAATTTTTTTTTTTTAAACTCCTGTCAGGTACGTGCCCTTGAATGGTCTGTGCATGGTAATTTTTGTTTCTAGATTGAAGCATTGGTATTCTTTGACCACACATACACACACAAACACAGAGTCACACATATATAGAGCACATACTTGATGATATATTTTTCACCAGGGTCTCGCCCCAGGTGGAAAAGCAGGGGCTCGGCTGTGTGGTTCATCTGCTCGTGGGTAGTCACCCCCTCGATCTCCTCCCCTGGGCAGAAGTTGATTCCCTGGAAAATCAAACACCACAATTGACACACCCACCAAACAGACACAAACCTCATTTAAAATCAAGATATTCAGATGCATACTGCCCTGCAGATTGAGCCATCTACAGTGCAAGCTCAGGGGAAAAAAACAACAACCAGTACATGCCCATGCAAAACCTAATCTTCGCAGATCCACGGTTTCACACAGACCAAGATGAAACGCTGAAATAGGCACCATTAGTACTTAAAACAGTATGCTGCTGTCAAAGTTTTTCATTTTAATAACAGTAATTGTTGACATGAAATAAATATTTCAACTTTTGCTCAAACGGGTTAATTCCATCTTTACTAAGCCAAATAGAAACGGAAACGGTAATGACTGCGAAGTGGTTACAAGTTAAGCAAATAAAAGCGACACAAAAGGGACAGAAACCACTTAACTTTGACAAAGGACGGCACAGGTCTTCTGTCACCTAAGGATGGGTGTTGTGATAATTTTACTATTTTTTCTGGTCCTTTTCTCGCCCACCGTTTTTTTTTTTGTTTTGTTTTTTTTCCCGCGCCGTGTATGTCAGTACGTCCGCAGAGTTACCTTTTGCTTGTTTGTTGAAGTTATGTCCCATTTGTTTATGTCCTGAAGAAGGCGTAAGCCAAAACGTCGACCTGTGCCGTCCTTTGTCAAAGTTAAGTGGTTTCTGTCCCTTTTGTGTCGCTTTTATTTGCTTTACTAAGCCAGTTTATGTTTTGGAACAGTTTCACACATGAGTGCACCTGTACGCTGGGAATTCTCTATCTTGATGATAAGTACAGCTCTTAATGCCATGCAATGTTGTTTACACTTTGCTTGAATGGTTGTACATTCAAATTCCATGACCGTCATTACTCCACTGGAGCGGTCAGTGTGGTCGCGATGCGTCATCGAGTATGCTTTGGTTGGCTCAGTGCCAGCATTACAGACGCTGTCACTGTCCAGGTGTCTCAGTGGTGTGATGATAGATGCCTTGGAAACAGCTCAGAACGATCGATGAACATGGCAGCATTAGCCCCTATAAACAAGAAACAACCCTCTGCAATCAGGGGACCTATTCAATAAAGTTAGCAGCAGCAGACTCTTTTATACCTTGTTGAACTCATCCAGACCATTTGTCCAGGTCCAGAAGTGAGCTTTGTACTGCCGCAAACGTACCGCCATCAACTCGTTCCCTCGGTAGTAGAATATGGGTCTGTGTGGATGGAAATGTGCAGAATGATCAGTATGCACTTTCTACTGTTAACATGAGACAGCAACCATCTGTCATATTTCACATCAGAGCTTAAAACTTATGTTTCAATTTGCCTTCTAGTGATTCATGTAATCGTGGTGCCTGTTGTATTCGGGTGTGTTCTATGTGCATGTGAGTGACGCGTGAATGCACAATGAGATGATGCATTTTTTGTTATTACTTGGGACAGATGAAAAGCAAGTGCCTAACCTCCATTTCCATTCTTACATTAGACCTGTGTGTCTTAGGGATTCCATTCCTATGATCAATTTTTTTATTATTTTTAATCCTGTCTATTAGTGTATGCATCAGGCTTTCCACTGGATACTGCGGGGAACCGAATACAAAATAGAAATTTGGAATGAAGATCCAGGACAGTGCACCCAGTTTTCAGCCATGTCTTTTCTTCTTCTTCTTCCAGTTAACTGAACAACCTCAACACACAGGACCACTGTCACTGTAGCTGTGCATGCTTATTACCGTTTTCCATTTCATGGCCCCTACTGTTTGAAATGGGATTTTTTACGTGAACACTTAATATTCTGCGTGCATGTGTACACAAAGGCGAGACAGGCATCGTAAACAAGCCACTACAAACCTGATGTGGACAACAATTTCTGAAATCTTTCTGAAAGGTGGAGTATTTCTGAAAGCCTAATTTAAAGTGAAAGATGTCTGGCATTCCGAGACTAAATGGAGAAACCCGCCTTGACCAGTGTCTTCTACAATGCAAATTACAGACAGGATGTTCAGAAGCGCACCTCTCCTGCACAGCATGTTTGAAGAGTGATGGCGAGAGGTCAATTCCATCCACAATTCTGTCGGTGGGGATTTTGCCACCAGCCAGAGTGATGAAGGTCGTGTACAGGTCCATCAGACTACCCAGCTGGTGGGACACCTGCACATGACATCAAGTATCAGACTGTTTGCATCTGGTTCACTGAAAGAAGCCCCTCCCCCCCACCCCTTCCCCCCAATGTCAACCCTGGTAGTGCTGAGATTGGAATATTCTGGACTACCTCTACGGCTTTTTCAGCATGAGACAAATTAATTTAGCAAGACCGGGGTTAAAACAAATCAAGGAGAAAACAGGCTGGGGAATTGCTGAGAGAAAAAAGACTGAAACCCAGGTCATGGTGCAGGCAGTGCCCAGACAGGGGTTGGGGGAGGGGGGGGGGGGGAATGAATTTTAGCAATTGTGAAGGCATTTAGTGGCGCTCCTAGCGCCCAAAAATTATGTGATTGAGTGGCATTTACACCTGAAAATTTTTTTGGGGTTTTTGTTGAAAAGATAGGAAATTTGGCTGAAAATTGCCAAACGATTGAAAATTCCCCAGCCTGATGTGAAAACCTGGAATAAGTTGGCTAGTGGTCATCTCACTACACATCAACAGTACCAATATTAATAGTCCATATAAACTGTCCTTACGACTCCTGCAGGAATCCTTCCAGGCATGTATGCGATGGTTGGCTCCCGCACACCTCCTTCAAAAGTTGTCTGTTTTCCACACAGGAATGGACCATTATTACCACCTGAAACAAACCTGTTCTTGTTCACCATTTTGTGCTGCACTCACTCACTCGTCAGAAACAAACAGGAAAGTTGTGAGCTGTCTGTTACCGAAAGTTCTACTTCATGTTTTGCAGTCCATATCAAGATGGTACATGCAAAACTAGAGAAAATTTTAAGTCTCTGACCCATCTCTTTGGCGTAAGTGGCTCCCCCATTGTCAGATGAGAAAATGACAAGGGTGTCGTTGGCGATTCCCAGCTCATTCACTTTCTGCAGAATCTGACCAACTCCATAGTCCAGCTCTTGCACTGCGTCACCATACCTAAGATGAAAAAGCAAAAACGTACTCCAGTACTATAGTTCTACACTGATCATAAAGCAGCTGAGGAACAAAACAGGCGATGTACCTCAAGATGCACTAAAAGAATTTTTTTTTTCCCATGGGTATGAGTACAGAAATTATGAATTAAATCGACCTAAGTAAAACTCTTCTTGTCCAACAGAAATTTCAATCGATTGATTGATTTCTTGACTGACTGACTGATTAAGTGATTGATTTCTTGACTGACTGATTGACTGATTGATTTTTTAGTTTTACACTTAGTGACTTACCGTCCACGCTGACTTTTCCCAAGGAATTTTGTTGATGCATAGACTGGTTCATGGGTTGCATCCACTGCCCAGTAGAGGAAAAATGGTTTCTTGTTTGCCTGCTGCTCTATGAAAGTCAGGGCTTCCTGTAGGCACAGATCTGTCACTTAGAAAAATAGTAATAATGGTTGCTGCCTTCACACCTTAAAACATAGGTACACTTAACAGCCAGTAACATATTCTTGGTTGTGGGTTTTCCCCTAAGGTATAGCTGAAACAAAATCTTGAAGACCAAAGGAAAAGGTAAATTGACAAGTGCTCTTGACTGAAGAGATTACCCTGACTTTTCTGCTGACTTTTCAAAACTTTACTATGGCAATATATATATATATATATATATATATATATATGCAAAACCTCTGTTCCCCCTTCAACAGATAAAGATATGTCCATAACTCTCATACAGGTCTTTACAATACAACGGCCACCTACAGATTATTGTGAACTTCTCTACTTGCATTAACTGTGATATCTCTACTGACCTGGATGAAAATCTGCGTTAAGTTGGATTCTCCAGTTTTTTTGTCAATCAGATAATCTTCATAGTATCTGAAAATGAAAATGTTTCCATTTTTAGTTTGGCTAAGATTGTAAAACTGCTTTAGGCAACACCAAATCTTTATTGCAACTGACTCAGGTAAACTACAGATATACTGCATCATAATAATAATACTGGGCATTTGTAATGTGATGCTTCTTGGTCCAATGTACTGGTCTGTTTATAATATACTGTACAATGCATACCTGCCAATCATGTCCGCATCCCTGAAGACAGGAATGTTGGGCTGAGTCTTGTCATCGAATGGACCAAAATGGCAGTTAGGAGCACCAAACCACTCGTCAAACCCATGCATCAGAGGGTGGTACTGAGGCTGCTGGCCAAGGTGCCTAGTGACAACATTCACACACATTGAACATTGAATACCATACGGCACAATGCGACTTGTGATATCCCAGAAGGAACTAAAAGGTGGTGCACTCACACTAATAGTTTTTGCTTCATGCACAGCTGTACTTCTGAACGGTCACTTTGAAATATTTCAAATTTGTCTCCTCCATATTTTTGGTGACCAAACCATTTAACTGAGTTATGTGGAAAATAATACGGCCAGTCTGTACTAGTTGGCACCTCTGTGAATACGAAAGAGACACAAGCATATATTCTGGATATCAATTTTTTTTATGTTGTTGACAAAAACTGACAAAAGTGCTCATACCATTTTCCAATAATTTTGCTCCTGTAGCCAAGTTTCTGCAGTACCTCGGGCAGGAGAATCTCAGTATCTGGAATTCCCCCAACAATATCCTGAGGGGTGTAAGCTGGAATGAGGAAACTTTCATCAGCAAACATCTGCATTGTGTACGAGTAAGTTCTAGATGTGTCACACTATGAGTCTAGACGCCAAGCTTCAGTCTTGCCATGCAGGTTTACCAGCCCATTCAGGGGAGCTTGGACAGTCAAATGTCAGAGTGTTGGTCTAGATCTATCCGACTCAATGAACAGGTCTTGAGTTTTAAACCCCGCCGGGAGCCAAACATTTGTGCTGGCTCTGTGTTGCCCTGTCTTTGATACATGTACCACCCTTATGTGGTGGAAAAGGACATGCACTAAACCCAAGAAGAACCAACAACCAAACCCTCCATTTTCCACCTGCACTAGCAGCATGGTTAACAAAATGATAATTAAAGAAAACTACTTTTTTGTATTTGTATTTTCACTGCAAACTTTAAATGCATCCATGCATTAGTACCATCCATTTAGCTTCCACATACTTTACTTTCTTTGACATAAGTTGGTGATCAACAGGTGTGAAAAAAACATATATCAAGATCAATTTAGTTTTGGTAAGTTCAGCAAACTTATCATTTACATGCTCTTACAGTCATGTGCATGGGCATTAGTTGTGTAAAACCCATTCCTTATTGGGAGTCTGCCGGACAGCAGGGATGCGCGTGCTGCAAAGTGAGCAAATATATTTGTACACACATAGCACAGACGAGGAGCACTATGCTCCATCATGAATACAAAAGTACACAGAAACTAAAAACGTAACAGTTAAAACTTTATATCTCTCATGAACATGCTGTAAAATTCATTTAAAAAATTTTCACCATAAAAAATGGAAAAGACAGATCAAACAGTTCCTAATTTATGCTATGTTGAGCAAAGTAAAACTGAATGGCAATGGTTTGTATATACTATATAGCTGTAACTAAATGTGACTGTTTACATGGTGAACAGATGGGATTTGCAGAGTAGAAGTCTGGCAGCAACATTCCTTGTGAGGCCATTCGATCCAGGTTAGGTGTTTCTTTACTTGGCTCTCCGAATACACCCAGGTCACCCCACCCCATCTGAAAAAAAAACCCAAAAAACCCAGAATCAGTCACATGCGTTGTAAGTGGTGCACAGGTGGGTGGATGGGTGGGTCATACTGAACATCCTTTTCCACCACATACGGGTGATATCAAAGATGGGGAAATGAGGCGAAAGCCAGGCGCGCACCGATAAGTCACAGTCTTTTCACACTGCCAGTGATATCAAAGGTGGGGCAATGAGGTGAAAGCCAGCACTGATAAGTCACAGTCTTTTCACACTGATATCAAAGATGGGGCAATATAAGGTGAAAGCCAGCACTGGTAAGTCACAGTCTGTTCACACTGATATCAAAGATGGGGCAATATAAGGTGAAAGCCAGCACTGGTAAGTCACAGTCTGTTCACACTCACCCACAGTACAGTAAAGAACTGCCATTTCTGTGAACAATTTTGTTTCCTTTGCATGTCTCAATCTGCACTCTGACTACATTCCCCCCCCCCCCCCCCCATCCGATGTGTGTGTGTGTGTGTGTGTGTGTGTGGGGTGAGTTTGCGCCCCATCAGCGCTGAAGAAATCTACACCCATAACCAAAACTGATTTATGCACGGTGTAGTTCAAACGTTCAGAGATATAGCATGTTATGTGCATTTCGGTTATGTATATATATACAGTATAATATATGTAGTCATCAAAGAGCCTAAGCCGCTGTGCAGTCATGACTGACTTAGAAAGTGCAGTTTCTCATGTCAATAGATTACTCACATCATCCATCAGCATAATGATAAAATTTGGTTTTTGCTGCTGCGTTGCAGCACTCTGTATCCAACAGCCAAGCAGCAAGACGAAGGCAAGAGACATGATGATGCGAAGTGTGGTCCGTACTTTCTTCCTTTCGAAACCTGCGCTGTGAGATTGATCATGTGACACGTCTCCCGTCACATGACTACATGACTAAACTGGGCGTTGTTGGAGCGGTTGCCTCCCTTGAGCGCGCGCTATGGCTATCATTTGGCAAAAAAGATCTTGGAAACATAGGTCTTTGGTTGGCATCTTCTGTTTTAGCTTATTCTTCGCGTCAGTTTACATGGGCCTTTGGAATTCCCAATTTTCCGCCCTTTCGCGCGCGCGAGACTGATTTCGGGACTACTGCCCTCTGTGTCTGTACTAAACGTACAGATTTCGTGGTGCGGCCGAAGCCCGGCCACTGAGCCGGTAGCCGATAGACGGTCAGGTTTCATTAAAACACGGTTCCCGGCCGGCGGCGTCCCGCGGCCCCGGCCTCTCAGTCAGTCTTCGGCTCAGCAGGGGCGAAACCGATATGAGGAACCATTCAGTGACTGATTCATAAAGCACTCTCTGTATTGATGACAGGAAGGCCGGGGACACACACACACACACACATACACACGGTGACAGACGCCCGGCGGCCGCCTAAGCTGACTGACTACCGTCGGGAGGCAGGGACAGTAAATTGAACTTCAGCGCGGCCGGTTACACAGAGATCAGTCGACTGACGTGAACTGACTTGAACCCGACGGGAAAGGAAACCGTGGACAGACTGAAACGGCATATCAGTCTCTGCAACCAAAACTGAACGCAGTGCAGCCTAATAAAAACACTGAAACGCAACTTGGACTGAGACTGACTGGCTCGCCAAGCCGAACTCCTCCTTAGTATTCAGTCAGTGATGACTGCCGATACCGCTGGCCGGAGTGACTCGACTGACCCGGCGTCCGTAACCACAACCTCAAGGCCGTTCAGTCCCCCTCTTTTTTCCCGGGCCTTCCGACACAGAGTTCACCCCACTGCCAATGCCCCCGACCTTCCATGTTCAGTTCCACTGACCTGACCTGGACCATTCAGAGTCTAGGACTGATATCCGTTGTCTTGTGGAATTCCATGACTCAGTAACCAAAGGCCTCGGGACGTGCTCGACTGTCTCCCGGCGCACAGTGGGTCAGTGAGACTGAACTGAAACCACTCATAGTAAGGACACTGATACGTGATCATCATGTCACTAGTTGTACCAATCACTGAAATAGAAACAGTACACCTAGTGTCAGTCAAGGAATGACTGATGTATTTGTGTTTCCACTTTGTCACTGTGTCGCACCAGAGGTCATTTGTACTCAGCGGTTTATGTGGGCGAACTTCAAGCAATACCTCGCTCCCGGCCACCCCCCCCTCCCTCCGTCCACACACCTACTCACACTGAAGCCGGACGGTGATACTAGCACTGACGGCAGCCCACTAAAATGTCTCGCACAGCATACATATCAGACGGTACGACTGACCAGAGACGTTAATTCAGTCTTTGCGTCTCTTTCCTCACGTCGGAAATCTTGACATTGCTGAAACTGAATTTGCAACGGGCCTATTAGTTCTTTTTCTGCTTTTGAATTTCAAACTACCGAATCAGTCTGCAAATCAACGTAAAAAAGGAGGGCGCAGTCACAATGATTGTTTTACACATTGTATTGTATTTCAGTGTATCTGGTGGCTATGTTTCAATCAACTGAACGGACATTTCGCCGGGAAAAAGTCAGTCCCGCTGGACTGTGTACTTGAGGAGGAGAAAATGTCGACGAAATAGGTCGTAAACTACTGATAAAAAAATTTGCACTTTCGGGGAGTGATAAGATGGGACAATGGAGAATTGGGGCTTGAGGAAGGGGGTGGGATGGGGATGTCTGAAACTGATGTAAGCATGACAAGAAGGTTTTTCAGTCAAAACACTTGTACTAAAGAAGAGTTGCTCAGCCATCCAGCTGAAAAAAAGTACGGTAACTGGCAACATGCTGGCTGCTTTTCTTCTCCTCTCAACAGTGGCCCTCGCTTTGAGTAAGATACATTCAGTTGGGTTTGATCGATTCGATTGGTTGGCTGGTTAGTCGGTGGTTGGCTGGTAGCTTTAAAGGAACTAATGCTGCCATTTTTATACTCACACATCATTCTGACCTATTTTCCTGGTATCTATCATTACACCTCTTAGACACCTGCACAGTGACAGCGTCTGTAATGCTGGCACTGACTCTGAGCCAAGGGAAGAGTATTCGATGACGCGGTGACCACACTGAGCGCTCCAGTAGTGTAACCTGATACCAGTCGTAGAATTTGAATGCTGGAACGCTCGCGCAAAGTGTAAACTTGAACGATATTGTACGTGTATCGCATTAGAAGCTGTACTAATCATCAAGATAGAGTATTTAGAGCACACATGCGCACTGACGACCAAATTAAGCTGTTCAAAAACAGAAGCTGGCTTAATAAAGATGGAATTAGCAGGTTTTAAACAAATGCTACGATTTTTTTGTTTGTTTGAAATTAACTGACTGATCAAATCATACATTACTGATTTTTTGAGGATGGTTGGTTGGTTGGTTGGTTGGTTTCTTCGGAGGTGGATTTTTTTTCTTTTAGTAAGCAATCAAGTGTCCAATCTAAAACAGCCTGCTAAATCACCTGACCACCCGTTTCGTGGTACATGTACTTTAAAGTAACAAAAGGGCGTGTTTAGCAGTCTACTGAGGACTTTAACCTCTGTTGCCAGATAGTGATGGTTGTCAGTATGTTAGGAGCTTACCATGGCTGAAGATAATCCCCACATAGCAGGATAGCGGCAACAACATTTTGCTGTAGCCTCAGTCACAGGCTGTTCTGTCCAGAATCTACAATGTCAAAAGACTTCAGTCGCGCGAGACGGATAAATAAAGGAGGGGATAACAACAACAGTAATAATGATAATAATAATAATGACAATAATAATAACAATGATGATAATAATAACTAACAATTTAGGACTGCATTTATTTTCAGATTTTGTGGGCTGAACATTTCCTAAGCAGATAACCTAAATTCTCATCGTGGCACTTCTTTGTGTCAGGTGACCAGTGCACAAATCACGTGCTGGACAGTGGCTCTCACGCGGGGAGTCATGGGATAGGGTGTGTGAAGAGCGGCTGTTGCCAGTACAGTCTGCAGATTGGAAGCTTGTGTGCCGGGAATGACGTCTGCTGCTTCACTTCCGACACGTGCGGGGGCGGTAGTGGAGGTGTGTTGGAGATTACCATAACGATATCTCACCATAATATCATGAAGTTTTTAGCCGGGTCCAGCCGCGGAAGTGGCATCCGATTTCGAAATTGGACGCGGCCCCATCCGGCGCAAGTTACAAGACGCCATTGGTATGATTGTTACCATACCAATAAGGCTAACAATATTTTTTCGTCCGGCGAGGTCGCAGTACTCCTGTTGACTTTGTGGATTCAAGTTCTGACACTCTGACGCAAATGGCACTGTGTGCCAGTACCTTGATAATTACTATGCATTATTCTACGGACATGCACTCACGTGTTTTCTCGTAACAACACGCTCAGGAGATATTCCTGTTCATAGTTTTGACAGTTTGGACTGAGAAGCATCAGTTGTCGTCAATTCTGAACGTACCCTAACCGGCATTCATTATGAATACTGAAATAAGTCAGTAAGTGAAGACCTAGCCGCTTAACATGCGTCCGGCTTAGATTCCTTGGCAACATCATTTACACCCTGTATAACCAGTACTGGGACAAAGCCGACAAATTTGGTGCTCTCCGGCCGGCGCACAGCACGGGTTCGGGACTACCTCAGGGCTGAGGGCAGATTTTCGGCTTCGTCTCTGACCCTCAGTAATGATCCATGCTCCTGTCCAGGTTGTCCTCGCATCATTTCGCGCTCGGAATGGGGTGCACGTGCGGCAAGGAGTTTCCCCGGTTACATGTCGGGCAAACCCATCTACGTGTTCATTCACCATGGAGCTGGCAACCCATGCTCAGACCAGGCCAGCTGTACCCGCGAAGTCCAAGGTTACCAGAAATACCACATGGACCCTGCTCCTGCTGGACACGGTAAGCTAATAACTCAATTCACAGTGTTCCTGTGTATCATAGTGTGCGTCAGTCGTTTACGCAGAGATTTCAGAATCTGACGCAGAGGCTTTGGGGCTGTACGTCATCAGTTGTGACGCACGGTTTTCAAGACGAAAAGCGAAAGCAAAACAACATACCTCACACGGTTGCTGGAATAGGAAACAACAGGGAATTATGTGCCCTAGTACTGGGGTTTCCGATTCACAAAGCACGTGCCGTCTCCGACAATCTTGTAAACAATGGGTCCGGTCGAACCAAGATTTTCGTACTTGGGTCTGACCCTTTCATTTTACAAAATGACCCCCTGAAATTGACAGAGAGGGTCAAAGTGACCCACAGTTTTGAAAGCTGAAGAAACACTGAATTCAAATTAACTGAACAGATTTTAATTGTAAGATAAACTAAGACTGAAATTACCTTTTGGTCTGCTTTAAAACATGAATATAAAGAGTCTTAAAATTCATTCAGGAAAATGTCATCTGGAAGATATACACTCAAAAACACTAATCAGTACTTCATTCCAGACAAATAAGTTTTTCGTCTTTTTTTCCCTGCCTCCCAGGCTGGGCGGACATCGGGTACAACTTCATCGTTGGGGAGGACGGTAACGTGTATGAGGGGCGTGGGTGGAGAGAGGTCGGCGCTCACACGTACGGCTACAACCACAATGGCATCGGTGAGGCTACTCAGTGTTGTCACTGGTGTGTGTGTGTGTGTGTGTGTGTGTGTGTGTGTGTGTGTGTGTGCGTGCGTGTGTGTGTGTGTGCGCGCGCGCGCGCGCGTACGTGGTGTTGTTTCTCGCAACAACTGAGTTAATGTCGGTCAGGCTTGCCAGGATGTGGTGCGTGGCCGTCAGTTAAGGCGGTGCAAGACAACACACGCATTCAGACGAAGCATCCACACACGCTCACGCACACACACCATGCCGAAGTTCCCTTGCAAGAGTGATGAAATAAAAATTATTATAATAATGATAATAATAATAATATATCACTTTTTCAGATGCCGATGGCTCACGGCGCTTTACAATCCGTTTAAACACACACACACACACACACACACACACACACACACACACACACACACACACACACACACACACACACACAATCACTTTCTTAAATATGCAACTGAGCTCTCAATGAACTGAGCAAAGAAACATACCAACACCAACACCAAAACCAAAAATTGGCATTGTCTTCTGCCTACAGCCATCTGCGTCATCGGGAACTTCAACAGCCGCGTGCCCAACGACAAGGCGCAGAACGCCATCAAGCAGCTCATCCAGTGCGGGCTGGCTCAGGGGCACATCGACCCCAACTACACGCTCAAGGGACATCGTGACGTAGGCCAGACTGAGTGCCCGGGGCAACAGCTGTACAACCTCATCCACCAGTGGCCTCACTACGCCTCGGGCACACAGCGCTATGGATAATTACCATTTTTTGTTGCGTTGGAAATAATTTGAAGTGAAACCAGCTGAAATATTTTACTTGTCGTCTGTGTCGTGATTATTCAATATATCATAATTGAAATACATTTTAAAAAAAGAAAAGAAGCTAGATGATCGCAAAATGTGAAGACAAGGCGCCGTTATTTAACACACACACACACACACACACACACACACACACACACACACACACACACACACACGACCTTGCACGCACTCACGCACACGCACACGCGCACACGCACACGCACGCACGCAAAAAAAACCAGCCTGATAAGAAAATCAAAAACGGCCCGGCTACGCTTTTTTCATGAGGCCGTTTGCACTTTTTCAGTCACGGTGACCTTTTGTCTCTTCTCTTCATAACTGTAACCTCGTCACACACACACACACACACACACACACACACACACACACACACACACACACACACACACACACACACATATGTCTGTGCATTTATATTGTCTCGGTGAATATCCAAGCATTTCAAAGTCACACGGTACCGTCGGTTTATCTACAGTGGACGGGAAAGGACATCGGAAGTCAGGTGTCGGGGTGAAGAGAGCCGGATGTCAATGAAATAGTACACTTGCACCATAGGTCTAAGACTACATCACATCGGTGCAGATTTATGAAAATGTTACGTGGACGACATACATTAATATGCCTGACAAAACCTGACAAAACCTGATTTGCTTCCCTTGCGTCGCCATATTTGCTGAGACACAACGATGATCCAGTCATCCAAACACTGACTCATCATCACAACATGAACGAGTCCACACTGAATATCCTGAAGGGATATTATTACATTTGCACGTTTGCAGTTCCTTAACTCAGTTTATTTCAGGATGCGCCCACTTCATGGCAAATTGTCTTCATAATAATCCAGGTCTGAAAAACAGATTTGGGTTCGCCGGTGGCTCAGTGGGACAATTTTACTGTCCCGCGTCATGTGACTTGATGCACTCCAGGATGCATGTGTGTCTCCTATTGTCCTCTAACGTTTTAGAACAGCACCAAAAGTGGAGAACTCCACCATTTAAAAATGCGTAGGCGTAGAAAACGACCCTGATACGACTAGCCACGGCCTCACTGACGTCACGATAAGAGAACATTGCAGCCCTGAAAACTGACAGACCATTCTAAACAGTTCTTTCAACTCTGAACAAGATGCTGCAGTTAGTTTTCCTTTGTGTGCTGCCGCTGGTTTTCGGTAAGCGTGTAACCTGTTATGTCCCTATTACCCCCCACCCCCCCAACCATCCCTTGTTTATTGTCCAGCTATCACACGTACACCCACATCAAACCTTGCATAATCAAACCTAAAAACACTATTAAAAAAATAACAATCAAAAATCTTTCAAAAACCTAAACAATTTTTTTTTTTAACTAAACAATTTTTTGTTAAAAAACTATAAAAAAAAAACCTTTAAGATCTAAAAAAAACTTTAATGAATTAGTGTTTGTTGGTTACGTTCATGTGCTCTGTCACAGGCCAGGACCAGTGTACATCCCATACACTATCCGGTGGCACGCACGATGGTGCCAAAGGAATAGGCTGCGTCAAAAGCGGCTGTTGCCAGTACGGGCTGCAGCTGGGCGACCTTTGTCCAGGGGACGATGTCTGCTGCTTCACCTCCGATACGTGCGGGGGAGGCAGTCCTGTAGCATCTACGGGAGGTATGTGAGTGGTAGACACCTTACAGGCTGTTGTCTTGGATACCTTTACAGCTTGTTGCCACTTGACTTTGAGCTTGTTGTCATAGATACCTGACCTTGACCCTGTTGTCAAGGACACCCTGCAGCTTGTTGTCATGAACACCTGGCAACTTGTCGTCATTGGCCCCATCCACTCAGTGGACTCAGTGCCTTGGATACATTGCAGCTTGTTGTCTTGGATGCCTTACAGCTTGTTGTCAAGGACACCCTGCAGCTTGTTGTCATATAGATTCCTCCAACTGAGCTTGTAGCCATAGATACCTTACAATTTGTTGTCACAGATATCTTACAGTCATCGACGGACCCGCCCAGCCGTATGCTCGACCCTAGTTCGGGTAACCCATGAGTGATCGGGGAAGTCACATCTTGGATTAGAGGGACGTTCTGCCTAGCTCGACCCTTTCTTTGTGTCTGCCGCAGGTCAGGAGCAGTGCACGTCTCACAGACTGTCTGGTGGATCGCATGACGGCGCTCTGGGCATAGGGTGTGTGAAGAGCGGCTGCTGCCAGTACGGGCTTCAGATCGACGGCCTGTGTGCTGGGGAAGGCGTCTGCTGCTTCACCTCTGACACGTGTGGAGGTGGAGCTGTTGCAGCTGGTAAGTTTCGACTCACACTCTCAGGGTCTCAGGACGCACTCAGGTTTTGTCACGTTCGTCGTGGCAAGATGACGGGAAAATGTCTTAGAACAGAGGATTCTGTTTAGATTTTTTTTTTTTTTTTACTTACTTTATTATCCCTTTCGGGAAATTCGGGCTGCTTCCCCCGGGGGAAGCGCGTCGCCGCGGTGCAGCGCCAGCCAATACCTATCCTACATTTTTTAAAACACTTTTTTTAGGATCAGAGATGACGTGGAAGCTACTCATAAACAACTTTCCGTACAGTCCATCGGCAGAATGCATGTGACCCAGGGGACGCAGGGAAAACGGACGGGTGAACCAAGGCGGAAGGCTGCAGGGGTACCAGGCCCGGGACGGTTGCTTCGGGGGGCAAGCCGCACTGGTCACAGAATACAATGCAAATGAGGCAGGTTAGGGAGCAGGAAGACCGGCATTATATAAAGTGAATTTCACCTGTTTTCCTTGATTTCTTAACAGTTGTTAAAAGTGCATTTAGTTGATGCCTTTTTTGGGGGGGGGGAGGGAGGGGGGGAGGCATGTTTGATGTGTTGATAAATGGCAGACTTGACTTGATGAGTGACTGATTTTTAAGGATGTCCTTGGGCATGTGCAGGGCGTGAATACCAGAGTGCACGGTTTTGAGCTATTTCAGTATATGAGGTTGGCACGGACGCCGCTTTGGTTGACTATCAAAATTACGTTTTCGAGGCTTCATTTTCGGCATGCAGCTTGTCGACATGTCTTGCGTCTGGAAACCATTGTCTGTTTTGGTGGGAGAAATTGTTTTGAAGGAAGTGTGCTGCCTGACATTAGTAGGAGCCAAAGAGCAGAAAAACAACTGTATTCTTTGGCCTGTCATGACGCGTATGCCGGTTGCCCTGTGGGGTGCAGGCCATGAGCGGTCTTGGTGAAGGCATGATCCAACCAGCGTGTCCGCAGATACAGGATGGCACTAGCAGTTATGACTGTAACATAACATACTTGATGAATAGGCTCAACATTCCCTTGTGTGTGCATGATGATGATGATGATTGGCCATTTGTATAGCGCTACAAGAAAACTTCCATGCAGTCAGCATGCTCACGGCGCCTTTCGAGTGAAAAGCGAGAGAGAGAGAGAGAGAGAGAGGATGCGTCTTGAAGTTCCGCTTGAAGGTCATGACTGACGCAGAACCTTACGTGAGGTGAGCTGGCAAGTTGTTCCAGAGGCAAGGAGCTGCACTCTTGAAAGCCCGTGCACCAGAGCGTTTCTTGTTTGTATTGTCATAGTAGCCTGGGACAGGAAGTCTGGACTGGGAAGAAGATCTTAGGCTGCGTGCAGGTCTATAGAGTGCTATGAGCTTACCCAGATATAGTGGAGCAGCTTGCACCACCATCCTCAGATATTCGCATCCAATATTGTGTAGGCTAAAACGATATTGTAGTACAAGCTGTACTCATTACAGGTTGTCCCAACATCATCTCGCGTTCTGAGTGGGGAGCCCGCGCCCCGAAACACGCTATCGGGGACATGGACGCCCCAGCCAAGTACGTGTTCATCCACCACGGATCCAGCGGTGCGTGTCACGACCAGGCCAGCTGTGAACGGATACTGCGGGGTTACCAGGACTACCACATGACGCCTCCGCCTACCGGTCACGGTGACTATATTGATTACATCGACAAACAACTGCTGTCAGAATTAGCTATCCTTTTGCTTTGCGCTCGGCCCACAGTTACCTGAGCATTTTGTTATCAAGTTGATGGTTTTTGTTTGTTTGTTTGTTGTTCGAAGTCTGTGGTAAAGGGTCTTGAGCCAGCTGCATCAATGTCGCTTCGAAGCAGTCAAGTTTATCCAGGCGGCCACCTGTGTTAGGCAATACTCTATGTACGGAGGTCACCGACTTGGAGGAGACTGGTCCTCTCAAAAGACTTTATACTGTACGAGGCAGCCACCCGCCTACAAACTCTACTTTTTCCTGGTCCCGTGGGTAGCCAGCCACCAGCTTGGCTGTACAAAAACAATTACAGTACCGATATTAGTTTCGTGTTAAACGGCTGACATGTGGGTCACATGCTTACGAGAAAATGAAATGGCTAGCACCCGAAAGACCTCATACAAGACCTCATATCAAGTGTTTAACTCTTAAACGAAACCCATGCAAAAATCGCGTTTTTACTTGAAATCTTCAGATCACTAGAAGCCACTTGAAGCCACTATTACGCAATCTCCAGCGGTCTCGCGCCTAGCAAGAAGGCCCACGCCTTGCATAATTGTGGTTTGAAGTGGCTCCTACTGGTGTGCAGTGGCTTATTAACAAGTCTCATATAGCGGGCAGGAGGTGGTCGGGCCCGTGCTATTAAAGAGTTAAAACCACCATCAGTATACACGACATGCATTGCAATGAATCTGCAAAGAAGAAAAATCAAGTAACAATAAACACAGACACAGTAACAATAAACTCACTCCATGCACCTATACTTTAAGAACTGGAGCAAACAAACCGGTAAGCTGTATGTATAATGCAGTGTGTTTTCCTTCAGGCTGGACGGACATCGGGTACAACTTTGTGGTGGGAGAGGACGGTAGCGCGTACATGGCGAGGGGATGGACGGAGATCGGCGCTCATACCTACGGGTACAACTCGGTGGGGATAGGTAATTATGCAAACTATGCTTGTTTTCCCAAAGTATATGACTCCAAAATAGCATTTTAAAAAATGTGTTCAAGTGTAGAACGGTTTGCCTAAACTTAGACAGGCAAATTCGAGCTTTGCTAAGCCAACTTATTTTTTGAAACAGTTTCACTCGTGAGTTCGCCTATACGCTCGAAATACTCGATCTTGATGATTAATACATTCTTAATGCGATACAATGTTGTTTGCGCGAGCGGTCGAACATTCAAATTCTACGATTGTCACGTTGTTTCACTACTGGAGCGTTCAGTGTGGTCGCCGCGTAATCGAGTACGCCTCTGTTTGCTCAGTGCCAGCATTACAGGCTCCGTCACTGTGCAGGGCCCGTATGTAATAGTCGAGGTTAGGGCTTTTAGCCCTGGGTTAGAGACCAACCTCGAACTAAACAAGCCCTAGGGTTTTGTTTTTTGTTTTAATCAAGAAGCGGGCCCATTCCAGCAAGGTGCGTAAGCCGATATAGAAGGATTTTTTCTTCCTATCTTTGCTTCCTGTTTTATTTAATTTTACTTTTGGGTTTCTTTTGTCCTAGTCTGGGTTAGGCTTTTACATACGGGCCCCCAGGTGTCTAAGTGGCCGATGTGACAATAGATACCACGAAAACAGATCAGAACGATATGTGAGCATAAAATGGTAGCATTAGTCCAGATGGCAATACAGTGAAACAGGAATTCACATGGGAAACTTTTACTTTACATGTATGTCTACGCTGGTTTTCTAGCTACAAAACCGGATCACATGTGTAGTAAAGATCAGGGGTGGGCAGTGAAAGGACTGATCAATAAGTTCGCTGTATATCGTGTTTCTTCGCTACGTTTTGAACTTTTTGCGCTCAATACATTTCCCTGGGTCACCCAGTACGAAAACTTCCGTATTCGGAAGAGTTCTGTCTCTTTGGCACGCACCTGGTAGGGTCAGGCACTTGAGTTTCCCCGCTGACTCACTGGTTGTTCCACAAACAACTTTTCAGCAAGAAATATATGCAGGCACACATATTGAACCCCGTCAGTTACCAGAGCTCAATCTGCTCCGTTCTGATCTCGTCACACAGCCATCTGCGTCATCGGCGACTTCAACGACCGCCTGCCCAACGACAAGGCACTGAACAAGATCAAGCAGCTCATCCAGTGCGGGCTGGAGAAAGGTCACATCGACCCCAACTACACGCTCAAGGGACATCGTGACGTAGGGGAGACGGACTGCCCTGGGGACCAGCTGTACAATCTCATCCACCAGTTGCCTCACTACGCCTCGGGAACTCAGCGATACGGACGTTGAAACCTAACCATCTGACGCGCTTCCAGAACGGATCATAATTCTGAACTTTAGAAGCATCAGCAGATTTGGTTTCGTTTCGTTTCGTTTCGTGTTGGTTTTTTTTTTCCCCTCTCCTTCTAAAAATGTCATCATTGTTTGCGGTTTTCTAACGAAACGAAGGATTGTAATACATGTAATTGTAAAAATATAGTCTTCGTTATGAAGTTATTATTTCGTTTGTTAACAGGCCGTAAACAACAACTTTTTCAAAAACAAAAACAAAATAAAAACAAGGGAACGAAACAAAACAAAACAAAACTCGTCGGCGCTTTTATCAGTCTGACTATTGTCACGGACTGTGTAAATCGGATGTTACAAGTTGTACTGTGTCCTAAGTGCAGTGACCGATTCTGACTGTACGGATTCAGCGCATTCGATGAAACGTTTTCCACAGCGTTGTTGTATGGCCTGTCAAACGTAGCGAGACTTTCAAACGCTGCCGGATTTTGTAGTTTCATTAAAATTTACTGGAAAAGTACCGGCCCCCGTAGTGTGTGCTATGGGCCCAATGGGAAGGCTGTTGCCACACAGCCGAGATTCACCCACTTTACGGGTGCGACTTTGGGGGTGCTTCCCTTGGTATGACATGTCTTCTGATGTGGATGATTACACGGTCGGCACCGCAGGTGCCGTAGTTCCCGGGCCGGGTTAATGCCGGGATATTCAGGACAGGAAGCGTGGGATGCGGCCCTGTCCCGCGGTCCCAAACCACGCGGACCTCCACAGCATCATCTTACCATCATCCTCATCTCCATCATCATGCATTAAAAAATTGCCCCAACTTCCGAACCCTCCGTGGATTCCACCCATTACCAGGAAGGAACACCACTGGAGAGTTGTGGCATCGGCAAACAAAAAAAAATTACTGGAAAAGTGCGAAATATACTATTGGAATTTGATGGTCTGAAAAGAGTATTCCATTCTTTTATGATGTTGCCATTTTAAGTGTATGTGTGTACTTTTCCAGGGACCATCTCTATGTAAGTAAACCATGGCTGGAATGATAATACTCTGCAGGTGTTCCACAATTGTCCCTTTACAGGGTCACGTACATTTCATCGGTCAAAAACATAACTGTTCTATCTTTTTAGAACGCCATATGGTAACAGAGAAACCAATGAAAACCCTGCCTGCACACGAAACATAAGTATAGTCTGTCCTTCGACCGCCGAATATGAGGTCAAACGACGGAGGTACAACCATGGGTGGGGGTGGGTGTTTGGGAGTTTAACGTCCTTTTCCAACACGTATGGGTGATATCAAAGAAGGGGCAATGAGAAAAAGGCCATCACAAATATTTGGCCTCAGCTGGGATTCGAACTCATGACCAGAACATTAAAAGTCCAACGCTGTACCATTCGGCTATCCCGGCTCCCCGGAGGTACAAGAAAAAGCAGAAAGCAGAAACAAAAGCAGAAATAATCGGAACTTGAAGTGTAAAAAGTGCAAGTGTAATTTAGACGCTTTCGCCGCCCGTCAAAGACGTGGCTCGGTTTTCTAACAGAATATAAGAGTTAGTGTAAGAATCGAAGACACTTATCTCTTTGCTGATGTCACGTGGACAGATGGGCTCTCTCTCTCTCTCTCTCTCTCTCTGTCACACACACACACACACACACACACACACACACACACACACACACACACACACACACACACACACACACGGTCGGTATAGTCCTGACCAGAATTCAGTGGTTGTGGGACCAGAGGCGCGTTCAGTTGAGCTAGATATCTAGGTCGACGTAGCGATCGCAAAAGGGAGAAAGCTAGCAGTCAACTGAACGGCGCTAGCGGTGCGAGCATTTTCAAAATGGCGGAAAGCGTGAGCGTTGGCGTTGTGAAGGAACTTCTTAAACAAGAACTTTGCTATAATGCTGTTGAGGGGGCGATCGTAAGCATGATGCAAGTCACAGACAAGTTGTTTTGCATGTTGAGTGAAGAGAAGCAGGCCAAAGACAGAAACCTAGACTGACGCGCATATGAAAGACTTTGTCAGTTAAGCAACAACCAACGCTGAGCGTGAACGCTGAACGCGAACAAAGGAAACGCTGACTTAGAAATAATTTATGAACGTCCCTAAAAGGATTCAGCAAATTAAACTGGATAATAAGTTGGTACAGATCAAGCCTGATACACAACGGTCATATCATTTATGATGCGGTCCCCATCGATCTTTAAAAATCAAACAGTTGAAAAAAATTGAAGCCACACACACGAACGGAGGCCATCTTGAAATGAGAAGCTAGCCGAAGCTAGCACCTCTGCGGGGTTCTACTTTTCCTACGCTAGGGGCTAGCCTGGCTACGCTCAACTGAACGGCCTCGCTAGCTTTCCTCGCTTTCCATCATCATTAGCTTGCTTTACGTCCTATGGCTTTTGGCCCTTAAGGACAAGTTGTTCCTGGCGTGTGTCTTTGGCTGCTTGGCTAGGCGAGTGTCTTTGGGGTGTGTGAGGGCTGTTTTGCTTAGCTTTGGGCGACGTCAGAGGATCTCTGCTTGGCTTTTAGATGCCTGGTCTGGGTTTGTTTTTCAGTGCCTCAGTCTGTTCCTCGCTTTCCTACGTAGCCGCTAAGCTAACTGAACGCGCCTCCGATCTCGACCATTAGACACCTGCGCAGTACCGGTAGTTGGGCTTGTTTCTTCAGTATATTCTGAGGCGTCGTCTTGCGATAAGAACATTTGGGCTTATCAAAAGGTTACTAAATGTGTTTTTGTTGAGCTGTGTACTACAGCAGGTACTCAGACCATCAGAATGTTGCTCGCTATAATCCTCCTCTCGTCTGCTGCACTGGCATTGGGTGAGCCAACCTTGACATTTTACCTGAAATTTTCGTTCTTGCTGTACATGCGAATGTCACAACTAGAAGATATATTAATATAGTATATATATGAAACCTGCCTTGTACACGGTCATGTATGTCCCTGTCTAGTTCGTATACTACAAACTCTACTGACTGACTAGTGGGAAAACGCGGTTGGAAATCATCTGTTCGTGACGCATCCAAGTTCGTGCCGCAGGGAGCAACAAACGGTAAAGCTGAAACTGACAAAGAACCTGAATCTTACTATTGAAAAGTTGTTTACGCGCGGGTAGATGAGTGTCTGAAGCCGGCATTGATTTACGATCTTGCAGTGAAAAATCGTGCTAGCCGCCATTTGCAAACAATACAGTCTCTTTTCGTTGTCTCGGATTTCCCACACCAATAATTTCAGCCTGAGTCCTAGCGGGCGAGACATGTAACGCACAGCGCCTTCGTTCGGGATTTCTAATGGTTGCAATAGGACTGATCTTATAGTTGTCACACTTTTGATTCCAACCCGAGTTGCCACACAGCCGACACACTGTCCGGGGAGCCGGCGTGGCCGAATGGTCGAGCGTAGGACTTCTAATGCTCGGGTCGTGAGTTCGTATTCCGGCTGGGGCCAAATGTTTGTGCTGGCTCTTTTCATCGTTGCCCCGTCTTTGATATCACCCGTATGTGGTGGAAAAGGACGTTAAACCCCCAAACAAACACCCACCCCCACCCGAAACACTGTCAAAATTCCCGCCGCGCCACAATGTTCCAAACAGCCTTTGTCAGTGAATCTGAATCTCCTGAGTCAGATGAATCGTACTAGTCTCTGTCCAACGTACTAGTCTCTGTCCAAAAAACACTGAAAACAAAAAAAACAACTTTCACAACCAAAACTCTTCGGGCAAAGCTACACGTGGTTGCAGTATAACTTAAGTAACACTATTCTTGTTTCTAGACGTTTTGACACTAACCACATCAGTCACTCGCTCCACTAGGGTCAGACGCCCCGTGCCTTGGAGCAGGAGGCACGTGCCAGGATGACTCCAACTCGTGCTCCGGACACTACCAGAGCGGCATGTGTTCTGGGGCTTCCAACAGACGATGCTGCATCCCCGCTACCTCTTCTGGTAAGCATCCTGTCAACTGCTTTACTACATGTATACAGTTACATGTACTTCTGTCTTTACCGACCTTCTCTGTCGATACAGCCTTTCTTCTTTCCTGCTGCCTCAGATGTCAGTTCTTCGCATTTCCCCGTCCTTCTGTTTCTGTCATCGAATTAGTCTTTGTGGCTTGCGCGGCGTTAAGCCTCAAAAACTCACTCACTCACTCACTCACTCACTCACCCGTCCTTCTGTTTCTGATGTCTCAGTGAGTTTTTCTTAGATGTCGCAGTTCATGGTCTCTCCGTCTCCTCCCTTCTGTCTCAGATGTGATCAGTTCTTGTTATCTCTCCTCCAATCTGTCTCAGATGTCTCCTCTCTCTCTCCCCTCCCTCCCCTCCCTTCTGTCTCAGATGTCTCACTTCTTGTTCTCTTTCCTCCAATCTGTCTCAGATGTCTCTCTCTCTCTCTCTCTCTCTCTCTCCACTCCCTTCTGTCTCAGATGTCTCACTTCTTGTTCTCTTTCCTCCATTCTGTCTCAGATGTCTCCTCTCTCTCTCTCTCTCCCCTCCCTTCTGTCTCAGATGTCTCACTTCTTGTTCTCTTTCCTCCATTCTGTCTCAGATGTCTCCTCTCTCTCTCTCTCTCTCCCCTCCTCTGTCTCATCTCTGTTCTCCCTGTCTCTCTCTCTCTCCTCTCTCCTCTCTCTCTCTCTCTCCCCTCTCCCTCTCTCAGATGTCTCTCTCTCCTCTCTTCTCTCTCATGTCTCCTCTCTCTCTCCCCTCCCTCCCCTCCCTTCTGTCTCAGATGTCTCACTTCTTGTTCTCTTTCCTCCATTCTGTCTCAGATGTCTCAGCTCTCTCTCTCTCTCTCTCTGTCTCTCTCTCTCTCTCTCTCTCCTCCCTCCCTTCTGTCTCAGATGTCTCACTTCTTGTTCTCTTTCCTCCATTCTGTCTCAGATGTCTCAGCTCTCTCTCTCTCCCCTCCCTTCTGTCTCAGATGTCTCACTCTTTTCTCTTTCCTCCATTCTGTCTCAGATGTCTCAGCTCTCTCTCTCTCCCCTCCCTTCTGTCTCAGATGTCTCACTTCTCAGTTGTTCTCTCTCCCGTCGACAAAACCTAGGGAGGACCTGCAGCCGCCACGTAATGGTGCGTGACTTCATTTGTCCATTGCTTATCGGAAAGGGCTTGTTGAATTTTAATAAGCTTGGAAAAAAATAACAATAAATTCCGAGTTCCACGTGCTGTCCCATCAGGGCATGACACTCAGTGCACAAGCCGGGGCGGCACGTGCCAGGACGACTCGGGGTCGTGTTCGGGACACTACCAGAGTGGACTGTGTTCAGGGGGAACTCACAACCGCTGCTGTCTTTCAGCCTCAGCATCCGGTGAGCTTGTGTTGTACCAATTCCAAGATGCCAGCATAGAGCGTACTTGTGCATGACATACTCTTTCGTAAACTTGTGTATAACATACTTGTGCGTTGCATACAGCCTCTGGTGAACCTTTGTTTTCCTTTTGTATTAGTATACGCCTGTATACAGTACATAACCTCTGAGCACAGACATACAGTTACTTTAGTCCTTTTGGCTCCTAGAGAAGCATAGGGCCTCAACAGCTCTCCTCCATCTCACTCAGTCTGTCCCTGGCGCAGGTCTTGGCCTCCACAGACATACATGCTGATACTAAATTGCAGGTTCCTGTCCACACATCATCTCGCGATCTGAATGGGGAGCCCGTGCCCCGAAGCATCACATCGGGGACATGAGCGCTCCAGCCAAGTATGTGTTCATCCACCACGGTTCCAGCGGTGCGTGTCACGACCAGGCCAGCTGTGAACGGATACTGCGGGGTTACCAGGCCTACCACATGAACCCCCCGCCTGATGGTCACGGTGAGTGAAGGGACGAACATCCGAAAGCCGTGCCAAAAATTGTAGGATAGGTATTGGATGGTGCTGCACCGCGGCGACGCGCTTTCCCCGGGGGAAGCAGCCCGAATTTCCCGAAAGTGATAATAAAGTAGTAAAAAAAGAAAGGAAAAAAAAACACGCTGGTGGTCTCTTGAACAACAAAACAAACTCACAGTCCTGTCACCTGACCCGAACCCATCTGAGCCGTGCCAATAAGCGTTATTGTCATAGTCAAAGTAAAAAAGGTTTATTCCTGTAACCCAGTCTGGGGTCTAGACTGAGGAAATACAGACAATCAGAGCGAACGTGAATGCTCCGAATATAGGAAACTACAACTGCACAAAGGACAAGATAAAAACACATAAAGAGTACAATGACACTGAATAAAAAAAATCACAAATTCTGGCGTTAACAACACACTAGAGAGACAATGAATCAGGACTGGCTCGGGCATCCCTCGAGGGATCCTTGCGGGAAACGAACAGGTCGCTCGAATTAGAGAAAATACATGAGCACCCTGTAGAGAACACACACAGCGCCTTGCGAGCCACATCCACGCCATCTCATGCAACAATGCTCCAGACCGCCCTTGTTATGGTGGCCTCTGTTCCAAGTCGGCAAACCTTTCTTATGTCCTTTTATGATGCTATTGCGGAGAGACACTTGGAGCCCTCGGGGAGGTGGGGGAGGAGGGGGGAAGAGAGAGAGAGAGAGAGAGAGTCATTTGTGTGTGTGTGTGTGTGTGTGTGTGTGTGTGTGTTTTGGTGTGTGTGTGTGTGTTTGTTTTTGGAAGACCAGTCAAGTCTGGTTATTTTCATCTCACAGTGTTCTTAAAAGTTTGTTTCTTTCGAGTTACTCAGTGGAATGTCCTTTTCAGTCAGGACAGACTTCATGAAACGATGTTTTTAGTGGTCACGAGGGTTTGTTGAAATGTTTTGTGATTTTATTGATAAAAAAACTGAACTGACCAAATTTGTAGAGATTTATTTCTGTTTTGTTTGTTTTTGTTTTTGTCAGGCTGGACGGACATCGGGTACAACTTTGTTGTGGGAGAGGACGGTAACGCGTACATGGCGAGGGGATGGACAGAGATCGGCGCTCATACCCAGGGTTACAACTCAGTTGGCATCGGTATGGTTTGACATCGACAACATCAGTTAATTAATCGTTCAGTTAACTATTGGTAGGTTCTTAATGCCACAAACTGGTGACGGTAGATTCGAGTAATTTCTCCTGTATAATACTATTACTGCTTTGGTGTGGGGAGCGGGAAGGGGAGTCGCCGCAGTGCAGTGCCACACACCTACTTTAAATGCCGCAGGGCCGAGGACCCGGAGAGATCCCCCCCCCTCCCCTCCCCCGACTGCAGCCCGTGAAAAAGCGGTTCCAGTTATCAAATATCACAGCTCGAACTCTGGGGGTCGAATCCACGTTATATCCAAATCAGTATCACAACTCGAACCGGCAGGGGTCGAACCCACGCTTATCAAAGTTAATATCGCAGGTCGAACAGTGACTTAACCTTCGCCGTACGTCGTAAATACAGTTGCACTCAAACTTTCATTCAAACGTCCGTAGCTCCGTCAATTTTCAAGTCAGATCCCGACACTTTGTGACTTTGTCAACAGAGGTGTCGGTGAAATCCTCCCAAAACGTATCATAGTGTAATTTTGATTGTAAATGAACAAGTAAATAACCAACAAAAAGTTTGATAACCCTTTACGTCGTACGTCATGTGTGCAATAGTTAGTTAACACCGCCCAAGCAACAAAGACTAATTCGCGGCTAAGTAAGAGTTTGCCTCTGCCAGGTCGTTAAAAGAGTAAAAAGCTATTCCGTAAAACAAGATGTAAATATATATATTTTAAAAAAAACTGTCAGGTCCAAATGAGATAAACATGTTATCAAAAATCTCGAAACTATGTAAGTCAAAGAAAGTCCGTATTGCATGAGAGACTAGATTTTATAAAACAAGTTGAACTCTTTCAAGAATCGTGTGTGCAAAATCACCCATGCTTTTAATTCTAGTAAAGAAAGAACCTTGCGCGCCGTACATCGTGGGTGCAAAACCACCTACAGAAAAAACAAACAAACAAACAAAGAAAAACAAAACATTGTTAAAGATCTAAGCTCCCAACAAAAAGCTTTCCGAAGTGTGAAAAAAATGTACAGAGTCGACCGTGCAAGCACACTGAGTCAACTCTGTCACAGTTGCAGAGTTTTATGCGTCCCTGAAACCCCAATAAAAGCCAAGGGCAGCCTTGGCCGCGTTTCTTAAGGCGGGCGTTTCGAAACGTTCCGGGGCGCTTTCCTATGAAACCGTTTGCATGCACCTTGCCCGCGGCGTGCAGAAAAAGCGCTCGCGTGCGCAGTCTGAAGCAAGTTCGCCGCGAACAAAAGGTCACGTGGTCAGTTTCTATGTAAACAAAGATGGCGGCGCCCACCGAAGGCCTCGTTGAAGTGGAACTAAGAAATGGCTTAAAATGAATTTGCGGGTGGATGGAGACCTTCTGTCCCAACTTGTAATTGTGCAGAATAGTATACGAAAATAATTTGAGCTAATTGCACCGGGCCGTGGTCGCCAGTCATTCAGGGATATGTTGTGCGTGTTTGTGGGGAAGGAGTGGTCAAAGTGAGTACGTAATGGTGCCTTACGTCTCCGTTTTGCATCGAGCAGAACATGCATACTAGCGGTATATCATGCTCCAAGCCAGTAATTATTGCTCCTCCTCAAAAACGTCGTCTTCTGCGCTCAAAAGATGACTGATAGCTGCGAGCACTAGAGTTTTCTTCTTCTTTTCAGCCTTGCCAACAACCGTGTTCGTGATTCCGCCGCCATTTTGAAAGCGCCTTGGTTCTAATTGGCCGTTTCCCAACGAGGCAAAGCGACCTCCGCAAGCGCCCGCGAGCGCCTTTGCGTAAGAAACGCGGCCCTGATTTCACAACTCAGTTTGCGTTTTGACACTGAGCGAGAAAGATCGTGCAGCACTCAACATCCGCTAGACACTGTAGGGATGTGTCTCGCTCACTGACCAAAGGCCAAATAATGTCACGGCAAACTCGTGCTCTGGTTTTACAAGCGTCCCCGAAGCGCTGAAAACTCTGCAGCTGTGACAGCTTTGCCTGGATTATGCACAGTCGAAGGAGTCGCAGTTAAAAAAAAAACAAAAAAAAAACCGCATGTTGTTTGCGGCTTTTTGCTGAGGTTGCAGGGCCCGTATGTTAAAGTCGAGGTTGATTTAACCCACGGATACGGGCCTAACCCAGACTAGGACAGAAGAAACCCAAAAGCAAGATTAAATAAGAAAGGAAACGAAGAAAGGTAGGAAAATCCTTATATAACGGCATAGGCACCTTGTTGGAATGGGCCCTCCTCTTGACTTAAACAACAACAACAAACGGCAGCAGAAATTTAACCCTAGAGCTAGTTTAGTTCGAGGTTAGAGTCTAACCCGGGGCTAAAAGCCCTAACCTCGACTATTACATGCGGGCCCTGACGGCCTTGAAATGGAATGTTCAGTAACACGTTTGGAAACTGACTCGTAGGCGCTTACCTACTGCATGAACCTCTGAAAATGTAGATACGTTCTTTAAAGTCTCAATACGTATGACAGGCATACAACAGCGTGTGGAAAACTTGTCATCAAATGCGCTGAATCTGTGTATCAGAATCAGTCACGTGGGTCATAGTAGCATCTGAGGCCATTGTGGTGACTCTGGCCGGCGTATTACTTGTTGTAAAAGTGTACCCCATTAGTGAGAAGACAACGTTATTTGGCTGCGAACTGAGGACTAGTAGCTAGACGGCACTGATTATTAAGAAGCTATTTTTTAAAGAAGCTTTGTCTAGTCCCAGTCTGTTCAGGAATGGATCCTAGGCTCAAAGAAAATTGTATTAATTTTCTCAACTAGAAGAAGATACACGGTTATGGGGAGCCGGGATGGCCGAATAGTCGAGCGTCGGACTTGCAATGCTCTGGTCGTGAGTTCGAAATCTGGCTGGGGCCAAATATTTGTGCTGGCATTTTCATCGTTGTCAGGTCTTTGATATCACCCGTATGTGGTGGAAAAGGACGTTAAACCCCCAAACACCCACCCCACCCACACACGGTCACAAAAACGGTCGCAGTCATGATGCCCAAATGAAACATTGTCTAACAGCCTAAGAGCTTTGAAAGCGACAGTTTTCCATCGGTGTTATCCATTTCAAAACATCTTTATTGTCCAGTTTAAAACAACCGGTTATGAGCATAGAGGCTTTAACGCAGCAGTACAGCTTCGTGCATAACTGACATAAGCCACTGATCACGCCGGCTCCTTCACCTTTCCGCAGCTATCTGTGTGATCGGAAATTTCAACGACCGTGTGCCGAACGACGCGGCCCTGAACAAGATCAAACAGCTGATCCAGTGCGGCCTGGACAACGGCTACATCAGCGCCTCCTACACCCTGAAGGGACATCGTGACGTAGGCAACACCGACTGTCCGGGACAGAAGCTGTACGACCTCATCCACAGCTGGCCCCACTACGCGGCCGGTACCCAGCATTATGGGCGTTAGATGCTGGGCTGATGGCTCGAATGATCGCACGATAAGAATGATAAGATTCTGAAAGAGATGAATAAACTGTGAAACTATACAAAACATTTTTTTTTTTTTTTTTTGGTGCGGGCCGGCAATGTCTTCCGGTTTTTTTTTTTATTTTTATTTTTGCATGGCTGTGTGTGTGTGTGTGTGTGTGTGTGTGTGTGTGTGTGGGTTACCACTTTATGTGTTCCCCATACATTTTTTTATATACTACAGATATTTATAATTTATACTTACATCTTAAATGTCACTTTGTAAAGTGCTTAAAGCCCATAATGATGGGGATTTTGCACTATGTAAGAATTATTATTATTATTATCTATCATCACCAGTAAGTCAAACTTCGGATAAGTCAGGGGAGCCGGGGTGGTCGAATGGTAGAGTGTTGGACTTCTAATGCTCGGGTCGTGAGTTCGATCCCCGCTGGGGCCAAATATTTGTGCTGGCTTTTTCATCGTTGCCCCGTCTTTGATATCACCCTATGTGGTGGAAAAGGACGTTAAACCCCCAAACACCCACCCACCCACTCGGATAAGTCAAACAAAAATCTATTTCCATACTTTCTTGTCACTCACAACAACATTTTCATACTTACTCTGTCACTCACAACAACAAAACATGTAGATACATGTAGTTTTCTCCAAGTTTGGTCAGTTCAGTTTTCATCAATCAAATTGCAAAGCATTTCAACAAACCCTCATGACCACTAAAAACATCATTTCATGAAGTCTGTCCTGACTCAAAAGAGCAGTCCAATAACTCTAAAGAAACAAAGAACAGGTTCTAATTTTCTGCTTTTAAGAACACTATCGGATGAAAATAACCAGACTTGATTGGTCTTACCTAGTCTTGAGTTCTGGCGTGCCTTATCCTACTTCAGTAGTAAATCCCCATTTAAATTAATGTGTGTGAAGTAACTACTCACATGGTGGCAGCAATTACCTTACACATACCACCAACATGCTTGCATATACATGTATGTTGTGAGTGACAGAGTAAGTTTGCAAGAAAGTATGTGAAGCGACTACTCACATGTGGTGGAAGCAAACATACACTGCCAACATGCTTACAATATATATAATACTCCTTTTCCTGTGAAGTGATGCCACAGACGGGATAGTGAGAATGAAGCCAGCACAAAATTCCCCTCATTGCCAGGAACTGAACTCATGTTGCAAGCATTGACAGTCCAGTTCTCTACTTGGTGACCCAAGGAAATGGCCAAAAGACCCATCAAGTGAAGAACACGAGTATTATATTCAGGATGACTTACCAGCTTTAACCTGCCCTGGATTTTATATAGAAAACTTGAAGAGGAAGCAGAATCTATATATAAATGAACACTGTCTGTCTGTGTGTGCGAGATAAAACCAAACTTCTCACATCACAATCAGATGGTGGTGGGTTTACTCAGGGAACCCCGGGCTCATTCTGGCAGGAATAAAAAAACCCCAGAAAATCGGAGTTCAACATCCTTTTCCAACATGTATCACCGAACAGGGAACCAGACAACACAATTTGGAGTTCTCACATCAGGATCAAAATTGGTGGCTGTACTCAGGGGGACCCTGGAAACATTTTGGCAGAAAAAATTCTTGAAAAATCGGAGCTTAACGTCCTTTTCCTCCACGTACAGTACCGTCAAACAGTGAGACCCGAAAACTTACTAAACTTATCACATCATCAGCCCTGGCTGAACTCATGAAGGTTACCATGAAAACAATCTGGTGAAAATTTGAGTTTCAACAGGGAGACCAGAAAGCACTTACTATATCAGCCCAGGCATCAGCTAGTTCTTCATATTAGGAAACTGACAGACTGTGACAATACACACAGAATAACGCAGGAATGTATGAAAATTGCGTTTTGCATGGATGGGTGTGCACCACCGACACCGAGGAACTCGTGTTGGTGTGCGGTAACGTGTGCAGTCGAAACAAACAGCACGTGTGGATCCTATAATAATGTGGGCACCCACGAAATACAGAACAAGCGGTTTTTTTTTTTTTTTTTTTAGCAACCGCAATCTTTAATAGTGACCGACGCATATATACATGTCTGAGACTCAGTGGTACGAAGAAAACAGCCTACTGATATAATTACAAAGAAACTTCTGTTCTCGTTGTAGATCATTTGCTTTTCATACGTTTAATGCGAGGCGCTGCTCGGGATCAACCGAACAGCTGTCAACTGCACGGCAACTTTTTCTCCCCTTCGAGATCTCTCGGTGCCGTGGAAGCACACAAAGACAAGTCGCACTCGTGCCATTGTTGACATGAGAGGCGAAGGAAATAACAACCAATGAGAGGCGGCTTGCGATCATCCAATCGCACACGACCTTCTCCTTATCTGCGACATAGTTGCCGGAGGTCGCCATTGTTGGAATCGCAGATCAAAGGATTTAGACATCTTTGGCGTACGTATTTGCGTATTTAATCACAATTTAACACCTTTGGTCAGCCGCCAAAGGTCTCTAGTGTGCATTTGTCATTGTTCCGTTTGATGCATATTTTATACGACGTTAACTGCTATCTGCCTGCTACGATGGGTTTTCTTTGCGGGGTTTGTCATCAACACCTAGAAAGAAATCCGACAGGGTGTCAACTTTCATTTAAACAGGAACAGAAGAGAAAAATAAAAATATTGAATGTAACGCAGATTTCCTCTGATAAGTCCATGAATAACAGACCTCACTCTGAATGTGGACTAAGTAGTTTTGCTTCTGGTTGATTTCTAAACCGGAGACGACTGCAGTTGTTCGGTGCTACTCCACTATTTGCAGTATTTCCTTGACCCGTTACATGACAGGTGTTTGTTCTGTACAAAAATCGATCGTATTACATTTAACTTCCTTAGTGCATTTTGTATCTAATGCTAAGATTCCAGTTTTATAATTGAATCCGTTTACTTACAGATACAGTTTGTGAGGGGACCCATGTGACATTCACAGGTAAGTATCATTCATAATCATACTCATAGCCTATGAATTTATCACATCCTTCTAGATAAGTTGCAGCCTGAAGATTGGTTAGAACTACGTGTTATAGAACTACATTGCATGTATTTTTTCTCTCTCTATGAATTTTTAGTTATTAAACAGTTGTAAGTTCACTCAGTTGCTGTCCACCAAATTTATAAATTATAGTGTCATATGTTGTTCATGAAATCACCACAAGCTTTTGTTTACAGTTAGTCCCAAACTTGATTACATTTAGGATATAAGCAAAGTTTATTATTATTTTTATTTGAAATTAGAATGACAGTTTTTGAGGTAGACCTAGGTTGACAAATATAAGACTTGAAGTATTATTGTTTAAATTAAAATACATACTTACGCTCTCATGCTCAATGAGTTTTGTTGGAAGCATTGGCTTGGTGACAGTTAGCATAACAAAAATGTGGAGAATGTCATCATGCCTCCTTTAGACTGTGACTATTGTATTTTTTCCTTTCTTCACTAGGGTAGTTCTAAAGGTGTGCCTGATTTTTGTTTTTGTTTGTTTTTCAGATTTTACAATCAACGTGTGTGGACTTCAGCAGGTATGAACAGAAAACAGAGTCCAGGTAACCCTAAACAAGCAGTTCCGTAAGGAAAACTGTATCAAGTGCACACACTTTAGTTAGCTCATATTTAATAATTTACATACCAGATTTACACAAAACCCTTCCCACAACTCATGCACACACACACGCCACTCCTGTCTGTATATATCTTGCCATCTAAAACTAAAAGTATAACTTACATCTAAAACTAAAAGTATAACTTACCATGGTTCATTAGATTATTACGGTTACCAGTGTAATATTATTTTCAGACAGTTCTACTTTCAGTTGTGTTAATAAGACAGTGTACTGAAGCTGTCAAGGTGCATGTTGGCAAGTGCCGTTTTCTCACATGGAGAACTTGGCCGGGATTGTGTGGAAAGTTGCTGCACTGTGTGCCCAACGAGAAGGAGAGCTTCACACGACATGTCTGTGGAGAAATCCTGCCCCAAGTTTACCATGGAGTCACCTTTGATCGTTCACAACAACATAGGGAAAGCATTATGGAAGCACTTTCAAGGAAAACAAACAGCAAGGCACTGTGCAAAGCCAGTGCAAAGATTCAGGATGCAGGACTATGTACAATCACATGAATGAAAAAATCAACATCGTACAGCTAAATGAAGAAAATCGTCATCTTCCTAGTGTTCATTATAGCGCACGTGTCTATATACATGTATGTATACATGTGCATTATCTACGCATATATTTCACAATCTGACACAGAGATTTTCAGGCTGTATGTCGGTAATTTTACGAAATTACTCAGAATTTCACAGGGAGGGTCAAGGTGACCCTCAGGTTTGAAAACTATGAGGAACACTGTAAAAGCATCCGCTCAGTGGGCGTAAGAGAAGAAGGTGTGTGACAACTTTGTGAACTGGTCACCACGGAAAAGAAGACAAGCTGGAAACTGTGTGTCCAGATGACATTGACAGCCAGCCTTGAAGTGGTTGGCATTGCCAAGGAGAACCATTAGGAATGTCAGCATCCAGATCTGTTTGCCATTACGCTGAAGAAGAAAGGATTGTCTCAAGTCGAACGCCTCCATGAATGCGTTTACCTTTAAGTTTAAAAGGAGTGAGGCTCTAAGCGTGGCCAGAATCCCTCTCCCATTCTTTTTAAAAAAAACATTCTTGTATCATGTTCTTTTTGTTTTGTGTATGTGTGTGTGCAGACCAGCAGTATATGATGAACTACTACCCGGGAGGCCTGGCGCCTGCGGGCTATGTAGCGGCGGCTGACAAGCCGGGGCTGTACGCGGCCTCGCCCTACGCAGCCGTCCCCTCGCCATACGCAACAGCCCAGCAAGCCATCCCAGCTGGTATGCAACGCTATGCTTCCGCTCAGCACTACGCAATGGTGTCGCAACCCTCTCCTTACAGCCAGCAGGCTGCAGCAGCATACTACGCTTCCGCAGGCTACCCGGCCATGCCCTTGTCGTCCCTGCAGACGATATCCTCTTCAAATCCCCAGTCGCCCTACTTGTCCGCTGGCCAGTACCCGGGAGCTGTGGGATTCCAGGCGGGGCAGCTCGGCCCGACGTCAGTAGCGGCAGCGGGTTACGGAGGCAGTCCGTTGTATGCTGCCAGCACCTACACTGGTCTCCCAGGAGTGCCTGCCCAGGCCAGCAGATCGGCATACGGCGTGGCGCCCATCGGCTACGCTGCAGCCAATATTCCCTCTTCCCCAGCCTATCCCGGTGGTACCAGCTACGGGCCTCCATACTGAGCTCCTGAGGGTGCTTGGTGCTTGTAATTGTATGTAAAAAAAAAAAAAAAACCCAGTAAGTCTTATTGTCATGAGTTGAGAGGATGACAAGTAGACGTGTATGTGTGATAGCACACAATGCCATCAGGTTAGAACAGACGGGGTCCTTTTTTTTTTCTTTTTTTTTCTCCTCCAATGGTTGGGACGCTTTTTCGGAATGCGGACAATGTCTTGTTTGATAGTAATGACTGTAACAAAAGACTGTGTAACATATTGTATAATTGGTTGCAGGGGCATTGTTTCCTGGCTGTATTTAGCCAGGCCAGTCACAGCGGTGGTACTAAATAGGATGCATTTGTGTTTTTTTTCGTTGGGTTTTTTTTTTTTTTTTTTTTCATTTCTTTTGTGTTCCCTACACCACAGGCCTGGTAGAGACAAGATGACAACAGGGATACAATTGTATGCACTTTAATGAAGAAGTAATTGTTCAGGCTGTACTAAACTGGTATATTTTCACTGTTGGGTTTTTTTTTTTTTTCCTCCCCCTGTGACATAGACAAGTGTTCACTAAACTTTTTTGCAAGGGTACTAAATCACGATGCTTGACATATTCTTGTACGCATAATCTGTACGTTTTCCAACTTCTTTTTTTTTTTTTTTTTTTTAAGGGCAGAGTAGATGGTTTTGTATATTTTTCTACTTTTCTCCCTTTTATCCATGGCATACAGATCAGACGTTTTTACAGAATTTAACACCTGAAACCTTTTTCTTTTTAGTTTTCATAAGTTTTTCAGCAATGTATTTTTTTCCACCCTTGTTTTGTTTTTGTTCTTTATTGTGAACAATGTGGGAGGTCTGAATTGTGCAAGTCTGAAAGCTGAGTTGGGTTAAAACGTCCTGGTTGGATATTTGTAAGTACGTTTTCGTCTTCTGTGAGAGAAAATAAAAACGAAGCCAACTTTGTAGACTCCTCGGGTGCCTTTCTCTGCATGTGAACTAGCATTGACGAAAATGTCTGTCAAATTGAGTGCTAGTGTGGTAGTCTTTGGGTTGCAAGAGCTTTCAGAGGTTTTTTTTTTAAAGTTAAAAGTGTGAATGTTGAATGCAGCAAGTGTGCCAGCCAAGTAATTGCTTTCCACTTCCCGACTTTTAAAATAAACATTTCCAGTGACTGTGCAACAATGCGTCGTGGGCTGCAACCCTTATCATTTGTTAGAATGTGTGACACAAACACGTGTATGCATATCTGTACTTGTTCTTTTTCCGTGCTGAATTATTTTATATCAGTTTCGTTCAGCAGATACATGTACTGAAAATCCCCCTTACATAACTTTGAGAACTTAGAGGGCATGTTCATGATGGAGGAGTCACATTATTATGAAAATTGTCTACGCAAAACACTTTTAGTGTGGCAAACTCTGAGTCGTGTTAGACTGTGTTGAGTCTTTTTGGAAAGTCAGTTATGAATACTTTAGTACAATTTAAATTTTTTGATGAAAGAAATTGTTAAAAATGTGGGGTTTTTTATGCTTTTGTTACCAAACCGTTTATTCAGATGTTTAAAAGAAAAGTTGGTTTAATTTGTTGGATTATATTCTAATTATATTCTAATTATCTCTGTACAGCAGTCCCAAGCTTTTATTGTCTTTTTCATCTTTACAGTCAAATTTAGATCTGATGTTTCAAAACATAGACGAAAATTGCTCTGTTAGTGTTTGCAATCGCTTAGCTCTCAAGCCATAGTTGACTGCGGCATGCTGCGGACATCATTTGCTTCCGTACTTTGTTCTCTAATTTTACCCGATTGTTGAAGAATCCTCAAGTGTGAGAGCTGGGCCTGGGCGTGTTGGCGCCTAACCCCGACTGACGAGTGTGTCCAGTTTGAATGGGTGAGAGCGAGAGAGAGGATGAGTGCGCATGTTGCACAGAGAAAGCTCATGTTTTATGCAAGCCACTCTGTCATTTCCTTAACTGGCCTGAAGATGGTCAGGTCTGATATTTTCATCGGCCACATCACCAGATCATTATTAATTTTTCTTTTTAAAACCTGCTTTCTGTTGGTGTTCTTCTTGTACCTCACCGTGTCTCTGCGATCAACTTGTAGACCCTAGCCACTGCCAGTTACTTGTACAATGTTAAAAGGTCAGGGGAGGATGTCAACCATCAGAGATCTGAAACCAATTCTCGATGTTACCTACTGATGTGAAGTGGCTTTGCTAACAAGGAATAAAATCATTTTTATCTCCATTTGGTTTGGCTGTGCTACATTTGGCTGTGCTTAGTTTTCATCTTTCTTTTTTTTTTTTGGTCCATCAGCTGAACAGTGCATGGCTTTACCCGAGTGTGGATTTGCCCCAGTGCAGCATGTAAATGTACCCGCAGTGCAGTTTACATTGCGAAAGAAAACTGCTCAACTTTCACAGCATTTAGCGTCACCGCGTTCTGTTTTCCCGTTTGCCCCCTAGTTATTGTGGAGTTGTCGAATAGGAAAATACCAGTGATTTAACACAGATACTGTTTCCTAGGGTGTGAAGCTGTTGCTTGAACCTGAACATGCTTGAAATTTGGTACTAGTCCTTCATTTATAATCGAGGTTGATGCGGATGCAACAATTCAGAAAGACCAGCAGTGACTGGCTTGAAATGGCGTACAGTTTATCGTCAGACCTGCTCCCTCTCAAGTAACTGTCAATTATTGAAGCAGAATGTTCGTATACATAACGTCGGATAACGTGAGACCCAAAGTTGAAACTTCAGAGACTGTGGAACAGTTGCTGGGGCAAAAGTATATACACAGTAACACCCACTTGCTGTTTGTGACCAATTCTTTCAGACGGGGTTGTTGCAATGTGGTTTTCATCTCAGCTGAAGCAAAGACCATACACAGTGAGACAGTGCATTTGAACCCTCTTGCAGTGTTGTGTCATGCAAAGAAAGTAACCTATCTGTGAAAAGAAATATCACAAAATGCAACCAAACGAGTCATCTCCAGAGTGGTCAACAGAACATTTTTTTTCTTCTTGATACTAGCTAACTAGGACTAAGAAACAAATATTTCTTATGGGATATACCTGCTTGAGCGTCCTGACTTTATAAACCATGCATATGGAGTGAACTGTCACACTGTGTAAGGTCCTTGGTGAGTTCAGACAACTACAGGCGTAACTATTGCATTGCACAGCAGTTAACACACACAACTTGGCCACCAACCCAAATCTGCAGTTAGCAATGTTTATTATTTTTCATTTGGATTTACACAAGACCAGAGTCTTCAAGCATTTTCACACACACGACACTACCAGTACATAATTAGTCTTGTGAAAACAGACTGTTTTTGAATAAATTCTGCCATGGTTTCCATGAAAGTAAATCCCAACCACAAAATGGGAATGATAAACTGAACAAAATTGTCGAACTACAAAGACTGTTTAGCACATGAGATGATTGAAGAGAGAGGCTATTCACTACAGTACAAAATAAGCAAAGCTGATTCATTCTTCTTATGACAGTCCCTATATTCATACCGAAACACATCACATTTGGACACTTCTATCTTCGTCGCTTGGTAAGCTGGTAAATACACAGACACATGCACACAAATTTTACCCACAGCACAGGAAGACTTGCTTGAAAAGACAAATGGGCATACTGATGCAGTGATCTGATGTAAGTGGCTGGTCCATATTCAATGTCGGTTGTGATAGTGTAATGGCTCTGGTCGTGTTGGCCACAATTTTTTCTAAGATCTTTGGTGTAAAGAAAACATCATGCATTAAACACTTCAAGGTGGTTCGATGCCACAGTCAGCGGGAAAGAACTGCAGCCAGGACAAATCCGTTCAACTCTCCTACCAGGTGTATTTTCGCCGTCTTGCTCTCCTCACTCCTTGAGCTGAAATGAGGGGGCATAACACTGGAAATGCATGATTGAAATGGATTACGTCCCTTCCATATTCTGTAGCTCTTGAGTGGTTATTTCTGCCAGTGATGATTTGGTAAATCTCACAGAAACTGTTAATATTCATGGGTGGGGATCACAAGCCAACGGTAGTAAAAACTAAAAGGAAAAGGTAAATTATTTATTTATGTTCACTCCTTTCAGCAAGACAAAAATCAAATCTCCGTATAGTGTTACCAGCATGTGAGTAGCCTGACACTGACAAGAGCACTCCTTTCAGCAAGACAAAACTCAAATCTTCGTAAAGCATTACCAGCATGTGAGGAGCCTGACACTGACAAGAGCACTCCTTTCAGCAAGACAAAACTCAAATCTTCGTATAGTGTTACCAGCATGTGAGGAGCCTGACACTGACAAGAGCACTCCTTTCAGCAAGACAAAACTCAAATCTTCGTATAGTGTTACCAGCATGTGAGGAGCCTGACACTGACAAGAGCACTCCTTTCAGCAAGACAAAACTCAAATCTTCGTAAAGCATTACCAGCATGTGAGGAGCCTGACACTGACAAGAGCACTCCTTTCAGCAAGACAAAACTCAAATCTTCGTAAAGCATAACCAGCATGTGAGGAGCCTGACACTGACAAGAGCACTCCTTTCAGCAAGACAAAACTCAAATCTTCGTAAAGCATTACCAGCATGTGAGGAGCCTGACACTGACAAGAGCACTCTTTTCAGCAAGACAAAACTCAAATCTTCGTAAAGCATTACCAGCATGTGAGTAGCCTGACACTGACAAGAGCACTCCTTTCAGCAAGACAAAACTCAAATCTTCGTAAAGCATTACCAGCATGTGAGGAGCCTGACACTGACAAGAGCACTCCTTTCAGCAAGACAAAACTCAAATCTTCGTAAAGCATTACCAGCATGTGAGGAGCCTGACACTGACAAGAGCACTCCTTTCAGCAAGACAAAACTCAAATCTTCGTAAAGCATTACCAGCATGTGAGGAGCCTGACACTGACAAGAGCACTCCTTTCAGCAAGACAAAACTCAAATCTTCGTAAAGCATTACCAGCATGTGAGGAGCCTGACACTGACAAGAGCACTCCTTTCAGCAAGACAAAACTCAAATCTTCGTAAAGCATTACCAGCATGTGAGGAGCCTGACACTGACAAGAGCACTCCTTTCAGCAAGACAAAACTCAAATCTTCGTATAGTGTTACCAGCATGTGAGTAGCCTGACACTGACAAGAGCACTCCTTTCAGCAAGACAAAACTCAAATCTTCGTAAAGCATTACCAGCATGTGAGGAGCCTGACACTGACAAGAGCACTCCTTTCAGCAAGACAAAACTCAAATCTTTGTAAAGCATTACCAGCATGTGAGGAGCCTGACACTGACAAGAGCACTCCTTTCAGCAAGACAAAACTCAAATCTTCGTAAAGCATAACCAGCATGTGAGGAGCCTGACACTGACAAGAGCACTCCTTTCAGCAAGACAAAACTCAAATCTTCGTAAAGCATTACCAGCATGTGAGTAGCCTGACACTGACAAGAGCACTCCTTTCAGCAAGACAAAACTCAAATCTTCGTAAAGCATTACCAGCATGTGAGGAGCCTGACACTGACAAGAGCACTCCTTTCAGCAAGACAAAACTCAAATCTTCACATAGTGTTACCAGCATGTGAGTAGCCTGACACTGACAAGAGCACTCCTTTCAGCAAGACAAAACTCAAATCTTCACATAGTGTTACCAGCATGTGAGTAGCCTGACACAAGAGATTATGCGCATTCTTCAGTGGTTGATTGTGACGATTTTTCATGATACCAATAAAACTGGTATATTTGGAAAAAAATGGATACCTTGGGGAAGGGACTACCTTACTTCAAGACCACAAAATACAGAGTTTAAACCATGGCATCTGATCAAGAAGAAGGGATTTTCAACAAGTTACTGTAGATACAAATTTCAACAGGTGAGCATGTAAATACATGGAGTTCTGTGAACCGTACATTCTCTGTCATGCAAAATAAATACTTTACATTTATTTTATATACACCACGAACTGAAAGGGATCTGTACAGCAATGTCTGCCTCCATGCTGGAGTAAACAGTGGCCCAACAGGTACATGTAGTGAGACCAACATTATTTGATCATGTGTTACTGGACAGTCATCATCACTGTCACGGTCAAGCGCAGGTTTAGTCTCGGGTCAAGGTTTGATATTTGGTACCAATTTTTCCTGAAGCCTGGCCTGTTGTTCATTGGGGATTCTCTACCTGGGTTCTGTTTCTTCTCTCCCCGGAAAAATTTAACATGGGTTTGAACATTTCCCCCAGAAGAAGAAATCTGAATTTCTGGATACAGAAAATGAAGTCCGAAATGGATTAAGATGTGCCCCCCCCCCCCCCCCCCCCCAACAAAACAAAACCCACAGAAACCTGAAAAAAAAAACCCAAACCCCAACATGACAATTAAATGGTTGTACACTCTCCAAGCTAACATACAAATACAAGAATAAGAATAAAATGGAAGCTGGTCAGACTGACCAGACAAAACTTCCTCACAAAAATGAAACATACACATGTATGCATTCAAGCTCCTTTCAAATTCTTCGTCAGCTGTGTATGATCTAATAGTTCACAGGAACACCATTAGCTGAAAGTACACAACAACCAAAATGGGTAACAACATCAGTTGGAAAATTTACTCCAAACCAGACTGATGATGTGTAAAAGGTTTTGCACAAGTCTTTACAAAACACTAGCAACCGTTTCAACAGGACGAGTCGCATAATGGTCTAAGAGGTTCAAATATGTTTCTTTCAGTCAAAATCCACAACGCAACAAAGCAAAAAATGTTTTGTGATTCACTTAGTTCACTCAAGTGAGATATTTCCAGACATTATGCAGGTTAAACACGAACAAGCCACCAAACACACGTCAACAGATCAAAGACTAATCAGACATCAAGGAAATTCACTTGCCTCTCTCTTTCTCCCTGTCTCCCACACACACACACGCACACATGTCCACAGCAGATATAATTATTTGCACTTGAATCAAGGTACCTTTCCCTCACAAGAAAATATACATATATCACAGGACAGCAGCAAAAGAAAGTGCACATCGCCTTAGCTTACACCAAGTGCAGGGTCGATGTGATAGTGGCCACGAGATAACACTGTTACACGCAGTAGTTCATGGTGTCAGCTTGGAGTAGACTGGAGGAGAAAACTTCTTACGCAGGTATTTCAAGATATAAAGTGGGATGCAGCTCACAGAGGTAATGACCAACACCTTCCAGACGAAGTCCCAGGTCTGGAGAAAATCTGCATCTGAAAGTGAAAACAAACCATGTAAGTATTTTTCTTGAGAACAAACGATGATTTGCAAATGCTGTAAAAACAGAACTTTCACTACTTCTTACTTAGTAACCCAGGCCAATCCTACAGTACCTAACTTTGAAAAGCTACAGCTCAAATACTACTCAAGCAATCTCATTCAAACTATTTTGGGCCCAAAATACTAACGAGGTTTTCCTTACGAGGTTTTCCTTATGACACAGTGGTCTTTTCCAGCCTTCAAGACTCCCTACCAGAAGATATTTCTCAAGTTCAGCAACTCCACTGCCTCATGTTGCTGATCAGCACTTTCATCTGCTACGGGGTGCTGATCAGCGACAACAGTTGTTTACCGGCAGGTGCTGGCTAGTGACAAAAGTTGTTTAAGGTTTAAGAAAACTATGGGCTGGGCCTACAAAACAAACTTTAAAAAAAAAAAAAAGTCTGACAGAAATATTAAGACACTTACCAAAGTAGTCTCTGAAGAATGCGAGTGATGCGATGTAGATGCCGAGCGAGAAGACCTGAGCAACGACCATGAGCCAGTGCCACGTGCGGACAGTGAGGCCGACCATAAGTAGCTCAGTCAGGATGAGGGAGGTGAAGGTGATGGACACTACATGGATGAACTCTTCCTCAAACAGCAGCATCGCTCCATACATGATGATACCCCCTACACATGACAAACACATCCATCGCAACTCAATAGTCACTGCCTGTGATATTGCTTCTAACGAACTATTTTTCCTGTACATGCACAAAGGATTTACCTGTTGTCTTTTCCCATTTATTGATTTCTTTCTTTCTTTTGCCAACTTTTTTTTTTTTTTTTTTTTTTGGGGGGGGGGGGGGGTATATGTTCTGCAAGTAATAAGAATTGGGTTTCTTTTTTCTTTTTCTTAATGCTGCCATCATTTTTGTTGATGGGTTTTGTTTTGTTTTTTTTTGTATCTGTTTATTTACACCTCATATTTTGCAGTAAAACAGTTTTTCATTCCTGTGTAAAAAGTCAACTGCTGAGTTGTTCTACAAGACTCAAGAGTCACAAAACATCCAGGACCCAAAAAACTAAGTGTGAATATTGTCAGGATGACAAAAGACAGGTACAAGTATCTCACCTTGATATATACTGATCAACACCCACCAAAAAAACGTTTTGAAGGATAAGGATCGACCCTGGAACAGAAGACAAATACAAGTACAATGTACTCACATTGCTCATCATTTTCCTCGAAGTAAGCAATTTATCTCACACACACAAACATACACACACAAGCATGCGCACAAGCACACACACACAGACAGACACACACACACACACACGCTCAAACACATGCATGCGCAAACATGCATACACATAGGCACAGTCACACACATGTACACACATACACACACACAGACACACACACACATGCACCTACAATCATCCGAATGTTTACACTGGCATCTTCAACATTCACAGAGGCAAAAGCACCTTGCAGATCTTCAGGGACACATTACTCCTACAGCGGTGATAACACTGTCGTAAGTTGTGTCGTTACCTTCGTGAGGTCTTTGTAGAGTTCAGGATACGTCATAGCAATCTCTGGAGACACGTCTTTGTCCAAGACTAGTGAGAAGACGGGGTACATGGTGTACACGGTCGCATAGCCCACAAGCAGAAAGCCCGGGAAAAGGTTGATGGAGGCGAAGTAGAAGATGGAGCAGAAAACCACCTGCATTGAGGTGATGATAAGGCCGCGGTGAATCACAAACTGACTTAGTGATGCCGACCGCTTGTAGCTGGTGAAAGAATAACCAACAAAATAATAAATAATACATGTAATGTTTACTGGCATCATTCAAAATTTCTAATTTACTGAGATTTCTTTTTTTAAGAGTCAAGACTGGTTTCAAAAACAAAAAGTATTGGACGATGACATATGACACCTTAGGTCTATCTGACTTGCATTTGACTTCCTGTCTCCAGATGTCCTATAAAATGTGACAAAAACCAAACGTTTCTGCTACCACGGTGTAATAAATTTGCCATGTGAGGAACATTTAATTCATTTTAGTGATGGCTAATGGGCATGATCAGACAAGCTGTAAACAAAGATGCATTATTACTGACTGAGGGACAGCTTTACATAAACGAAAAAAATTAGATTAAAAAGAGATTTAAAAAAAAAATGCAATAATAATAATAATAATAATAGTATTGTATAGGCACTTTTCCCAATTTCATGAATCGGCTCAAAGCGCCGCGAACTGAACCCAACACGCACGCTTACGTGAATCACACGCATCCTCTCACATACTGGACATAAACACATTACAATCACGTGGTGCAAAGGGTCAGCTCAGCTATTTAAAGTTCGGAATTTAGAATTGCATTTATTTTTTCAAATTTGGTGGGCTGAACATTTCCAAAGCAGAGGGGGAGGAAGCCGGAGTACCCGGAGAGAACCCCCGACGATCGGCCCGAATGAACGGTGCCACGTACGAGAAGGAAACATTTTTCTCCCCGAATGGGACTCGAACCTCTGACCTCTCGCATTGGTGACAAGTCTCTTAACCACTAGACCACCGACCGCCCCCGGTCAGTTACACAGGCTAAGTTCAGACCAAGTTACCTGTTTCTGCCATGGACTAGCAGCAAGCGTCCGATGTGACTGAACTGTGTGATGGAAAAGTCTGCTGCCAGTGAGGCCTGTTTGCCCTCCTGCACATAAGTTTAGTAACAACAGTTAATAGCAGGTCTACGTTCTGGCCTCACTATCCAAAACTACCACGGTCATCCATTGCCCCGACTGACTGGATGGATATTCAGATATGGATGGGCTTGCCTTGTGATGCTGTAATAAGATGCTGGCTTACCCAACAAAAATCTGTTCATAAATAGAACAGCAGTGTGGAAACTCATAATTATATATTACAGAAAGCCAGTTAAAACAAAAGAAAGAAGAAGAAACAGCCCTTTTCTTCTTCCCCCCCCCCCCCAAATCAAAATAAATAAAATAAATAAAAACTCACAAAAAAAAAATCAAATTCAAAACAAAAACGAAATAGAAAAACAACAAATAAAAAACCCAAAAGCTTCGCTTGCCCATAACCAAGCTTCTACTATGTACTTGGCAAAAAGACAGTGCAGTGTTCCATCATCACTGTTTGCCACTGACTCTTGGGTACGACTATGTCAGCAAAGCATGAAGACAAACACTTACCTTGCCCACAATGCCCACACCGGCATCTGCTGCCTGTATCATGCTGACATCATTACCCCCATCACCTGCCGCCAGAAACACCAAGTGAGGAGTCAAGCAGTAAAAGCAGCATAAATGCGAAAAGACATTTGAAACAATCACTAAATCCATGTCTTACAGAGCTGAAGCAAGCCACACTATAAGTAATACAATTTGATATCTCACGCATGCGCGCGCGCGCACACACACACACACACACACACACACACACACACACACACACACACACACACTCACACTCACAAAGCAGCCAATATTGGCACAATGGTCAGCTGGCACGCTACAATAAGCCCAGTGGACTCCAAACTCATGCAAGTGTAAGTATAAGTTCATGTTTATGACTCGACTGCACATTATCGTTTTGTCTCCTATGTGGGTTGCTTAGCATGTAGCCCCTTCTCCACCTGAAACAGACAGACAGACAAACAGACAAAAATCTGACTGCATTCACATACAGTTGATTTGTCTATTTTCCCATGAGTACACTGACCTATGGCACTGGTGCGTTTTCCAGTGTGAGACTTCAGCAACTTGACGATATCGGCTTTCTGTGTTGGGGAACAGCGACAGACCACGACAGCTGGACACTGGCATGCCAGCTCCACAAACTCATGTTCGTAGTACTTCAGGCACACCTGCACGGAACACATTCACCAAATCAGCACAGAGTACCTGTGTATTTTAATAATATAATAATAATAATGAGTATTGTATAGGCGCTTTACCCAATTTCATGAATCGGCTCAAAGTGCCGCGAAATGAACCCAACACGCACGCTCACGTGAATCACACACATTATCTCACACACTGGACATAAATAAACATAATGGTGCGAAGGGTAAGCTCAGCTATTTAAGTTTCGGAATTTAGAATTGCATTTATTTTTCAAATTTGGTGGGCTGGACATTTCCAAAGCAGAGGGGGAGGAAGCTGGAGTACCCGAAGAGAACCCCTGACGATTGGCCCGAATGAACGGTGCCACATACGAGAAGGAAAAATTCTTTGCCCCGAGTGGGACACGAACCCCTGACCTCTCGCATTGGTGACAAGTCTCTTAACCACTAGACCAATGACCGCCCCATTTTACAAACATGCAAATCAAGTAGGAAAAACATAAATCCTGCAAGCATTCTACACCATAAAAAATACAAACCAACACATTCCTTTCCCTCTGTAGTATTAACAAATAACCCTTAAAAGCCCATGCAAATACTGCAATTTTACTTGAAATCATCAGATCACTAGAAGACACTTCACGCCACAGAAACGCCAAACTCTGCTACTGAGTCACATCAAAATTAATGCCATTATCTCTACGGCTGATATGCGCTCCCGGGGAGGGGTCCGGACACCACCACGAGTGTCTTTGACTTGGGCGACCAACTGTCATTAACGACCGTCTCTGTTCGGCCCCATGGGTGGTCGCCCAAAAGAGGCTCTACTGTATTATGCAATGTGTAGTGGTCCTGGGCCTAGCGGGGAAAGGCCCACGCCTTGCGTAATAGTGGCTCGAAGCGGCTCTTACTGGTGTGCAGTGGCTTGTTCTTTTTAACCAGTATTATCATACAGTGGGCAGAGGGAGGTCGGGCTTGGGGTCTTAAAAGTTAAGGAAGTCTTAAACAGGAGTATATACCACAAAATGACAAAGCAAAAAAATTTTAACACTCACCGATCTTTTTCAAGGTGGTATTTCTCACCCTCTTTTTACACAAAACCTCCCCTGAAATACTATCCATCTCACGAAGCACACAACCTCCCATTAAATAAAACAATTCTACAAAGGCGACCGGCCCCCATAGTGTAGTGGTTAGCACTTCGGATCATGGACCGGGAGACCCAAGTTCGAATCCCAGCCGAGGCAAGCGGGATTTTTCCTACCTAGGTCGGCTCCTACCCAGAGCGGGTGTGCTATGGGCCCGATGGGGAGGCTGTTGCCACACAGCCGAGTTTCACCCACTTCACGGGTGCGACTTTGGGGGTGCGGCGTCCCTTAGTATGACACGTCTTATGATGTGGATGATTACACGGCCGGCACCGCAGGTGCCGTAGTTCCCGGGCCTGGTTAATGCTGGGATATTTATGACAGGAAGCGTGGAATGCGGCCCTGTCCCGCAGTCCCAAACCACATGGACCTCCATAGCATCATCTTACTATCATCCTCATCTCCATCATCATGCATAATAAAAAAAATTGTCCCAGCTTCCGAGTCCTCCGTGGGTTCCACCCATGACGTGGGAGAAACACCACTGGAGCTGGCAAAGAGTTGGGGCAGCAAAAAAACAAAACAAAAAAATTCTACAAAGGCAGACACCTACCTGTAAAGAGTCTCCTGATATGACAAGAGCTGCCTCATTCTTGCGGCGCAAAGCGTTGAGCTCCAAGTGCGCCTGTCCACGGTCAGTAACGCGGCTGAGCACATGGATGTCCTGCGTACGCGACACCAGTTTTGAGCTCTTGGCGATGCAAATGGCTGTCTCAAGCTTGTCCCCAGTCAACATCCACACCTACAGTCAATTGAGATGGTATCAGTAAAGTCACAGCCAGTGAAAAAAAACCCAAAAAAATCAGTAGCTCATCTAGGTACGATATGGTGAGCTGCCTGAAAGTTCTGTCGTTCTGCCTCTTCAGTGGTGAAGCGTGAACATGAAAAAATAAATTCCCACGGAAAGTCTACCCACTAAACAAAGCAGTCACAATGGCCTTGAGTGCAATCCAAGTTTCTACATGTCATAATCAATTCACCAATTCATAAAGCCTATTTGCAACCAACACTGAGACAATGATATGTAAATGCATGTCAAGTGATGCTGTGGCTAAGTGTATTTCTCTGCTCTCAAACAAAGCAGGCTAGATAAAACCCAGTGCTGCGGCCATAATTTTACACCTTTCAGTTTCAAGACTCTTTAGTGTGAGCAAAGAAATTTCCTATTTGAATTCACTACAACCAGTGCCTGCCTGTGCAAAAGCCAATACCGTTCAGCAAACACAGCTGCAAAGTGTCTACATAAGGGAGGTAATAGCTATTACCTCCCTTCCACCATACCACCCTTGTTTTCCTAACCTTGATGCCTGCGTTCCGCAGCAGTTCCAGTGTGGGCCTAACATTGTCTTGCAGGCGGTCCTCCACACCAGTCAAGCACAGCAGCTCCATGTCACGCTCCAGTGATTCTACCACACTCTGAACTCTAGCACTACGGTCCTGCAGGCTCAGTTTGGCTTGGTGGTATTTTGACTGAAAAAATAACCACACACATCAGGTATTTCATGAACAGCAACAGACATCTACACATTATCTTGTGTGGAATGTAAGGTCATCTTGTGCAACACAATAACCAATGGACCGATGAAGTCCAGGGCCTCATCTTCCACACATCAGTTAAATACCATTGTGTCAGTCACCTTCCTCTCAACCTCCTGCACTTCCTGTGTGTGCATGCACCCATCCGAACACATGCATGCACTACATACATGAAAACAAACGCAGCAAAAGTGAACTGAGAAAACTCCATGGAGTGCAGAAGAAGAAGCAGAAGAAGAAGAACTGTCAGAAGCCCCCAACCTCAAAATCCTGGTACTGCTCCTCTGTCAGAATCTTCTTGGCGACCACAAGAGTTCGCAGGCCTTCACGTGCCATGTTGCCACACTGAAACACAATTATGGCGAAGAGTGTGATTGTGAAGGATTTATAAGAGTCCGAGCCCGACCACCCCTTGCCTGCTATATGATAAGACTGGTTAAAAAAAAAAGAAAAAAAGCCAGGCACACCAGTAGTAGCCACTTCAAGCCACTATTACACAAGGCATGGGCCTTTCCCGCTAGTGCCAGGACTGCTGCAGATTGCATAATAGTGGTTTGAACTGGCTCCTAGTGACCTGAACATTTCAAGAAAAATTGCGATTTTAGCATGGGCTTTTAAAAGATATCACAACACTGTCAACTTAGGTTACAACCAAAGCAAAATCCATGCAGCAGAAGTCTGACATGAGGAGATTCTGAGACAAGAATGACTGTATTGACAGGAATTTGATGGAAAACAACATTCAACCAGCTTTAAAATGCAAAGCATAGGGGCAATGTCTGGCCAGAAAGAAGTGATGATCCATTTTCAGCATGTGGCAGAGTTAGACCTGCATGTACATGTATAATGAAATATGTAAATGGTTACCTCTTCCTCCAGCCAGTCATTGTACTGTACAATGGACTGCATCACTGTGTCCGCTCCCTTCAGGTAGAAGATAATCTCCCCGCTCTCTTCTTCCTAAAAACAAAACAAACAACAAAAGGTAAAAAAAAAAAAAGTTAGACATGGACAGGTACGTCCAATCTATACCAAAATTACCCTACACTTCACTACAAATTAAATAGCTTTTGCCATGGAGAATGTTAAGGGCGTGGTTACGGGCCCATGGGCTACATGTTAACTGACCTGAAAAGGATACAACAGAGCCTGTGTGAACTAAACCAAAACTGGAAGAGTCTCAAAGACGACACTGGAGAGATTACTGAGAAATGGAGTGTAATACGTATGGGTTTTTAAGCACAGATATACCATAAATGATCATGAACTGGGCTGGGCTGGGCTGGGCTGGGCTGGGCTGGGCTGGGCTGGGCTGGGTTGGACTGGGCTGGGCTGGGCTGGGCTGGGCTGGGCTGGGCTGGGCTGGGCTGGGCTGGGCTGGGCTGGGTTGGGCTGGGCTGGGCTGGGCTGGGCTAGACACTGGAATGGACTGAACTGAACTGAACTGAACTGAACTGAACTGGGGGTGATGGCTGCACAAACTTACCCTGAGAATGATGCCCATGCGTTTGGCCTCTGACGTGAAGGGGAACAGCTGTAGAATGGTGTAGTTGACAGTTGTGTCCACTGGCGTTCGAAGCTGCATGCTGGACAAATCCCGTCGCACCAATGTCAGTCCAACACTTTCTGTCCAAGCCACCAGTGCCACCTAACAAAATAAAACAAAAGCTCTCGCTGTAGAAGTAGGAAAATGTTTTGTCTCTGACGCTAAGGTTTTTTCAAGTATTTTGGTGAACTGAGATTAGTGGAAGCAAAAGAAAACGTTAAAGCATGTTGTGTGTGAAGCTTTTTCCCAATGCATTAACAGAGACCATCATCATCATCATCATCACCATCTGAAATCATGGTAGATATGTAACTTTTAGCGCAAACTTATATTACAGACACCACACACTCACACTCCAGCATACCGTCCCTGAACTAGTAAACATAAACAGTTTACATTTTTCATCATCATCACATACCTCATCAGGACTAGATGCCTGGTAGGACACTGTCTGCTGTATGTGCTGGTCAGCTTCAGGAGCCTGTGCAATATCCCCGTTCAGACCCTCCTCGTACACAGGGGTCACATTATGGCACAGGGCGATCGCGCGGACAGCCTCGAACACTCGTGTCACACCTGTACGACGCACTGGCCCAGAGGCGCGTGTGGGAGTAGCAGAGGCAGCAGAGGTCGTCTGATGCAACTGCGCGTAGGCTGTCCGCAGGTGTGTCATCACCTGCATAGAGAACTATGTATGTGAAAGCAGGCAAAATAAATTACAATCTGTTCGTCTTTTAAATTCAATACTTTGAAAAGTCATTTATCATGCTTCATCATCAACTGATTCCAATTACCGGTATATGGTTCTTTGGTTTGTATGGTGTGTGTGTGTGTGTGTGTGTGTGTGTGTGTGTGTGTGTGTGTGTGTGTGTGAGTGTTACATCTTCACATGTCTAAGAAAAACAATATCAATTCAAATTCACTCTATGTTCATCCACTGACCTCATCTGCTGTGTCAGAGGAGTAAGACACAGTGCCAAGATGGAGCTTTTTAAAAATCTGAAAAAGAAAGACACGCAAAATGAGTGAATGACACAGAATTCTCGACATAAGTCAGCAATTGTGCCTGTGGCACAGTGTGGGAGGGTGGTGAAGGAAGCGATTTAAATATTTTTTAAATACAATTTTTTTCCTTCTTTTTGGCAAATTATACAAAACATACACGTACATACAATATACAGACAAATGGCAAAGATAGATACACTATATACACACATTACATAATTATACAGACTATTACCACACACGCACACACATACAATAAATAAAATTTTAAAAGACCAGCCAGACTGAATGGCGGAAATGTCTCTCCTTTACATGCGGTTCGAGTAACAAGGCCATATAACTGATCAAAGAAGAAGAAAAAATCCTAACCATTTCATTCTGAGTAAGGGTGCCAGTTTTGTCAGACAGGAGGTAGGTGATGCGTCCCAGCTCCTCCGGAATGGTGGTGCTGCGGACAGTTGTTCCCGGCATGTCCTTGTCACGCTGGATAACCCACGAGTACCACGCCTTCCCCATGTCCAGGTTCACACGCAAACTGACACACACAGTTAATGGTACATTAACAGCTATGCCAGCTATGTTTGCATGTAAAAATTCTTTCCTCACTGGCAAGTGAACTTTCAAATGTTAAAAACACATGTACAGCCTGTGAATTCTGTTTTTTGTTACATACATTCGAAACCAAACTTTTCAGTAAGGGTAGCTGAATGATTAATGTCAATAGTGAAGTACATGTCATGGCATACAAGGTAGGCATTTGCAACGAATGCTTGTCAACAAATTTCATCATGTATGCACGCATGCAAGCACACACACAAACATGTATGCATGCATGCTCACATACATGCACGCGCATACACACACACACACACACACACACACACACACATACACACACACACACACACACACACACACACACACACACACACACACACACATACACACACACACAATATGATGATTCACCTGATAGGTATGATGTAGGAGAAAAGCAAGACGAAGCGGAACAAGTATCTGTACCATGGCCCTCCAAAACCCTGAAATCGAAAATCCGCCAATCAACAATCAATCAGCAAATAGTCATTACCTAAATTTGTAACAGACTAGATAGTGAAAAACCGATCATGCATGAAACGAAACAAATAACACGCACAACTGCACAAAACACTTTTACTTTCTTTTGATGAAACAGTTTGTTTTTCCTCCAACCCACTACTAAGGGCACCTTTTCCATGCGTTTCAAGAAAACATAACAGAAATTAAGAGTGGGTGGATGGGTGTTTGGGAGTTTAACGTCCTGTTCCACCACATAAGGCTGATAGCAAAGACGGGGCAACGAGAAAGAGGCCAGCACAAATATTTGGCCCCAGCCGGGATTCGAACTCATGACCTGAGTACTGAAAGTCCAACCATTCGGCCACCCAGCTCCCGAACAGAAATTAGGAAAACAGGTGACGTGAGTGATGCACAGGTCACATGACAATACCACCCATGGGTGGAAACAGCAAGGTCAGAAATATTAGGATTCCCTCAGACTTTAAAAAAAATTAAAATAATAATTGACAAAAGTTGCACAATTTTGCTTATAGAGGAAATTACAAGATCACAAACCTTGAGTATCATCATAAGCACTGACAGCATCATGACAGCGAAAAACAGCAGCTTGGTCAGTGTGTTGATTTCCAGGTCTACCAGTCCCAGCTGTAAAACACACACACACACACACACACACACACACACACACACACACACACACACACACACACACACACACACACACACATATGCTGCATGATTACTCTTCCAATTAATGTGGAGATATGATGTTACAGTGTGAATGTGATATTGCACCATACAGTAAACCAGTCCCAGCTGTAGATCACACATACATGCTGTATGATTACTCTTCCAGTTAACCAGATATGATGTTACAGTGTGAATGTGAGATAGCACCATGCAGTAAACATTCGTGTCCTGCCACAGCTGGCTGCCTGTTGCTTCCTACTGAAGCTTGGCAACAACATACTGCGACAAGAAAGCCACAAAATGCTAAATATTAACAACCTGACAACAAAACAAAGCAAAACCCTACACCACAGAACACAATGAAATGAAACAAAAGAAACTGACTGCATGATCAATAGTTGGAATTTTATGCTGTGCAGCCTACAAATGGCTTCCTCATGGCAGTGAGAAACTTATTCTGTTGAATCACAAACAAAACAAACACAAAAACAAAAATGCAATCAAAAAGAAATATTTAAATACAGAAATGCTTGCCCCCCAAAAATGCTAGGTAAATTTTATCACAAATGACAAGACAGTCAAACAAAAAACAAAACAAAACAAAACAAAACAAAACAGCTGCACTAAATTAAACTAGACTAAACTAAACTAAACTAAACTAAACTAAACTAAACTAAACTAATAAACACCACAACCAACAACGACAGAAATAGAGAAACAAACACATCACACACAAAGAAAAATGTAGTGACCATTATTTACAAATTTATTATGCTGCATGTTCCATAACCAGCGTCCTTTTTACCTTGCTGCTGGGTTGTGAGGTGTTCATGACACTGCGTGTCTCTCTGCCAGTGTAGATGACAACACCAAGGGCCGTACCGGACGCCACCACCGTGTTTGCCCAAAGAGTGTTCTCCACTGACAGGGAGTCCTCCACTGTCGCACCGTCCGTCTGAAGACAAAAAAAGAATAAGTTACACTGAACTGGTCAGCATGACTAGTGAGCGTTATTTCACATGAAGGTGACCATGCATACACTGACTGAATCACAGCAGCTAAGCACAAGAAATTGTTACACCCAAAATATTCGCATTAAAACGTACTCGTGTGAACGTGCCAACAAAGCTGTGGATGTCCTTCTGTGGTTTTTCCGCATACACACTGGCATTTATGTCCAAGATATCCTGCAAAATAGTAAAAAAATAGTCAAGTGGAACACAATCAATACTAACCATCCAAGTAACAAGGGAGAAAATGTGATCAGATGTAGTATCATGTACATCACTACATGTACATTATAGGGAGAAAATGTGATCAGATGTACATCACTACATGTACATTATAGGGAGAAAATGTGATCAGACGTACATCACTACATGTACATTATAGGGAGAAAATGTGATCAGATGTACATCACTACATGTACATTATAGGGAGAAAATGTGATCAGACGTACATCACTACATGTACATTATAGGGAGAAAATGTGATCAGACGTACATCACTACATGTACATTATAGGGAGAAAATGTGATCAGACGTACATCACTACATGTACATTATAGGGAGAAAATGTGATCAGACGTACATCACTACATGTACATTATAGGGAGAAAATGTGATCAGACGTACATCACTACATGTACATTATAGGGAGAAAATGTGATCAGACGTACATCACTACATGTACATTATAGGGAGAAAATGTGATCAGACGTACATCACTACATGTACATTATAGGGAGAAAAATGTGATCAGACGTACATCACTACATGTACATTATAGGGAGAAAATGTGATCAGACGTACATCACTACATGTACATTATAGGGAGAAAATGTGATCAGATGTACATCACTACATGTACATTATAGGGAGAAAATGTGATCAGACGTACATCACTACATGTACATTATAGGGAGAAAATGTGATCAGACGTACATCACTACATGTACATTATAGGGAGAAAATGTGATCAGACGTACATCACTACATGTACATTATAGGGAGAAAAATGTGATCAGATGTACATCACTACATGTACATTATAGGGAGAAAAATGTGATCAGACGTACATCACTACATGTACATTATAGGGAGAAAATGTGATCAGACGTACATCACTACATGTACATTATAGGGAGAAAATGTGATCAGATGTACATCACTACATGTACATTATAGGGAGAAAATGTGATCAGATGTACATCACTACATGTACATTATAGGGAGAAAATGTGATCAGACGTACATCACTACATGTACATTATAGGGAGAAAAATGTGATCAGACGTACATCACTACATGTACATTATAGGGAGAAAATGTGATCAGATGTACATCACTACATGTACATTATAGGGAGAAAATGTGATCAGATGTACATCACTACATGTACATTATAGGGAGAAAAATGTGATCAGATGTACATCACTACATGTACATTATAGGGAGAAAATGTGATCAGATGTACATCACTACATGTACATTATAGGGAGAAAATGTGATCAGACGTACATCACTACATGTACATTATAGGGAGAAAATGTGATCAGATGTACATCACTACATGTACATTATAGGGAGAAAAATGTGATCAGATGTACATCACTACATGTACATTATAGGGAGAAAATGTGATCAGATGTACATCACTACATGTACATTATAGGGAGAAAATGTGATCAGATGTACATCACTACATGTACATTATAGGGAGAAAGTGTGATCAGATGTACATCACTACATGTACATTATAGGGAGAAAAATGTGATCAGATGTACATCACTACATGTACATTATAGGGAGAAAATGTGATCAGATGTACATCACTACATGTACATTATAGGGAGAAAAATGTGATCAGATGTACACATACATTACAATGCAGCTTAACAAAAGTACATGTATCTGATCTTTCAAATTGTACTTGTCACACCCTCATAATCCCAGTGCCCACCATTCTAGTTTTTGCACATGGAAGCAGTTTCAAGTACATTTAAATGATCCCCCATCACTCCTATCATCATAATAATACTAATAGTAATAATACTGATGATTTTATAGGCGCATATCCTTTGGGAAGCTCACAAATCACTCTCAACACACATCTTGCAGCTAGGCAGGAGTAGCAGAGCCACCAAAGCAACAAAGGGGTGTGTGTGTGGGGGGGGGGGGGGGGGGGGGGGGGGCACAGACAGCTATACTCTCCCCCCCCCCACTCCCCCAAAAAAGTCTCACTCACTACACACACACACACACACACACACACACAGACACACACACAAAGACAGAAATCCACATACAACATTGCTGGGCAGGCGCTGTGTGGTCTGTACTGCCAGGCGCAGTTTCCAGTCTGTCTCTCCATCCATCTGGTCTGTGCGGATAAAACAGGCCCCATCCTGCTCCGTTGTCCGCAGGAAGACGAGGTCAGCAGGGACACGCTGGTTCTGAAAGACACAAAAGCTTGATATGAACACTACACGTCTTACCATCTCCACTCCTTTTCCTATCCAACACAACACACTTGAAGCAGTGTCAAATTTCATGATCAAGGCTAACCTTGTTATCATGAGTCTGATTACCAGTACTGAAAATGCTCGCCAATGTCTTCAGCTATTTCCCAGATGCAAAAGCAAACTCAAGTCAATATCACGCAGGTCAAAATGGCAATGAGCTAAACATTCTACACTTGTATTCAATAGACACATACATGTACATGGCAAACTTTAAACTGTACAGTGCTTGATTTTATAGGGACCCAAGCCAGACCATCCCCTGCTATATGATAAGACTGGTTAAAAAGAACAAGCCATCGCACACCAGCAGGAGCCACTTCAAGCCACTATTACACAGGTGTGGGCCTTCCCCCTTAGGCTCGAGACAGCTGCAAAGAGGCTCCTAGTGATTTGAAGATTTCAAGTAAACTTGCAATTTTTGCGAAGGCTTTTAAGAGTTAGATGACACAACCTGGTATCCATGTTTGCATTTTTATTTCTCTTAACGATCTATTTCAGTTTACTCTTCTGCCTTGTTCCCTGGAGTTTTGACGAAGCTGTAAACTTTATCACTTCATCATCACTACTCTACATCAGTACATGCAGAAAACACAGAAAAAATAATACATGTCATAAAAATAAAAAAAAGTAAAAAAAAGGCAACAAAACAGAAATCGTAACATAACATGGATGATATCCCACCTTGTCAACAACAATCAGGTCCCCAACCTGAATGTCAGAACTGGGAACCTTCACAAAGCCGTCTCTGGTAAGTTTGCGGTACATCTGTGAGTTTGCCTCCTTGTCTCTGCGATACCTCCGCCAGTCGTCCAGTGCTTCGCGACACATTGTCACGAACAACACAAAACCCTGGAAGCAAAGACAAGCAGAATAATGGATAAATGAAAATTGTCTCATAGTATTCGTAAGTCAGGTTCTAGGGGTGGCGTGCATGGGCGAACTCAAATTCCTGTCTTAAAATACCTTACTTAGCAGGAATATTTACTTAGTAAAGTCATTACTCAGCCGTAAGTAATGTTGGTGTGCATAGGCCGACTTACTCGCTTGCTCAGCTAAGAAGTAGGTCAGACCCTTCACTTAGCGTCTATTTTTGGATATGGACGGGATTTCCCTACGTCGCTCGTTGCTCGGGGTGTATTAGCCAATCACAGTTCACCATTTTCGCGTCCGTGCACAAAGATGGCAGACTTTGTTGTGGAAGGTGGTATGGCGATGGACTCGAAGAAGAAAAAAGATCGGTCTACGAACTGGCAAGACTGTGAAATCCGCGCACTATTACAAAGCGTGGACGACATGAAAGAGGGGCTATTTGCCAAGAAAAGCAACGGAATGAACCTCATTCAAAGAACAACGAAAAACGAAAGAGGAGAGGATAACAACAGCATCAACAAAACTCTCCACACACACGCCACGCATTTAACCTGACTTGCTACGGCAGATAAAACATGATCAAAAATTCTGAAATCGAAACCCGCACAATTCGGGTCCACAACACAATGAATGAGACCTGCATTGACAGGCATATACGATCAAAACGGTAGTCGCTGATGAGGACTGACCGAGTGCGTTCAGCACTGAACTAGTCCGAAACACACACAACAAATGTTAACCCACAAAAAGGAAACAAATCAACCCACGATGTGTGTACGGCCGGCCATACAGGCCTTTGCATTGCAGGGTGCGAAGTGAACACTCACCCCTACACGCCATCTTGAAAAACTCTTCAATCGAAAGAGTCAGAAAGGCTAGTTTAAGCTAGGCCACTTGCTAAAGTAAGGCTTTGAGACAGGGGGGAGGCAGTCTTAAAGTTAAGTAAAAGATAGGTTACTTAAAATTTTTAAGTTCGCTCATGCACACCGATTTTGCTTACTTTGTGCTAAGTAAGCACGCTTAACGTTAAGTAGTGCTGTAAGTACGCTCATGCACACCACCCTAGGTTACTAAGAAACAAGACTTAAGGAAAATATATTCTTCTCCCACCCCTGAAACTAAAACCAAACAACCAAACCAAACAAAACCAAATCAAAAACAACAGCAGAAGCAACAACAATGAAGAGAAGAACACCCTCAATGCTATCGACAGCAGATCGTGAACTCACCAGTGGTGCCCAGTATGTGTAGAGGTAGCCGATGCGAACTGCTGGAATCAGCTGGGACAGAGCCATGACAAGAAAGTAGAGATTCAGGAAAATCCGGAACTGTTCGAACAGGACCTGAAAATAGAGGAAAAATTATGAACCCCACGAAAGCTCCAAAAAAATAAACTTCCCCCCTTTTAAACATGGTATTTTGGTGTTTTTTTAAAAATTCTATACAGGCTAATTCAATCTTTGCTAAGTCTACTCATGTTTTGGAACAGTTTCGCTCGTGAGTGCATCTGTACGCTCGAAATACACTACTCTGATGATTAATACAACTCTTAATGCGATACAATGTTGTCTACACTTTGCGCGAGGGGTCGAACATTCAAATTATATGACTGTTGTTACACTACTACTGCACTCAGTGTGGTCGCTGCGTCATCAAGTATGCTTCAGTTGGCTCAGTGCCAGCATTACAGATGCTTTCACTGCCCAGGTGTCTAAATGGTGTGATGATAGAAACCACAAGAACAGTGCAGACCGACCTTTGAGCATAACAAATGGCAGCATTACTTCCTTTAAGAATCACACGTACCTACCAAAATATCTGGCAGTTTAACTAAGAGAAAAGTTCTAAAAACAAAATTTAAAATGTTTAGAAAAAGACAATCTGTAGGTAATGCATGTAATGAAAAAAGACGAGTGAACAAACCTTGGGAATGAAGGTGATTATGCTGTACTTCTGGTTTCGGATGACATTACGGGGATGTTTCTCTGGCAGACCCCTGCCAAGCCCGATGTACACTGTACGGGGTTTCAGCTCTTTCTGTCGACGGCATTTTGAGAACAACTTGCTCCAGCAGCTGAGAGTAGAAAGTAATGAATTGTATGAAATTGAATATATGTACAAGAGCTGTAAAAAAAAGGGAAGTGTTTAAAAAAAAAAAAAAAGGCAAAAAAAAAAATACACAGTATAAATGTACGAATGCAGGAAATGGTCAAAAGACTGAATAACTCATTTACAGTGCATACTATTGGAAATAAAGTTCTGATGTGCTAGAATACTGCAGACATGGCATGTGCACAGTTTGTGAAAATATACCGGTACTTCATGTGAATAAAAGATTTCTGGATTTTATAATTCTAAAACAGGAGGTAAACAATCACCTGTGTGTTTTTTTGTGTTTCGGTAATCAAATAAAAAAGGTACTCAAAAGCGTGGGAAGTACAGAGACAAATCTCTGATGTTACAATACATGTACTGTTCATGGTAGGACGATTAAGCTGAAGATAACTCTGAGGTAATGCAGAAGCCGCTGGACCACACAAGGGCGAATAAGCGTTTGAAAGCAGCAGAGAAAGATTTCAGTTCTCAGAGACATGTACGTCTGCCTTTTTGAAATATGTATAGTGCACGATTGAACATTCAGCCTCTAATGTAAAACTAAACGACAGGATTGAAAAGGTTCTCCAATAAAGAAAAAAAAGAAAGAAAAGCAACAGAATTTATTATCAGTCTCAAATCGATCACTGAAAATCTCAACCTCCAACTGGCTACAGCTTTCCATGGACTGCGAATTTAATCAAATTAAGAATTTCCCTTCTGCATTTGGCTCTCAGGACATACCACTTCTCTCACCACATCACCCTTGTCCACCCTCCTGAATCAATAAAATGTCGAGTTGAGAGTCACCACATCACTGCTTTATATTATAAACAGGAACACCACTGTCTTACAATGAAGCCACAGACAAGAAAAAGCATCGTTCAACATTTTCATTGCTGGGATAAGGGATGCAGTGCTTGAAGTATGGCTGTGCAGTTGTATTAGCCATGAAGAAGGAAGTGTGGGTTTTTTTTTTTTGGGGGGGGGGGTTGGTGGAAGAGTAAATCACAGACAACTGCTTCAGTGCAGGAGGGTGACGGCAGTGGAAACCAAACTCTTCTCACTGATACTTTCTTTAGGGGAAGGAGGGGGATTTCTCTCAAACCCGAAACGAGCCAGGCTGGACGACACTGACTGGTCAGCCAAGGATCAACTCCCGACGACATTACCACACCAACTTCACCCAAACAACTGCGGTCTGAGGAATGGCTCCCTCTAACTGTACAAACACGAAGTTCGTTTGAATAAACGTTCTCTGCGGAGTACTGCACTCTCCTTGTTACTGCACATTTGAAACAGAGTTACACTGCCGAAAGTATACCTATATTTTGTTGGTTTAAAACATTCTTGTCTTGTCCATACAGCCAGGTGTGACTGCGTAACACTGTCTTAGTAGAAGTCTCCATTTTGAAGCTGGAAGATCATTTGATACAAGATAATAAAAGACGATCTAGAAGCGAACATAAGCCCTATGAATTTGATGTATGTGCAGGCCCTTTTTTTCAAAAAACACCAGATTTGTTATAGAGCCTTGCACAACTGAAAACAGTTTTACAGTTTTATTCAATAACGAAAAACTTCACACTCACTCTGAACACAAGTTGAACCATCCCTCAGACAGGAAGTAGCTGAAGGAGCGGGTGTGGGAACGCCGCCGGCGTCGCTCCTTGACCAGACGGTCAGACTCGTCCATCTCAAAGCTATCACCGCACATCAGGGGAATGGTATCCAGGCACTCCTCATAATCTGAATCGTCTCCCTCTTCCACCAGCGGTCTGAAACATCAAACAGGTTAAATGAATGGTTAAAAAACAAGAAAAGAAGAAGCAAAACTGTGTTTCTATCACAAAATTTAATCAAGTGTATCAAAAAATGTTCAAAAGCACACTGCTCTTTGAAGTGATTTCTTTTCCCTTGTCAATTACATGATGCTGACAGGCAACTGGAAAGTTCACTTGGCTCTGTGTGTGTGTGTGTGTGTGTGTGTGTGTGTGTGTGTGTGTGTGTGTGTGTGGGGTGTGTGTGTGTGTGTGTGTGTGTGTATGTGTATGTGTGTGTGTGTGTGTGTGTGTGTGTGTGTGTGTGTGTGTGTGTGTGTGAGAGAGAGAGGGAGGGAGACAGACAGAGTGACAGCGAGAGAGAGAGAGAGACACACACACACACACACACACACACACACACACACAGAGAAAGAGAGAGAGACAGAGAGAGAGTGGTGGTGTCATAAGCTGCTATCATCCCTAACACTCAAAGTACGTGTAGCAATATTGTAACATCAAATGCGACACACCAAAAACATTGTATAATAATTCTGAATTATACCAGTTTTAGCTAAACAGTACTATACAGGCGCGTAGGAAGATGCTGAGAGGAAGGGGGGCCCACTATGTCGGGTGAGCCAAACGGCGGGGTGAAGAAGGGGGGGGGGAGGTGAGATTTTCTTACATAGAGAGAGAGAGAGAGAGTGTGTGTGTGTGTGTGTGTGTGTGTGTGTGTGTGTGTGTGTGTGTGTGTGCTCTTTTACTTTTTTTTTTTTTAGTTGTTTTTACGTAGTGTACAGTGTGTGTTGACTGCCAAGGATTGTGTCCTGCGACAGCAGAGCAGGGGGGGGGGGGGGGGGGGGAGGGGGCCCACCACTGGTGGGCCCCCTCTCCTCTTATGAAAAGCAAGGGGGGCCCAAAGATATTCGGGCCCCCCTTCCAAAAATCGAACGGGGGCCTGGGCCCCCAGGGCCCCCGTGGTTCCTACGCCCCTGCTATAGTAACACATTCATACAGTAAACCAAAATGTGAGCAAACATTGCAAACACAATATCTGTAGAGCATACCGGTAATTAATCAAAGCACAAGTATAAACTAAATTCATACAATATGCTGGAGAAAAAAAGGTATGACTATGAGGCATGTGATACTTTACGGTCGGCTGGAAAAAATTACATATACTGGAAAAACAAGCATGGCATTACTGGTTTAGGGAATGCAAGGTGGGGGTGGGGGGGGGGGAGTCGGGAGGGGTGTTGGGGGGGGGGGGATGGAGGAGGACAGGAATTCATACATAGACTGAAACTTCTCTCTCTCCCTCACACACACAGAGTAACCATATTAAACAATGTTCTGTAAAGATAAATGTTACACAGTTAGTCCACAAAGGTCTTAACCATTAAATCAACACACCCTCTGTGTTGACTTGAAAGAAACCTCACTTGCTGTAAACCATAGAACAACATTACAGTTGTATAACGTCTTTCTCAAACGTCTCATCGGTTGGTAGCAGGTGCTTATCACGTCTTAGTACACCCAGCAACTCACCAACTGTATGGTACAACTGCTTAAAATTGGTCATTTATTCTACAAAGAGTTCTCGTCCACATAGGATATATGTAAGCTAACAGCTGTTTCACAGTCACGCATGCGCCTTCTAATATCCATCTGTGTCTACAACGCAAAAATATAATAGATTTCGAGAGACGCCATATGTATTTGTCCAAGTCATTGCTGCAGTATGTTCATCAATAACCTGTGATGTCATGACTTAATCAATACCAACAAGGCACAGCCAACAGCAAGTAATCTATATATATATATTTATTGGTTGACAAACGACACGAAGAGTTCCTTTTCTTTTCAATTTCACCATTAAAAAAGAAAAGATGCTTTGGCTATTGGATTTACATTACAGACTGTTTATGAAGAATAAATAAGCCCCTCCCTCCCCCCCCCCCCCCCCCCCAACTCCCCCACAGTATCATTTTTATATTTTTTTTTGTGTGTTGGTGATCTGACAACTCTCTAGCCCATGTTAGTATTATTAGTAATATTACTGATCCTTGGAATATGTTAGAAATTCAGAATACAAATTTAAAAGTAATAAATCCACAGAGAAGAGGGTAAATGTAGCTACAGCAACTTAAAAACAAAGAGTTAAAAAAGACACACACACACATACACACATGAAGCACAAACCTATCAGAAAAACTAAACACCCGCTGACACAAAGCATGCACACTGCCACTGAGTGTTTACTTGAGTTACACTTTTAACAATGTGATTGTTGCAAAATTCTTACTGCTGATGTTTTGCTTTCTTTTTCTAGTTAACGACCTAACTGTGTTAGTGTGTGTGTATACAATAAAGCACACTTAGAAAAACTCAATCCACGCGACTAAGATCTCTGCCGAACAATTAGAAAATGTTACACACAAGACAGTGGCAAATATAATACATGAATAAACTAAGCACCATCTGACCAAAGCAGGAGAACAGATAACAATTCACACTGTTCATACAAGCAGGGAAAAAAACACAACTGCATGTATTACGGTACATTGTACATGTACTTACTTGCTGAAATTTTTCCTTGCATTTTTTCAGACAGATTTTCAGTACCAACTCCCTTCCTTCACAACCTCTCACATACAACTCTCTGTACTGTAACTGTAACTAATCCCCCCAAAATCGTCGAGCCAGCTGTCTCAAACTTTACTGCACACAAGCTGCTGCGGATTTCACTCAATAGCCATGCACTGTGTCCGGCTGCAAACCACGTAGCATGCTGCTACCTCTATGAATGAAAACTACACGGAACAGAAACACACAGTGCCTTCGCCCGCTGGATCTTCTGCCCAAATGCCAGCCAGCCCTTAATTGCAATGAACTTTGCTGTACCTGACCAATCTACATAGCATTCCAGACACTGTTGGGCTGTTGGGAGTTACAATGTACTTGTTGTATGGAACTACAGTACTCAATGCAGACTTCCCAAGTGCAGTAAATTAGCGCGTAACGATTTACATAAAGCACACAAGCCTCTTGATCTTTCCCAAACACCAGGCAAGTTTGAGTTTTCGCTTCCGTCAAAGTAAGTTTAGGCTCTGTTCCCGAATGGAAGTAGGGTCTGATGCTCCAAGTATTTTACCAATGAAAAATTACACTGTAAATGTGTATTGCATTTCACATTCAAAACACCGAGTTGCGCAAACACAAAGAACGGCATCAAGCAGTCTGCACTGGTGCCACTGTCTTAGTAGTAGCACTTGTACACCTCAGACATAGATGACAACCAAGTTACTGATTAAACCAGCTTCTGTAGTGAACACTGACAGACAAAGCGCTACAGAAATGAAACAGAAATGACTGCTGCCTACACAGAAGCACACCACGTCAGAATGCAACACTGTCAGTTTCACCTGCCGCAGGCTTAACTCCTGGATCTCCTTGATAAGGAGCAGGCTGTGTGCTGGTCTGCCTGTACACGCGAAGTACTGTTTTCATGACAAGAGATAATTGATGGATGCGCCATATTGGAAAGCAAAATAAGAAGACAATGAATAGCGATGTTTGGTACCCTGTGTCAGTACATGTACCTTCATTTTGAACCTACAGCATACATGTGCTGGGTACTGTGGTAAGTACAGGTATACTGGTAAGTACATGCACGTATAATACATGTGGAGGTACAGGTAATAGGAACTACTGGCCGTTAAGCCTTAAACGTCCATCATACTGTTGATAGATAGGGTCTGTAAAAATGGAGTTGCGTTCAACATTTAAGCTACTCATCACATGTATACATGTATTAAACAAATTGGAAATTTGAGGGTTCCCTACTGAGGAGATTTTTCAAACTGTTTTAAGTTTGGTGCACATTTTATGTGAGGTGGTAAAGCATTCCATAAGAGTGATGTTCTGTTAGAAAATACATTCTTTCATAAATCAATAAATTTATGAAAACTTTCATAACCACTTACTCCATAGTCAATACTATTGGGTGTAGGATGCATGTGACAGGAATGGGGGGAATGACACACAGTGACACACAAAGTGATTGCAAAGGAGTGATACTGCATTTAGACTTCACGATTTTTTTGAAAAAAAACTTTGTACAGTGTAACTTCTAATATCGAAGACGTAAGTGAGTCAGGGCAACCGGACTGCTTTGCAGTTGCTGGGGAAACAAAATCTGCTCTGGGGAAACAGAACACAGGCACGCCCTGAACACCAGCAACAGCTGTTTCCAAACAAATAGTAATAAAATCAAACAAACACCACAGAACAATTTTCACTTGTGGTTGAAGAAAAGTCTCTACATGTGCACACAAGCACATGTATACCAATATCAGAATATGGTACAAATTTCAAAGCAAACAATGTACCAACACCAGAAGAGACCTTTGAGGATGACCACCACAGAAAGGGGGTAGGGGGGGGTGCGGTTGGGGAGGGAAGGCTTCCAAAACTTGCTAAAAATGTTTTTGTCCCCTGTGCATGTGTAATGCACTGTCAGAGGTACAAAAAGAAAGCTGTTTTACATGGGAGTCTTGCACCTAAACTGAGGAACAGTTGCTTGATGCTTACATGTGTGCTATACTACATGTACCACTACTGCACTAGTAGTATTTTAGAGTGATTCATTTTATCAGTTCCAGGACATGTCAAACATAATGGTCATCCTGGACAGGTTCTTCGGTATTATGAACTGTATTAAACTCCAATGCTTACAATACAGTGTTAGGAAAAACTAAGCCAGGTAGTGTCAGCAAGGAGAACAGTGGAACTGGAAAAAAACAAACTTGGGTAAAAACTGCAGTTCGGAAAATGGAAGTGAGGATTGAGGAGGGTGTTCGGGCAATCTGCTGACAAGCAGTCAGACAGTCTTATCTCTTTAGTTGGTAATCTTTTCTCACCCATTTTCATCTCTAGCGTCAAGAGCAATCAGCTCCCTGGATCTCATGCTGTACGTATCACAGATACAGAATTTTAGCAGATGAAACTTAAGTCAAACATCCAGATAAAGTTAAGTCAGTTTTGTCTAAGGTGTAAGGCAAAAAAAAAAAAAATTGTTGTTTCTGGTAACATGGCTTTAAAAAAAAAGGGTATGTAGGTAGGGTTTTTTCCTTCTTTTTTTAAATGCTGGAATAGGTGAAGGGTGGTTGGACAAGTATCCTACGCACAAAAGGATACAAACGAGACTTCATTAAGTTACTGTTGACCTAAACTGAATGGGGTCAACCTTAACATCGGGACTTTTGCAATACTGATTTATACTAGTTGATTCTCTGAGTCTGGGTCTGTGTTACATTCACAGTGACTAGACCCTAAAACCTCAGAGAGAGAGAGAGAATCAGAGAGAGTACAGAGGAATCACGGGCGGTACCCATCACGGGACCTCATCAATGGCAATATGTGCAGGATGTTGACTGGTCGTGATGTGTAAACCTTTCTCTTCTGTTCTGCTGTCTAAAGACTCTGTTTCGTATTTCCTGGATACACAGCAATTTGCTAACTGACTAATTGAGGCTGAGTGAGGAGTAATGGAGGACTAGGGCCCCTAGAAGCGGGTTCTATGATTTTAAGAGCAGATGTAAATTTATGAAGGCCGCAAGGCTCATGGCAGTTATGTGTCCATATGCCCTTAAAACAATGTCAAGGAGAAGCTAAAGATCTGAAATGATTGTGCAGACGTGTGTTTCACAAAACTGTTGTACACAGTGAACACAAGACAGTGATGACAAGAGACAAAACCGCATCAGTCAACATATCGTGCACACTTAGCGGGACCTTAATAGGCGGTGTCACAATATCGTGATTATCTTTGAAACCAAACGAAGGTGCTGCCTACTCACTTTGATCTTCGTTTGACACGGAGACTGCGTTTTGAAGAATTAAATAGATGAGACATGTGTTGATGACTTTCACTTCCTCTCCGGGTTCATTATCGTGTGACTAAATCGCTTACGTTCATGAAAATAACTTGATCCCTAAAAAAAAGTTTGATGGATAAGTAGTTTTTTAATTACAAAGTTGAGGTATCAAAGACTCCATATTCTGACTCCAAAGAAATCTTGCTACAACCAGAACAATATTGTTTTTAATGTTGTAAGTGGACTTTGTGCTAAGCGGAAATCGAAATCCAGAAAAGTACGGAACTGTTTGAAGACTTTCCAACAGCGTTTGATGAAATTCATGCAGAAGGCACGAATTTGACTGATATCAGCAGATATACTTAGAAAATGGTAATTGTAAAGAATAGTATACGAAAATAATTGGAGCTAATTGCACGCACTTTGACGGGTGTTTTCGGTTCTGCTCGATGCAAAGAGACGTAAGACACCCTCACCTACTCACTTTGATCACTCCTTCCCCACAAACATGCACAAAATATCCCTGAATGACTGGCGACCATGGCCCGAGCAGTCATCTGCACGCCATTTTGGTTGGTGATCACGTAGGTGAAAACGGCCGTGGTCGCCAGTTATTCAGGGATATGTTGTGCATGTTTGTGGGAAAGGAGTGGTCAAAGTGAGTAGGCCGGTACGGGTGTCTTAGGTCTCTTTGCATTGAGCAGAACCGAAAACGCCCGTCAAAGTGCGTGCAATTAGCTCCAATTATTTTCGTATACTATTCTTTACAATTACCTAGAAAATTTGTGTAATGTTATGTTTCGAGTTAACGCCGTTTGCATTAAACGTTAATAATTAAAACACTTTAGCCTCTTCCACAGACGGTTCCATGTTTTCGAATCATTATCCGGGAGGTGCACTGTGGGAGAGGAAGTGAAAGTGGGTGTCATGGAAGCGATGATGCATTGAGGGTCACGGATCTGAACTGTTCTAGAGATTTGTCATTTATATTTATCTGTTGTCTTATCTTTTCACAAGAACTTTATTAGATGCGCTGTTGAAGGATAACGCCTACGCTGCAATGGCAGACCAAATATATCAGGTGAGAGATTTTTCTTGCTTATCCGTTTACTGGGCAGTCGACTGGTATTTTGACTCGATCCCTGATATATGTTTGTCCGTGACAGAAAATCACACACACACACACACACATATGAAAGGCTTGGTGGCGGTACTGATGGCAAGTGGCGGGGGGGGGGGGGGGGGGGGGGGAGTCCCTTTTGAAACAAGTTTATAAACCTGGTAGCTGTTTAGATAAGTCAAGTATGTAAATTGCATTATAATAATAATAATAATTAATACATAGCTTTTATAGAGCGCCGTTCTCCAACTTCAAGAACTCGCTGCGCATTAAAGCACACACACGCTACTTACATCCCCTCAGCATACATACAATTGGCAGTGCAACGAACTCATGATGCACACAGACAGACTTAACAGAGGTTTAGCTATCAAAGGCTTTGCGGAAGAGATAGGTTTATCATTTGTTCATGAACTGTTCAGTTCATGCGCACATTTATTGGCAGATATGATGTAGTCCTTTGCATCCTCTGCTGACCAGGGTTAGGGCACTGTCACGACTGTGTCTATTTTCTTTCCTTGTACAATCAATTTCAGTTGACAAATGCTTTCATGCTCTTACACCTCTTCATCTTACTGCACACTCCACATAAATCCTGGCTTCTGTCATGTTCTTAATCTTGTGTCATGTCATGAACAGCCACAACAGGCAGATCCCTTCTTGTGTACCTGTGGTCCTTGCAAGAGGTTTTGGCAAGAAACATTCAAGTCAAGCACGGACTGCCTGTTCAACCCCTCTGAAGATCGGGCTGCTCTCAGTGCCACACTGGGAAAGCATGCCCCACAGGCTCTCGTCTCTGTTGGGGACAGAGTCACAGTTGATGGCAAACCAGGTATAGTGTTCCTTTATTTTGAGACTTCAAAAATGTTTTTTTTTCCGCATAAATCTGTGTAATGTTATGTCAAGTCATTGTGTCCTTTCTGTTGCAGGAAGTGTAAAATTTGTTGGATTTGTTGACGACAATGTCATTGCTCCTAGTCTGCGAGTTGGAATCAAACTGGATGAAAGTGGTAAGGATGTTTACACTAACGGAAGTTAATGTTCTTGCTCCCATAAACTTTGCCCTCACTAGCAGCTGCATGAAGAGCGATATTGCAAGTTAACATTAGTTTTACAGATGATTAAATTTTCTAAGTGTGAAAAGAGGGTAAAAGTAGGCTCATTGTCATTGTAAAAACTGCATGAGGTCTGCCAGCAGACCCTACCCTATTTTTTTGTTGTTTTTTTTTGCTTTTTGCAACACTCAACACCCCCCGCCCCAAAACATATGAACAAATAAGAGAGACTGATTGACTGAAACGTTTATTTCAGGAGAGGAACAATAAGGCAGTTGCTTCATCTAGCAGTATCTTTGTAACAAATCAGTAAATTGAAAATAAATAAAAGAGGCCTCTTTGTGCTGGCCCTGTCTTTTCTGCCCAGTGGAAACTTATATAAACACTTTTCATGTACATGTATTTGCTTATAGGCATCTTGTTCACACACTCCCACTATGCTGCTGCATGTGCATTATGTGTTGACTGCACCAAAACAACAGTCAAGTGGAGAACCTATTTATGTTTTCAGTGCATATGGGTCATGATGGCATGTTCAACGGGAAGCGGTATTTCTACTGCACCAACGGCCATGGCATCCTTGTGCGATACAAAGACGTGAAACCTCTGCGGCCGGCCAACAGGCGACCTCCTGTGAAAGGAAATCCAATGTTCCCTAGCTGGCCAGAGATTTGCAAGAGGAGGAAACAGCGGGCAGCCATGTAATTATGACTCCACATGATTTCATATTCCGTCAAGATTCCTACTTTGGCAGTGAGACTAAGATATTCCAGGACTACAAGATTTTGGTGACCTACGTCTTTGCTTCCCTTTCATGTTTTATGTTTTGTTAAGGCAGTGGGGCCTTTTTACACTTGGTACCACACGAGAGAAGAAGAATGTACTCATCTGCCAACCTACAAAGATTCCCTATTTCTGAACTTAGTAATAAAGTCAGGAAGTATGTGGTGTGTAATTTTCAGTAAAAATGGAACAGCACTATTTTACTGTCACAAGACCTAAAGGTTCAAACACTCACTTATCTATTATATTGTTCCTGCAGGCTGGAAAATATGGAGAAAAAAAGCAGCAAGACGAGCAAGCCTGGCAGTTCTGCGAAGACCCCAAGACCTCCGCTGATATCTCCTCGAGAAAATCGCACGCAAAAGTTACGGCAGGAAGCAAGTAGCGCACCATTCCTGATCGTCAGAGATGATCCAAATGATGTCCATTACAGGGTACGTCTCTTGGACATACGAAGCTTGAAAAGCACAAAAAGAATTTCATCCTGTCATTTCAGTTGGCATCAGCTACCTTGTGTAAGCATGGTGTGGACTGGCTTTGTCCTGACATAAATAACCCTGAAAAAGAATGTTTGATACATGTAATACACAAAGCAGTTCCTTTGTCCAGTAGCACGGCCTAGTGTTGCAGCTGGCTGGTGCTGGCAATGTGAGTGTGTTCATCAAACCAGTTGTGAAGACCTCTGTATGTTGCACCTTGCAGGATATACAGCATCGGAGGAAGAAGGAGATGCTCGTGGCCAGTATGTCAACACCAGAAGCAACACAAGCCAACTGGGAGGTACGGCTGATGCAGCAGTGGCAACGAAAGTACAAGGACCATGAGAAGGCAAGTCGCATGGGGGAGACACTTCAGAGGCTCTGCTCCGCATACCAAGAGGGCATGAAGTTTCGCCATGTGCAGATGGCGGAATAACATACACACTACCGGCAGTAGCATCTCCCTGTTAGTGTTTGCAAGAAATACATGCCTTGAGTTAATAATCACACACTTTTGTCTCCGAGTACATCAGGTCACTAGCTACGTTTGCTATTGTGGCCATTGTTCCATGTTTATCTTCCAACTTGCCAAAAAACACCAAAACTATGCATATGCTTTTTCTACAGAGCAGGGTAGGTAACTTTGTTTGCTTATGTTTTGTATAGTGTTTCGACAGCTGATGAAGCAAGCGTGTGATCTACTGTGTAAAAGCATTTTTTCCCTTACTTTTTTCATTCTTTTTGTCTCATTTTCCGAAACACTTTTATGGTAGTGATGTGTGTGCTTCTGGTAAAAGCCAGCATTTTCGATTTTTCAAGATTTACTACCGTATACGGAATACTTTTGAAAGAATGAAGTGATCATCGAGCAGTTTTGCTAAAGGAATGTATCTCAATTTTTACTCATGACAATGATCGGGGAGCCGGGTGGTCGAATGGTAGAGCGTTGGACTTCTAATGTTCGGGTCGTGAGTTCGATCCCGGCTGGGGCCAAATATTTGTGCTGGCTTTTTCATTGTTGCCCCGTCTTTGATATCACCCTATGTGGTGGAAAAGGACGTTAAACCCCCAAACACCCACCCACCCCCATGACAATGATCAGGCAGTACTCATCAGAATCTGTGATATCAAGGTCTTCCCACAAAACCTGTGCACAGTTTGCAGAACATGTTCGTGTGTGTACAAGCATTTCCTGTTACTAATAGTAATACATACAATTGATATACAACTTGAATATGACTAACTGTAGGTATTGAAATACACACACAGATGCTCCTTACATGTTAGTTTTTGTCTCAAGAAATTCATTTGGGTCGCCAGGGTATTTACTTTCAAAATAGATGTAATGCTTTCTTTGGAAATATGTAATGCTTCAGTGGAAAACTTGTTCCACTGCTAGAGATTTTTAAATGCACATCATCCTAGCACAGTGTGCATGTTTGTGTCACTAGTAATTTTCATACACACAGTGAACTACAGTTAATGACAGTTCTTAGAACTATCATCACATTTGTTCATCAGTATTAGAAACTGCAGTAATTCGTGTGATGCTGAGAAAAACATATATATACTGTAGCCAGTTATATTTGCCGTTATCGTTTATTTTCTTCACCTAGCTCTATATAAGGTAGAGCGCTGAATTCCAAAGATTGAATGTGTCTGCAAGATTTTGTGGGCCTAGTCGCTTCTTGTTGTTGCCAGCCTGCCTGCTTGAAAGTTTTCACATTGAGCAGCCGTGAAGAATTGTAAATATCGAAGAATGCACTTGTGTGTATGTCATCTGTATCATAGCTCGTAAGACTCTTCCACAAATGAATGAGATTGTTGGTGTACAAATTTCAATTTACTAATACAGCACCGTAGAATGGTACGCTGTAACTAACCTGTAAATGAATGTGCTATGTGATGTTTTCTCTTGTTACCATTTTTCATTGAATCTGAAGATCCAAATTTGTTGTTAGAAATATATGTGTATATATATATACTCGGAAATCTTTGCAAAGTTGTAAAAAACTAATCATGTGACTGTAAACAAAATAAATCTTGCTCGTTATTATAATTTTTTTTTTTTTTTAAATACAGCATCATGTACTTTGTGTTTACCTACTGGATAAAGCCAATGTAACATCAACAGTAGTACGTGAAATAAAGAATACCACAAACAACAAACACGCTCCCGACCTCCACCTCTACAGATATAAGATGATTTTTCATATTCCAGTTTTGCACACCAGTTTCAATATATATTCATTTCTCTCATGGCAAACACTTGAAACTGCTGGCACCCATAAAGTTACACCGAGGAGAGGTAATAACCAAAAACAAAACCATTTATTTCATTCAATGTGAGAAACACACACACACACACACTGACACGCCCAAGACAGGAAACGTAAACCATACACATTTAAAAGGAATACAGGTACAGCAACCTGTGCTTGGCCACCCACTCACCTAACTTCACTGTCACTGCTGTACCAGTTTACTGTCTCTTTCATGTTGTGTGACGTAATAATGCTAGCACACACATGTAGCTGCCACCATACCGCCATTTGTATTATAACTTAAAAAGGAATACACATACAGGTATAAAAACCTGTGCTCTTGTCCACTTGCTCACCGAGCATGGTGAACTATCACTGTCTCGAAGGAACGAGACCCCAGAATCCATCCAGTTGTGTGCCATGGCATAATGAGCACAACATGGGCATGGTCTGGCAAACTTTTTTGCAGGATAGTACAAAGACGGAAGCATGTGTAGTTCGATATAACTGAAGTGTGGAAAGAAAGCAGTAAGGATACTGACATCGTTTAAGGAAAAAGACCATTACATCAATCTCCTCCATCTTGAAATCACCCCTTTTCCCATAAAATGACGTCATGGATGTACTGTATTTTGACAAATACACAGCAGAGTAAAGAAGCCGGGCTTTGGCCTTGAGGTTTGCCGAGTGGAGTCGTCTATTATTTCCCGAGTCAAGCACTCCTCCAGTCAACTTTCTACTGCAAATGACTGTAGTTTGTCACGCGGCTTCCTTCAATATATCTACACACTTCCTGCAGCTGGCACAGATGAGTCTTCAGTCCATGCGACACAGATGGTGTCATCTCTTTTCTTCAAGAGATGGTCCAACAAATGCTAATGTATCTGCAATGGAAAGAACATCGGCTAGTTAAATGCGCTGATCATTTCGAAAAGAATAACAGTTGGCTGAACTGACAGAGGTTGTCCTAGATGGACATTCCATATTATGGTGATTGGAGGAAAAAAAAATGTGTGGCTCTATCACAGGCTGTTTCTTACAGCTACGAAAAGGTAAAGACAAACCCCTTTTTCAAATGTCAGTACACTCGGTATGCAGAAAAGTCAGCCAGGTTTTTCTTGAAAAAGAACAAAACCCCAAGATTGTCAAAATCTACAACTTTCAGAACAAGTTCACTGTGAGAACAGCATAAGATTACAGATACCTGCTACCACTGAACTTCAGGCCAAACTTCCATGATACAGACATCACTACCTTTACAACTGTATCATACATGACAGACTACAGCAAACTGACAATAAGTCCCACACAGTCTATGACACACAGTTACCCAGATTCTTCAACAGACCTTTCAAGCTATTGACTAGGATGTCATCTTGGTCTGTCCACATCTGCAGTAAGTTTGTGGAGTTTATGGCCTTGTCTTCCATCATCTCATCCAGCAGGTGCAACTTGTAGTAATATCTAAAAAGCAGGTCAAGGTTCTTACCTCTAAACTGTATCACCTCTAGACAATTTTAATTTCTGCTTCTAGCATAATTAATAATTTATATAATTTATAAAGTACAGCAGCAAAGCTGCCTCAGAAGAGCCTGTTTTGCTGATGTTTTTTAAGAGAGATTTTTCATTTCTGTTAATATTTTCCAACCATCACATACAGGTGGATGGGGGGGGGGGGGTTAAACACAAGACAAGTTTCTCTGACAAAAATTGGATGGATATCCAAAAGTGTCCGTTAGTGAGTTACCTACGAAGTTGAAGGGTACTGAAAAGTTAGCAAGGATACTGTTCAGATAGTTTTCTTGAGTGAATTTCAAGCCACTCAACCATGTCAGCCAGTGGGGGTGATGATGGTGTGCCTGAAGTGATTGCAGACAGGGATATTCCTCGAGATATGATGCCTGGGATATGAAGAAAAATCTCATCACTGACAGTTACACACAGTATAAGTCATGCTCATCACGATGGAGGATCAATCAAGTGAGTAGAACTAGTCAAATGATCTGTTAACAGAATTTCATGTGTACTCTCAGAGTATGGCTAACACTCTTGGTCACATCAATACCACAGACAAGCAAATTCAACGCACAAGTGGAAAACGTGCTTACCACTAGTACCAGTTAAACAAGCATCTTGAAGTTATCATGATGAAATAAAAATTACTCACACCTTTTTACCCACTCCACTACATAATGTTTCAATATTCATTCACTTAGTAAAACTAAAAGGTCAACTGTCAACGGGGTTTTCTTATGGCTCGGACAGTTGTTGGCTGCAATATTTGCTTGTGTAACTTTGTACTAAAAACAACATACCCAATGAGCTTTTGTGGTACTTCGTCATCTTCTCTTCCGTATCCTTCAGATGGAAACTGCAAAATACAAAAGGTTTCGCTTGTGAACTTACTTACTTACTTAGGCCCTTGGCTCCACGTGGAGCATAGGCCATCGACAACCCTTCGCCATCGCACTCTGTTCTGGGCTAGTCTTGCCACTCCAGTCCAGTTGGTCCCCTGCTTACATAGCTCTGCCTCAGTGTCCCGCCTCCAGCTGTTGCGAGGCCGGCCTCTCTTCCTTTTCCCCTGCGGGTTCCATGTCAGGGCTTGGCGTGTGGTGCTGGATGCTGGCTTCCTGAGGGTGTGTCCAATCCAGCCCCACTTCCTCCGCAGGATCTGCTTGGCCACTGGTTCCTGCCCCGCTCGCTCCCACAGCTCTTCATTCCGGATCTTCTCTGGCCATCGGATGTTGAAGATGCGCCTCAGACAGGTGTTGAGAAATGTCTGGATCTTCTGCTGCATCGTCTTCGTTGTCCTCCATGTTTCGCATCCGTAGAGCAGAACTGACTTCACGTTGGAGTTGAAGATGCGAAGTTTGGTTCTTATGCTGACAACTTTGGATGCCCAGACGTTCTTCAGCATGACCATTGCTGCCCTTGCCTTGCCGATTCTGGCTGTGACGTCTCGGTCTGTGCCTCCCTGTCCATCAACCACACTCCCCAGGTAGACAAAAGACTCCACCTCCCTGATGGGCTCTCCACCGACTGTGACTGGTGTGTTGGCAGTGGTGTTGATCTTCATCAGCTCGGTTTTCTTCCTGTTTATCTTGAGCCCTGTTCCGGCTGATGTGGCTTCCAGGCACGTAGTCTTGTCCTGCATCTGGCTGTGGCTGTGAGACAGGAGCGCCAGGTCGTCCGCGAAGTCGAGGTCATCCAGCTGCGTCCAGAGTGTCCACTGTATCCCGTTTTTCCTGCCTGCTGTAGTGGTCTTCATGATCCAGTCGATGACCAGGAGGAAGAGAAACGGGGACAACAGGCATCCCTGGCGGACTCCGGTCTTCACCTCGAAGCTTTCTGACAACTGGCCGGCATGGGCAATCCTGCAGCTCATGTCTTGGTAGGTGCACTGGATCAGGGAGATGATCTTCCCGGGAACTCCATAGTGCCTTAGCAGCTTCCACAGCGCCTCTCTGTCTACACTGTCGAAGGCCTTCTCATAGTCTATGAAGTTGATGTAGAGGGGGGAGTTCCACTCCAGTGACTGCTCCACAATGATGCGTAGGCTGGCAATCTGGTCAGCGCAGGACCTGTTCCTGCGAAAGCCTGCCTGCTGGTCTCGGAGCATGGGGTCGACTGCCTCTCTCATCCTCTCCAGTAGAATTCTGTTGAGAACCTTGCCTGGCACTGACAGGAGCATGATCCCTCGGTAGTTGCTGCAGTCCCTGAGGTCCCCTTTCTTTGGCAGCTTGATGACGATCCCTTCTTTCCACTGGGCTGGCACCTCTTCCTTCTCCCAGATCTTGCTGAACAGGCTGTGCAGCATGTTGACGGCTGTCTCTGTGTCTGCTTTAATGGCTTCTGCTGGTATCTCGTCCGGCCCTGCAGCTTTCCCATTTCTCAGTGTCATGATGGCTTTCCTGATCTCCGCCTTAGAGGGCTTGTCGCAGTTGATGGGTAGTTCTGTCTCAGCTGGTGGGATGTCTGGTGGTGTTTCAGGGATGGGGCGATTTAACAGCTCCCTGAAGTGTTCTGCCCATCGCTTCAGCTGTTCCTCAGTTGTTGTCAGTGGGTGCCCGTTCTTGTCCTTCACTGGTTTGTCTGTCTGCTGAAATTTGCCCGCGAGCTTCTTGGTCACCTGGTACAGGTCTTTTAGATTCCCTTGTCGGGCTGCTTCCTCTGCTTGACTGGCCAGGTTGTCGATGTAGTCCCTCTTGTCCTTCCTGGTGCTCCTCTTCACTTCTCTGTCAGCTGCTGTGTATTCCTCTTGTGCCTTTGCCTTAGCTCTTCTTGTTCGGCTCGTGTTCAGTGCGGTTTTCTTCTCTTTCCTAGCTTCCAGCTTCTGGATGGTATCAGCAGAGATCCATTCCTTATGTTGGGTCTTTCTCTTGCCAAGGACCTCTTCGCATGTGTCGTGCCAGAGTTTCTTGCTGTGTTCCCACTGTGTCTCGATGTCCATTTCACTGTCTTCCATCAGGTCTTGCAGTGGCTGGAACCTGTTGGAAAGGCTGATCCGGAATGCTGCTTGTGTGTCTGTGTTCCTGAGAAGTCCAACGTTGTACCTGGTCCGTGTGCTGTTGGCGTTGGTGTGCCTCTTAAGCCGAAGTCTCAATGTTGTTGCAAGAAGGTGGTGGTCTGATGATACATCGGCACCCCTCATCACGCGCACATCCCGCCACGATCTCCTGAACTTCCGGCTGATGCAGATGTGATCAATCTGGTTCTCCGTGACATGGTCCGGCGATCTCCATGTGGCCTTGTGGATGCGCTTGTGTGGGAAGATGCTGCCTCCTATCACTAGCTGGTTCAGGGCACAAAAGTCTGCAAAGCGCTCGCCATTTTCGTTCATCTGTCCCAGTCCGTGTGTTCCCATGGTGTCCTCATAGCCTGTGTTGTCTGATCCAATCTTGGCGTTGAAGTCTCCCATCAGTATGGTCATGTCCTTGGCTCCTCCTCTATCTATCACTGTCTGCAGTTGTTGGTAGAAGTCATCTTTTTTCTCCTCTTCCGCATCATTGGTGGGAGCGTAGCACTGGATGATGTTCAGCTTGATGTCTTTTTTCTTGGTGATGAATTTGGCTGTGATGATGCGGGAGTTGACAGGTTCCCAGCCGATGAGTGCCCGCTGTGCCTCCGGTGCCAGCATCAGGGCCACGCCCTCAGTGTGGGGGGCTCCATCCTCTGTGTGTCCAGAGTACAGCAATTGCTCTCCCGATGAAAATCTCAGCTGTCCTGTCTGTAGCCACCTTGTCTCACTCAGTCCCAGTACTCCTATCTTGTAGTTCTTCATCTCTCTTGCTACTTGTATGGTCCTTCCTACTTCATACATTGTCCTGATGTTCCATGTGGCTACTCTCGTTGTTGTCCTGGGTGTTAGAAGGGGGGTCGGCCTTGCAGCTTCCTTTCGGCTTTCACTGCAATGCGTCATAGGTCTCCGGGATGGAGACCCTTCCTCGCCCAGGTGAATGTCTCGGTTTGTTGCTGTCGATGCTTCAGTAACTTAGTGTTTTTTACAGGTAGGGCTGTTAACCCTACGCAAACCCGTTTAGCCTCTTGGAGAGGTGGTCCACATTCGTCTGACCTCTACCCTTCGACCTGTCCAGCTTGGGTGACCCTGCCAGGAGCATGTGCTCCTGCTGGCATAGTTCTCTGGGTCATTGAGGTACACAAGCCACTACCCCACGACAAGGGTTGGACCATGTAGGGTTCGCTTGTGAACACTGTGGATTAATTTAGGCAGATCGCCAACAGTACGTAATTGATGATGCCATTCTTCTGAATTTGTGTTGTTGTAAAGGTGTTTTTTTTTCCATGTTTGTTTTTGTTTTGTTGTCACCTGTTTTGTTCTTTTTTGTTTATTTTTTGTTTTGTTTTTCAGGGATTGGGGGTATTTAAGGTACCCCCCCCCCCCACACACACACACACACAGAGTTTATCATTGTTTACTTAAACTTGAGACATTCAGTCATGCAGTGAACCAAGATGACAGAATTAAGAATTTACGAGTGCACAGACACAAAAAAAATGCTCACATTATTTTTATTTGGTGTACGCATAGGCACAGTAGCATATAACACTATGTTCCTGGTGTAGCAAAATTAAACTCACATCATCCTTCTCAGCTCATCTTGCTTGTCTGAAATATCAGTGGACAGCTTCACTAGCAACCGCAATCTCAAATCAGGAAAACTATTGTGAAACGGTATTTGTCTCTGGTCGACTGCATGACAGATCTCATACTGCTCCAGTAAATTCACTAGTGACGACACTTTAGCAGAGCTATCCTTCAATGTGGCCTCCAAAGACACTAAGGATAACTGTACTATCTTGAACGCTTTTTGGAGGTTCTTTTCTAGTGTCAGACGAAGTTTCTGTTCTTTTTCATCCATGAATTTGAAACTTCAATGATCACTGAAACACAACTCAATTATGCTGCCAAGTCCGATTCTGTCGAAACAACGAGTGCCCCAAAAGACAACGTGCAGCCAGAAAACGCACAACTTTCTGCGCGTAAACACAGTTGCTTCCCCTACAGTTTACATGCTCCGCAAATAACCTTGACCTTCTGATCAGTTTGTATGGATTCTTGGCGAGATGATAAGATGTACGGCGGAGATAAAATTACGACATTTAAAATGTTTTATTGATAACTTATAATTGATAGAATATCAATGAGGAGACATTTTAGTGTTTTACTAGGTAATATTACAACATACTAAAATAAAGTTTTAACCATTTTGCGGCAATCAGATTAACCGGAAGTAGTTTCCATTGGTCCCGATTTTCAGCAGCGGCTGTTTTCAAAGTGCGGAAAGAAAAGAAAAATAAATCAAACGTAAGTTGATTCATAGTTGATTTACCTAAACGTTAACAATGTACAAGTGACACTTCTCAGTTGATCTTTGAAAACACTTGGTGATTCCTTGGTGGACATTGAGGGCTCTGATACCGCAGTTTGCGTGGTCATGATACGATGATCACAAGATCAGAATCGAATGGCACACATCGATTGTGAGTCGAGTTGGCACAGCTGCAGGGAAGTGAGAGAAAGCAAAAAATTCTTATTCCGCCGGGTAAAATATGATCAGGCGACATGCAAAACACACACACACACACGCCACTGAATAAAGAATTCTTTGAAATACAATACCAGCCTTCCCTTCTACACTGTACACTTGAAGTTGAATAGATCTTGGCAAGCTAAAATACATGTTGAAACGGTAGGGACGGAGGGACGGAGTCAGAATTACAGCTTTCACAAACCCAGTGAATATTGTGGTTAATATTTCTTCATATTACAGGCAATGCCACGCAAGCGAGCCACTCGTGTCAACAAGCGGGCAAAGCCCAAGATGCCAGATGGAGAAGTGGGGGCTGATCTTGAACAAGAGGAGCGACAACAACGGCTAGACGCATTTTTGAAGGACTTTGACATGGAGGGTGAGATGATGTTGTCAAGCAAACAGAGTCATATAGTTTGATCACGCTGTGGTTGCCCCAGCTGGGCAGATGAACTGTCAATACTTTTGTCAGTTGTATAAGTGTTCACATACGATGTATACAGTTTACTTTTATTAATACTAGTAGTTTTGAAGTATTTGTTCATTCAGGCCGATTGTCAGGGGTTCTCTCCAGGTATTCCAGCTTCCTCCACCTCTGCTTTAGAAATGTTCAGAGCTCAAAATGTGAAAATAAATGCAATTCTAAGCTTAAAATTAAATTGCTGAGCTGACCCTTCGCAACACGTCAATGTAATATGTGTACATGTCCAGGGTGTGTTGGGTCAGCTCGTGGCACTTTGAGCCAATTCAAGAAATCAGGTAAAGCGCCTACACAATACTTTATTATTATTTGTTGATTGAACAATGCTTTCCTCATTCCTGTCTTCAGTTCAGAACAGACTACAGAATATTGAGAAAGAGAAGATCAGACTTCAGCACCTGATTGAAAAGGAAATCAACTTACAGCTCAGCATCATACCATTGGTGAGATGTTGGGATGTCACCTTAGTCGTAACTTCTTGTATGTTAAACTTTCTTGATCACAGTAATGTTTGTACTTGCTCAGCATAGAAAACTGACACATCTTGCTTTGCCTGTGCGGTGCAAATAAATTATTTCACTGTTTTCGGTGATTGGTTTTTGCTTTACACATGTTCATGTATTTCTTTATCGGTGTTCATCCTTGGCATTTCTCTGTTTCAGGAGGTTCGCAATATGAACATCATGGACTTTGTTGGTAAGGTGGTCATTCTGATCCAGTAATACGTGTACTATGACTAGCATGAGTTTGACAATGTTTGACATGAAGGTGAATTCTCCTACAGATCTCGTGTAGCAAAGACACTAGCCGAGCAGTAATTCGAATAATTTTCATTGAAGATGAAAGTTTTAACACATTTGACACACTTTGGTGTACATACGGTTTCTTTTAATCTTTGTCGTGCGTTGCCTAAAATTTTGTGCACCCAATTGCTTCCTTGCTTTTAAAACGTACATCGCAGGTGCAAACTCACCCACACTTTTAAAGAAGGAACTAAACTGAAGTAAATCAAAGTTGCTTACACACACACTAATTGATGGTCTGTATAGGCTAGTTGTAATAACAGAAAAGCAACACAAGCTATCAACTTTTCTCAGGTAAAATGCTTTTAACTTAATTTGCCAGGACTGGTCTCATCATACAGCAGGGATGCAACTAGAACTTGAAACTTATAGGACATATGTCCTGGCTGGATGTGCAACAATAGGACATTTGTCCTGAATCAAGAAAATCAATAGGACATTTCGACTTTGTGTATAATTATATATATATACATGTATCTGACACTGAAACCAACATCATCAGAAAAAACTGTAACATTTTTATTCATAAGATATAACATATTAACACAAACCAAAACAGAACATAACCTGTAATAACATACTGAATAAAAAGAAAAAAATGTTCTGTAAAAATGAAACAAAAACCAACCGAAAAATGGCTCATCTGCCTATGCTAACTCTCTTGTTCTAACACCACCTTCTGTGCTGATGCACAGAGTGCAAAGTGAGCACAAGAGGATTAACCTCAGAATCAGAGTAATGCATTACTGATTTGTCAAAATTGTGGCAACCACATCAACAACCACATTTTCTGAGATTTCAAGAAAATAAAGAAAGAGACAGAGGGAAAACTGCCCCTAGAAAAAGACAAAACAAACAAACAAAATAGATGTAAAATAAAAAGAAAGAAGAAAATAGCAAGAAAAAAAAAAAAAAGTTAACTTGATCTCAAAGCCGATGCCTTTCACATGGCAGTGAAGAAATGACACAGAATACTGGAATAGTCAATACTGGCAAGTAAGTCTGTGCCCGGTAAGACGCACTGACAGTGACTCTCAGTCTTACTCTTCAATTGTTATCGATCTCTGGAAATCAATAGCGATTGGCGTGGATTCAGCGGTGATGCAGTGGATGCGGACAATTCAGCTCACAATCTCCGCCAACCTTCGCGTGGCAAGGATAACTCGGTCATTATACAGGCGCTGTACAGGGGCTGTGCCCCGGTTTCCTATTGTAACACAAATTACAAGCATCGGCGTAGAATAAAGGAACCCAACCCCTGTGTCAGCTTATACGTGTCTTGCACTGCGTTCCGAGAAAAGCGATCTAAAAAATAACGCTGACTGACACAGGCGATGTACCCGCAGCACAGGTGCATGCATGATGTATGGTGAAGGGTGTTTTTCTTCTTTAAAAGTATCGGTGAGTTTGCTCCCATGACGTCAGGTGTGCAAGTTTTCTTCTCTGTAAGCATGGGTGTTTTTCCGCCCATGATGTATGGGGAGGGTTAATGACCCTCAGTTCAAACCAGTGTGTGCGTTTTGCTTTTATAAACTGTTTTTGTGGCATTGCTTGTTGTAGCTGCTGGTGGGACTGTTGATGCTGCATTGACTAAGCTGAACGGTGAAGACTCGTTTGTGGAGCCCGAGTTAGAGACTATCAGAGAGGTAGGTCTAGCTGTTAGTGTTTTACTTCCTCTGCTCTTTTCTTTGTATTTTAGTTTGTGGTGTGCATGCTTCTTTTCTGATTTCTGTTCCAGTCTTTTTGTGGATTTTGTTAAATGTTAGACTGTAGACTTTCTATTCGCAGGATTTCATGGCCAGCAGAACTGGTATGGAGAAAACTTCACGAAAGGGAAAAGGAGCAGCTAAGGGCAAGATGCCCCCTCCATCAGCAGCGCTCAGCACAGTGAAGAAAACGAGGTAACTGTTACTCAGGCTGGGGAATTGCTGAGGGGGAAAAAAGGCTGAAAGTGAAACCTAGACTGGGGTGCAGAGGCAGCACCCTGCTGGGGGGAGGGGGGGAATGCCATACTGAAGGAAACAAATTTAATCATTTTTAAAGGCATTTTCTAGCACCCACAACTAAATTACCGCCTTGGTACTGACATGCAAGTGTTCAAAAATGAAGTTAGATTGTCCCACATGGCATTACAATACATGTCTCCATGCATGACTGCAACTCCCCCCCCCCCTCCCCCCTTCCTTTTCTTTGGCTGAAAGAACAGGAAATTTGGCTGAAAATTCCCCAGCCTGCTTTTTCTCAATCTGTTTCACACGGGATGAAATAAACCCCATACATAAGCTCATACTACTCACTGAAATTACTTTGTGTATGCTCCAGCGCTAGCAGTAGAGTGTTATGTTAGAATGGTGCATGCAACCGAGAACCAATAAGGCTGTCAGAAAATACTAACAGTGGTTGTAAGACTAGGAGACTTTCTGTTCTCAGGATCCCAAGTGTGGTCAACTCAGGGTCTTGAATACTTCACACTGTTATTGTCACTCACTCAGCAGTACCACCTACAAATGCTTACTCATGTATACTTCATTACTTTAATGTAGGACCAGAGCAAAAGTGTTACTCACTGACCAAGCTTTAGCATTTTCAAATTTTGCTCGCTTCATTGGCATGTCAAGAGTCTTGTGTTGATATGCAGCTTGCCAAATCTGTGAATAATTTACCATGTTCCTAAAGTGAGTTTGCGGACTATAGGTCAAGGTTCCAGACACCATCCACCCGGAGGCTGCCTGCCGTTTGGGACACACCAGCCATCACACCAAAGTTTGATATCAAGTGAGTTGTGCTTTGACACCCTTTGTGTTCTCAGTCTTTGTGTGTGTCACTGTGTGTGTGTGTTTCACAATTTGTATACATGTATGTTTTCTCAACCACATAGAACTTGGTGTAAGTGTAACTCCCAAGTCCAGTGATCATCAAATGCGCTCGCCCGCTCACTTTCGCTACCAAATTTACCGTCGGGCGAGTGAAAGCTCCGGTAGCGGAATGGCGAGCAGGAATTCTGAGATGAATCAGAACCTAGCAGCCACTCCGGCTTCCAGAAATTTTTTCGGGCTACCAGTTTTGGCATGTAGCCTGAATGGCTACCATGGTCCTGACACATTTGACGATCGCTGCAAGTCTCAGAAACAGATTTTTTTTTCTGAAACAGCTGCACTGAAAGTTCACTAAGATCCTTTGTCAAACGTATAATATGCACATGGTGCAAGCGCTAATGGCGAAACTGGCAGGAAGTGGAATACAGGCGTTGTATTTTGTGCGTTAAATTTAAAATAATTGTTATTCAGTATAATGTTGTCCTGACCCTGTTCGTGATGTATACTGTCAAAATATTTTTTGTAGGAACAACCTTATAGATGAGAAGTCAGAGAACACAACTACCAGTAACTATGTATTTTGCTGGTTTTGTTTAGCCTGCCTTTCACACCTGGAGTAGCCCGGGCACCGAAGAATGGGGAACGACTGATGTCATTGGCAGGATCCCCGGTGGACATTTCCACAACACAGAAAGTGTCCAGAACGGTGGTGAGTCTTTCTTCAAACTCCAAGAGAACACTAAACACTCTTGTAGTGAGTTTTCACCCTGGTCTTGCTGAATTTGTCTTGCACTGAAAAAAGCCTTAGGGGTTCGTCAGGAATATTTTGTTCTCAACACCACCAGGGTTCAAAGTCTGCTTGTCCGCCACTGGGTGTGGTTTGTTTGTTGTTTTGGAATGGTTTGTGGATCAAATTTTGTTTTTTACTCATGTTTCTGTTGCAAGATCGTCTCTGCCAGTTCAACACTTGAATCAAAATGTTCAAAGAGAAACTGGGATGTGTACACATGTACATGATTCATGTAAGTGTTTTCATGGTGCTTGTTCCTGTGTGTGTTGCAGAGACAGACCAGGATAAGGGAGGAGGAGGAAGACATCGATGGGGCCTTACAGCTTGTGGCTGCAGAGGTGCCTGATGTCGCCAAAACAGACATCCGAAAAATCCTCTCACTATTTGCAGCAGCCAAAAATGCAGCTACGTGATCAGGAAAAATTCATCACATCACCAAAACTGTTCCTAATACATGTAAATACACCTGATACAAGTACATGGATTGAGCAGACCATTAAATCGTCATGTGCATTTTCATGCGGACATGCAGAAGATGCCAAGTGATGGTCAGATGGATTCCAGCCGACTTATAAAGTGACTGATGCATCTGTCAGTTCTACAGTTCTAGAGAAGCCGACTTTTTTCATGTAGGCAGAGAAGATACAGCTGCTTGAGTTAAGGTTAGGGATTTGAAATGCTTGTTTCTTTTATTTATAACTTGAAAATCAAGTCACCACATGTATGATGCCTAGCACCTGTGTTCTGTATATATACCTCTGTAAACTGTTTGTGCTTCCCGTTGAATGTCACTGGTGTCAATTTGATAGTTTATATATTTGATTATTGCTGTACCTTTGTAGACTTTCAAGATTCAGCATGGACACATGGAATCTGTAACCAGTTTTGAATTGGTACTGACAAGAACAATTGTTATCAGTTGAGGTTTTACCCATTTCAGAATGAAAGGTCAGCTGCTGCAGATTCTGAGCACAGATGATCACAAACATCAAACCAAAATCACATCTTCTGTGACCTTGGTAAATAAACGTGAAGATGCAGTGTACTCACAGCAGTAAAAGACCAGAATATGTGCAACTGGTTGACTTACTCTCTCTGGAGTGAATGGTGAATCAGACAAGAAAAAAGCTACTGCTGAAGTTACTTACCGTGTTTGACTGCATATGTTTGATTTATCTGTTGAACCAGTGCATGTGCTGGAAAACTCGATTAATGCTTGGAGAAAATTCAAGCAGTATCTATTTCATATACCGCACGGCACACCATTAGTAAAGAATCTAGAGTCAGGTTGATAAGTAATACATGTAACTCATACACACACACACACACCTCCCCTGTTCTATCCCTTTTCAAAGTCACAATAACATGTAATAATTATGAATGCTCCATTTATTCTCTTCCAGTGAGAAGCAAACAGTACAGAAATTTACTCAACTGCAAGTGTAATGTGAAGATTCTGACATTGTACAAGTGATATGTAATTTTCATCATTTTGATATGGAATATAAATACAAAATGTAAAACAACCATATGAGAGGGGACAATATACAACTTTTGTAGTTCACAGAAGTGTGTAGTTTTGTACAAAAAGAATATACAGGCACAACAAAAGAAAAGGGGAACCTGTTTGAATGTGCACAAATATTTAACACTACCAATGTAACAAATCATAATTGATAATATCAAGGGAATGTCTAAACGGCAAATCTGTACTACAAACTTGAATCTGTAGAAACTGTTTTCCTTAAAATACTACCCATGTGTTCACACCTACAGAACTGGTGATCACCACTCCATTAGGGCAATAAAATGACTTTCTCATTCTGCTGTGATAAAACTATCACGAGTTTTGGGTCTCTGCTAACTGCTGGAAATCCTCAAAATGTATAGGTGCTGTCTGCTTTATATTCGTCAGGCAGTTTCCAGATATATACCTTCTTATGTCCAAGACGGCCATTCTCTGATGCCAACTTGCTGAACAATTCAACAGAGTCATCTTGATTGAGCAAGACTCATTTCCCACCCTATTTCTCACATAATCTGTAACACACACTTTTTCATGAGTTTGAACGGTGAAAGCAACACAACTCTCATTTCAAACAAGTAAACTGCCCATTCTCACATCACTACAATCACTTCTCCAATAAACATCCATCACTGAACAGCACTTTCACCAAACTTGCTCTCTCTTTCTCTCCATCTCCCATGCCCCACTCAGTTTGAGGTCAGATCTCAAAATGCACAATTATCACACCCAGTCAGACTGCTGTCAAGGATCTCCAAATGCATGTCCTCCCAGGCAAAGGCCTGCACCGTCCATGGGAACATCATTGTGGACAGGTGTAACTTTTATTCCATCACTGAGGTCCACTGTCCGGCCCTCCTTGTCCTGCAAAGTCACAGTCACATGAATGAAACTTTTCCATCTCAGGGTGGATTTCAACCAAATCATTTCGCTATAATGAGGAAATCCTCATTTCTAAAAAAAAGTCAACCAGAACAAAATTGTTTTGTCTGCACATTTGACTGTCCTCAGTCATACCTTTTCATGACGAAAGAGATGTGCGCTGCTGAAGCAGACAAAAATGCCAGTGTAATGACTGTTTATCTTTTTAGAAACGGTTGCACACTTTCGGCACTGGAGTAGACCTCTTCCCCCATTGTTTAATCTAGTGAGCCCCAGCCAGCTTTGCTTCTTTTACTTTTTAAAAAGTGTCATCCATGGAATCAGATCAGATAATCTACACCCCCCTGAGTGCTGTGTATGAAGTCTGGCCTGAAATCATTTGCAACATGAGCACATTCTCATTGATGAGCAAACAGCAGTACATGTACATGGATCTACTCTCAAGTTCAACCATCAAGACTAATAGTACCTCATTAACCTGGTACAAAGAGTTAACAAGGAGATTTGTTTGTTGGTTTTTTTGTTGTTGTTGTTTTTGCTGCGCCAACTCTTTGTCAACTCCAGTGGTGTTTCTCCCAGGTCATGGGTGGAACCCACGGAGGACTCGGAAACTGGGACAATTTTTGGTTCCCTTGTGTAACAATGGGAGTCTATGTATTAACCCTCCGTCGTCTGTCTGTCTGTCTGTGTGTGTGTGCGTGTGTGTGTGTGTGTCCAGAAAACTTTAACGTTGTCATTTTTTCAGAATCTACAAACAGTAGAGGCACCAAACTTGGCATGCTGATAGACTAGCACAAGACCTTTCAAAACATATCATTTTGAATGACCTTGACCCAAGGTCAAGGTCACTAAAGCTCTCTGTTTGAAAATTTTACATTGGCATTTTCTCGTAATCTACAAATGCCAGAGGTTTTAAACTTTGCATGATGATAGACATTGATAAGAACTTTACAGATATACATGTAGTCAGTGACCTTCTGTCAAGGTCAAGGCCGTACAAGATAGTTTTGTGAAACCTTAACATTGGCATTTTCTCAGAAACAATGAACAGCAGAGGTGCCAAACCTGGCATGCTGATAGACAGTGATAAGACCTATGCACACATACCATCTTAAATGACCTTGACTGAAGGTCAAGGTCATTGAAAGTCTGTTTGGAAATTTTACATTTGCATTTTATCAGTGTCTAGAAGAATCAGAAGCATCAAACTATGTGCGATGATTGACATTGGCAGCACCTTTACAGACATACCTGTGTTCAGTGACTTTTAGCCAAGGTCAAGGTCATGCAAGCGGTTTTTTTTTAAACTTTAACCTTGGCATTTTCTCCAAAACAACAAACAGTAGAGGCAACAAATGAGGTGTGATGATAAACAGCAATGAGACCTACCTTTCTGAATGACCTTGACTGAAGGTCAAGGTCATTAAAGCTGTCTGTTGTGAATTTTAACATTACTGTTTTCGGAGGAACTACAAATGCTAGAGGCATCAAACTTGGCATGATGATAGACATTGATGAGATCTCTTTTGAATGACTTTGACCAAAGGTCAAGGCTGTACAAACTGTTTTGGGAAAAATTGTAATATTGCCAGGAACTCAGAGCGCCAGACACATCACTTAGCATGATACTGGATAGTGATAAGAGCTCTACAAACATACTTTTGTGAATGACCTTGACCTGTGTCACAAGGGAGCCATGGAGGCTTCTGCCTCTCTAGTTTTTATTATGCATGATGATGGAGATGAGGATGATAGTAAGATGATGCTATGGAGGTCCATGTGGTTTGGGACTGCGGGACAGGGCCGCATTCCACGCTTCCTGTCATAAATATCCCAGCATTAACCAGGCCCGGGAACTAAAGCACCTGCGGTGCCGGCCGTGTAATCATCCACATCATAAGACGTGTCATACCAAGGGAAGCACCCCCAAAGTCGCACCCGTGAAGTGGGTGAAACTCAGCTGTGTGGCAACAGCCTCCCCATCGGGCCCATAGCACACCCGCTCTGGGTAGGAGCCGACCTAGGTAGGAAAAATCCCGCTTGCCTTGGCTGGGATTCGAACCCGGGTCTCCCGGTCCATGATCCGAAGTGCTAACCACTACACTACGGGGGCCGGTAACAAGGAGATTTGTATATCACTGCATGTGTGTGATTGGCATTACAAATTACATCTATTAACCCTTTGTCTGCCATTACAATGGAGATCTCCGTTATGATAGCCACCCCCAAGACTAAGATCATGATGGAGATCACCATGCAATTCATTAAATTCTTAATTACACATGCAAAACAGCCTCCAAATGAAAACGAATGTTTGAAACAATAAGCTGATTGTTTAAAATTCATTTTCTATTTTAAAAAAAAAATGAAAAAAAATGCAGATTTTGCTGACTTATCTTTGACAGCACTTTTCTAGAATTTTGTTTTCTAATTATGACCCTGTTGCTCCCTGGCAAATGCATGCAAGCTAACAGCTAATAATTATGCTGGCAGGCAAGGGGTTAACATTGCCTGACAAAACCAAAATAAAATAAAAATTGCAGCTGGTTTGTCTTATGTGCCTTGTTTTTAATAGTTACGATACATATGGGTGACAAGGACAGAAGCATGCATGATCATCCTTGCATTAAAGTTTAAATTTCCTCAACTTACTGCTCTGTAATCAAGGACCATTTCTTTGAAGGCAAGGAAGTCGCTGAATGTGAGGAGGAGATCAAATATTTCACCATCTAGTTCATCTTTTCTTTGTCTGAAACATAACAAACATGTATATATATAAACATATATCCATATCAGACAGAACAGGACCAAATGTTTTCAATGTCTCACTCTCTGCTGTACTTCACCGTGGACTGTATGCATCGCACATTATGGACGACTTCAACTACAGAAGAAATCTGTGCCAGTTTATGTAGCACATTCCTGCCCATAATTATGCTGTGGGTGTGCATTCACCTATACTTTCAACAGCAGTTTATATATTAGCGGTATATCTTTTTTTTTCTTCTTTTTTGTTTGCATCACCACAGAATAGGCTTCATACTCATGCATTTCGTGCACGAACAACAAAACAAGGACGGGAAAAAATAAATGTTGGAAAACAGCAAAGCATATATCCTTTGTACCTAGTCCTACATTTATCAGTAAATACACAGACTCAACTGATATCACACACATCATATTCACTTACACGAGTGTTTGTGTGAAGTCTTCCATAGAAAATTCTGGTATCCTTTTCACAATCTCATCCTCCAGGAATTTTTCAACAAGTTGGACCTGATAAACAGAAAAAAGTTATACTGGCTGAGGAACTTGATGACACAGAACAGATAGTGCAATGGTATTTGTTTCTGTTGGTTATTTCAAAATGGAAAAGAAAAACTGAGCCCACTGCGAGGGCATCATCAGAGTAAGGTCAGAGCCAAGCAGTTCAACACCAATTAACAATATGAAAAGCATAAATAAATCATAACTACATGATAGAAATTTCACCACGTGTTTTGCTCCTGATCAATTATTCTCATTAGATGGCTAAACCAGTGACACCTTGGCTATGACGTTTATATGTACTACTAGTGGTACTGGTTTGAATGATGGAAAATCACACAGACAGCACCCCTAAAATTTGAATGGCAAATTGTTCGCACTTGAAACACACACACACGCACTTCCATTTTAAAGTGTACCGGGACTTACATATTCCCTATGAATGTCTGTATAGCAAAATTTGTTTTCTTCTGTGTCTTCAAATTCCATATAATACTTTTCCAGAAAGCTGTTTTGAAGTCTCTGAAAGTCGTCTTCTGAAATCAAAATTAAATTTGTGTAAGGGAAATAAAAGACACTGCTGAATAAACATGGAACCAACCAAAACTGCAACAGATAAGACCTAATATGATTCAATTACGTGCAGTAAGCCTAAAACCAGCTAACTGTACATATTCACAGGTACAACTGAAGTTGTATACCATTACACATGTCCACATTTGAATTTTCAATATTCCTTTAAAAGACAGACAGTGATGTCCCCCCCCCCCCAAAAAAAAAAAACAACAAACAAACACATAAATAAATAAAATTTGTAAAAAGCACAAAACTGCCAAGCATACAAAGAAATCTAAAACAGACATGCACTGTAGAACACCTCTCTCTGAACACAACACAATTACTCTCAGCATGTCTTACCCATTACAATATTTACTCTTGAATGTCTTACCCATTACAATTTCTTCAATGTATCCAATGACTGAGTCAAACCCAGCATCAGCAATATCAGAGCTGCAAAAAAAGAAAAAAACAAAACAGAGTACATTAACTGATCATCAACTCTCATTCAAGCCAAAGTACAATGTAAGTGATTTTTTTCCTTCTCCCGAAAATTTGTCCAAATCAAGAAATACCAAAGCCCATGCCAATGAATTAATGCAGCTTCACCAGCCACCACCAGCTGTTCTTACCTAAGTCAGTGGGAATAACATTCAACAGAATAATGTAGCGTTCATTATGAATGCCAGAGGAACAAGAAACTTGATGACTTTACCATCCTGTGGCTAGATCTTCTTCTTCGTCTGCAGCGAAATCTCCATGTTCAAAATCCATCATGTCTTCAGTATGAGCACCTGATAAGGACGGAAGATATAAAAGGTTTATAATTAGTTAGCAGCAAACTCTCAGATCCACTGTACAAAACCACATCTGACTGACAGTCCATATTGCCGTTACGAGTCTAAACCGGTTCAGGGGAAAACTTTCGGCGAAAGAACGGTAAAAATGGACGATAAGAACTAAACTAAAAAACAATTCAGGCGTGTGCCACATTAAAATTTAACAGACTATGCTTCAGCTGTAAAAGAATGTGTAGAAAACTTTAGCCGGTTCGAGGATCAATCAACAGTTCATCCGTGGAATCTACCGACGGCGTGCCTATCAACGGACTAAGAAACGGCTATCCTGAGAGATTTAAACGAAAATTAGGCGGTTTTCGACAAATGTGAGTTAGGTATATGTGTCTGGACTTCGCTGTAACTTCATTATTATTTTTGAAGGCTTGAGTCGATAACACACAACGAAAGAAATCACGTTGAGAGATAACGACAGCGCTTACCCGTGTTGTTAGCCATCTTGAAATTTACCGGAAGTTGCCAACAACACACGCTTCGGAACAACGAGATCTGCGTGGGACCACTAATCATATCAAATGAGTTGATATTTGAAAAGTCAAAGTTTCAGATATCATTCGTAATAAAAATTATGCAATTTTGGTAAAATTAAAAATTAAACAAAGATCTGTTTGGGATAATACAATATAGTTTCTAAAATCGGCTAAGGTGGCAGATGCGTCGGTGGTGTAACGGTTAGCATGGTTGCCTTCCAAGCAGTCGACCCGGGTTCGACTCCCGGCTGACGCACGCCCATTTTTTTTCCCCTTCACTTAGATGAAATAAATCAGATCGTAATGATGACTGATGCATACAGCATTTTCGGGATTTTACAGTTTGTTCCTATTTTCCACATCTTTGCGGGGGCGGGGGAGGGGGGGGGGATACGAACTGACTCGGTGAATCTGCGTACACTCACAGTGAGGAGGTGCATTCAGTCACAGGCACAACTTGACTTGAAATGTCCCGGCAACTGATCCAGGAAACGAAAGAGACCACGTATGTAGTGATGTAGGTAATTTGCCTCTTGGCCGGGACTGAACTCATATCGTCGTTCAAGTTGTCCGACGTGCCGGCGCCGGCTAATTGGTATGTTCTTTTTCCGCCTAGAAGCTACTTACTAAGCGCTGTGTTCCTGACTTGTGCGCCCACTCACCCACCTCCTGAATGTACGCATCCAGACTACAAGGACCTTCACTGGAGAAGAGAGCCAGTTTGCATCAGTAGTACGTGTAAAAGCCGGAGGGCGCACTAAACTCAGTCAGTGATCAGCCGGTCCAGTCGGACAAATCTAGTCATAAATGCGAGATCCGTAACTATTCCAGGGTCGATGTAATATTGGGACAAATTGCTACACGTGCAAAACTGATGCTTATTCTGTGCATCGAAGTATACATGCTCTCTGGTAGACTTAAAGGAGACACTGACTAATGATAAACTCTGGCAGGCGTAGCTAAGTATAGATTTTTATACTCAGTGCCAGTACCTAGGTGTCTCCGCGGTGCTGAGGAACGGATTAATTTGGTCGCAAGAAAGACCGAGGTGTAACACGCTGGACCGTCTCAGTCCCCACTAGCCGGTGCAGCTTCATATACACCGGCCGGGGCACTTCCAGCTTTAAAGATGGATTTACTCTCTCAGTCTAGGGTTTTGTTTTTTTTGTCTCTTCCTGCCCGCCCAACTCTTCGCCAGCTCCAGTGGTATTCCTCAAAGGTCATGGGTGGAATCCACGGAGGAAGCTGGGACAATTTTTGTTATGCATGACTGATCATGGGGTTGAGGATAATGGTACATGGATAATGTCATTTAGGTCCAATTTGGTTTGAGACTGCGTGACAGGGCTGCACTGAGGCTGACTCCGCGCTTCCCGGTGTTAACCATGGTCAGGAACTACGGCACCGGCGGTGCCGGTCGTGTAAGCATCCACATCATGAGATGTGTCATTACAAGGAAAGCACCCTCAAGGTCGCACCCGTGAAGTGGGTGAGTACTGGCTGCGTGGCAACAGCCTCAGTTCCCTTGGACCCACGTGTTGCACCGGCTTCAATATACAAAATAATAATAAGTAACAATAACAACTGAGTATTATATAGGCGCTTTACCCAATTTCTTGAATCGGCTCAAAGCGGCGCCGCGAACTGAATCCAGCACGCACGCTCACGTGAATCACACGCATTCTCTCACACACTGGACATGAACACATTACAATCACGTGGTGCGAAGGGTCAGGTCAGCTATTAAAGTCTCGGAATTTAGAATTGCATTTTTAAAATTTTGGGGCTGAACATTTCCAACGCAGATGGGCAGGAAGCTGGAGTACGCGGAGAGAACCCACGACGATCGGCCCAAATGAACGGTGCCACGCACGAGAAGGACAAATTCTCTGCTACGAGTGGGACTGACCTCTCGCAATGGTAACGAAGTCGCTTTACCACTAGACCACCGACTACCACTTCAGTTACAAAGCGCGTTATTGCAGGCTCTCAGTCCGTCCAATGTCCCCAGTAAATGTCCAGCCATGCAAAGTAATTGCTAGAAAATGATGATGGCGGTAATGGCGAATTGTAATGATTATGCTCGTAAACAGCTCAACCACGCGCCTATCGGTCGATTATTCCAACCACTTAGACCAGACCATTCTGTGGCAGACGAACGTGGAAATCGGCAAATTTAAAGTTCTGGTTCATGTAAATAGCCGGCCTCTCTCGTCGATCGATTTTTGGACAATGCTAGTCTGTTTTCTCATTGTGCCTCTGAGCAAAAGTTTGTTTTCGTCAATGTTTAAGTAAAGGTGGCTGGATTTTACGTATGGCTTGTGCTGAGTCTGCCGTTCTTGCATTTGATTGGGGAGAAGGGATAGCCGAGCGGTAGGATGTTGGACGTTCATATGATGCTCGGGCCCGGGTCGTGAGTTCGAATCCCGGCTGGGCCGGCCAAATATTTGTGCTGGCCTTTTTCTCGTTACCCCGTCTTTGATATCTTTGGGAAAAGACGTTAAGCACTCAACCCCCCCCCCCCACCCCACACCTGCACACGCACGCACACACACACACACACACACACACACACACTTGCATTTTATGTTACCTTCTCCATGAGTGTGGTTATTCTCCTCTTTCGATGTAAAGCCGCAATGGGTAACGGTGGGGAGAATGGGGTGGTGTTTAGAAATTGTGAATTCGTGATAAATGGGCTGCTGTAATCTGCAATGTTTAGACACTTTAACTGATAGTCCTCTGGGCGTACACGTAGATGCCATATAAATGTCCCCACCTCCCTCTCTCTCTTCGTGAGTGTATTTGAGTCTCTGCGTGCGTGCGTGTGTGCGTGCGCGCGCGCGCGCGCGCGTGTGTGTGTGTGTGTGTGTGTGTGTTGGAAACAAGGCTCTGTTTGCCTTTTACTATGTTTGCTACAACGTTTCTCCGTTTCTTGTGTCCCTGCGCTTTTCTGGCAAACGGCAGCTGCCGGGTCAAAACTACCAGTTAAGACAAAAATCCATACCACAGGATCAAACGGGTTTACTGGTCCAGTTGACTCGGAACGGAATGAAGGTACAACAAATCATGAAAACAATAATACAAATGATCACTGATTGAACAACTACTGCCAGAATGTAACCAATAAAGACAAAGGGTTGTATGAGGTTAGTCGCTGAAAAAAAAGAAAAAGAAATGTAAACGCAAACTGAGTAGAGCGAGCACGTTTTACTTTGCACAAGTGCTCTGCCGAAATTAGAATGTGACGTCAACATCACGGGTCACTATGAATATTCATACACTGAAGTGCGATAATTCTGTTTAACGTATACTGCAAAACTTTTGCATGGTGCTAGCCTGCTTTCCGTGTAAGCTGTTGTCATCTAATTAACCAGGCCTGATGCACTACGCAAAATCAGACGCAAACTGAATAAAAGACCGTGTGTTCGTATCTAAACTGGAGCACTGCCGCTTAAAGCGCTTGAATAAAATGTCTGTAATTAGGGGGTACCTCTTTTCAACAGCGTTTGCAACATTTTGCGTCGTGCATGTGGCCTTACGTGTGTGACTTTTATTTATCAGCAGGGGCGCCGGAAGATGTTGGGGGGAGGGGGGGGGCAGAATCTCAGAGGGGGGAAACGCCAGAGGCAGTGAAAGGAAGGACGTTGCCCGGAGAAAGTGAAAAGCGGGGGGGGGGGGGGGGGCCTTCAGATGCTGCGCAGACAAAAACCTTTACGAATCAGGGAGCCACTGAAAGGTAGGACGTTGCCCAAAGAAAGTGAAAAGCGGGGGGGGGGGGGGGGGTCAGATGCTGCGCAGACAAAACCTTTACAAACCAGGGAGAGCCACTGAAAGGAAGGACGTTGCCCAAAAAAAGTGAAAAGCCGGGGGGGAGTGATTATCACACGAGTTTCTGCCAAGTCGTTTTGATATTTCATGCAACGGCTAAACTGAGTTCTCTGTTGGGTGGGATGAGGGAGACAGCAGGAAGAGGGAAAGGGGGAGGGGGGATAGGGGAAGGGAGGGGGGCAAGACCAAGATACTCTTCCCCCCCCCCCCCCCTGCTTGGGTACGGGGGGGGGGGAGCTCCCCCCCTCCCCCCGGTTCCGGCGCCCCTGATCAGTACTGATCTTTTTTTTTTATAAATCAGTAGCAGAAAGCAGCGAACATGAGAAAGGTCACGGCGGGACACCTTGCTGACAATGTCAGTAGGACGACCACATCACATGTCTGAGGTTGTTTCTCCGCCGGCTGTTGAAGCAAATTATCAAGCTCAGGGGGAAAACGTGTCACAGACGCAACTAGCTGGCATTAATAATTATGTTGGTTGCCTGGCTGCGTTTCACTGGGACCGTGCCACAGGAGGTAATCTGTCAGTAGCAGTCAAATCATTTTTCATGTTGTGATTAAAGTCAAGAGGTGTGTGTGTGTGTGTGTGTGTGTGTGTGTGTGTGTGTGTGTGTGTGTGTGTGTGTGTGTGTGTGTGTGTGTGTGTGTGTGTGTGTGTGTGTGTGTGCGCGCGCGCGCGCGCGCCGGCGCGTACGTGTATGTTTGGGAAAGAGGTGTTTTGTGTTTTCTCAACTTGTTTTTCAAATCGTATTTCCCCCTTCGTGTCTCTATACTGTTACATTTGCCTGAGTCAGAATCGACAACCGATCACGACAAAATTCATACTACAATTTCAACCGGAAAGTTGTATTGGTCCGATTAAAAAGAATTAAGACAAAAGAAATCGAGATTTTAAAAAAAATCCCTAATCAAACAGCTGTCAGCATGTAGCCTACTATGGCTAAATTAAATTAAATTCATTGCAGTCGGTCAACGTATACGGAAAAATCCAGGTTATATTTCGTTTGGGTTTCACTGAAGAAGACACATCACGTATGCCCAGGTTAGTCGGAAAGTGCGAAGGGAACCGTGGGTCCGACTTGCAACAGAAGCTGCACTGTGGTCACAAAGCCGTCTGCAGAAAAAGAGGAAAAAATCATTTTCATCAGTGTATACATGTGTTCCTTCCTCATACGGCACCATTACCCCCCCCCCCCCCCCCCCCGTCATCCCGTCATACTGACATCACTACATCCCACATCATAGTGTGACACCATCCCGCCCCACATACTACATCACTAACCCCACACCACATTCTACACCACTACACCCCAAACAGGACCCGACGAGGCGAGAATGGGAGTCAACCCCCCCCCCCCCCCCCACCACCCCCCCCCCCCCCCCAAAAAAAGGCAGGAATGTGTGAAAATAAACACTTTTCATGCACTTTTGGGCGCTTACCCCCCCCCCCCCCCCCCCCACACACACACACACGCAACTTTTCTCTCTCACACACACACACACACACACACACACACACACACACACACACACACACACACACACACACACACACACACACACGTCCGCGCGCTCGCGCACAGAGCCAGGAGAGAGAGAGAGAGAGAAGGTTGTATGATTCGAGACATTTTAAAAGAAAAAAAAAGACTGAGAAAGCGCGGAAGAACTCCAAAGAAAAACCAGACTGTTTGTTTAAAATCTGACAGTGTACGCAGACTGCAATATATTCTCACCACACAGCGTGGTTCTGTTTTTAACACAGGTGAAGATGAAAAAGACGACGAGACCGATGAAAAGGAAGACGACAGCGTAGAGGAGATCAATTGTGACTCCCTCTATCTGTGGCATCACCACCAAGTACAGCGACAACAACATGAACAGCACGATCACAGCGATCGGTTGCTGCACAAAGAGCAAAACTGATACAAGACAAAGCGGAATGTACAGGGTGTGCGTGCGTGAATCACATACACACACACACACACACACACACACACACACACACACACACACACACACACACACACACACACACACACACACACACAGAAAGAGAGAGAGAGGAAAGGAAAATATACGTAATTGCGTAATTACGTGAATCATGATTCGAGATCAACAATGACAGTCTTTTGCGCAAATCACTTTCAGCAGTCAATGAAATAAAACAAAACAGAAATACACTTTTAAATCCTAAGATTGTTGTTGTTGGTGTTGTTGTTGTTGTCAAGTTGTTGTTGTTGTTGTGTGGTCTTATTTTCAAAATCCACGAAAATGTTAGAAAAGGAAAGGAAGAAAGAGAATAACACCCTGGCCACAAAAAAGCAGACAGTATTTTGTTTTTTTGTTCATTCATGGCAATATTTTGTTGTGACCTTGCGTTTTAGATACAGAGAAAGAAAGAAAACAACACCTGCACTACAAAGCAGCAGACACAGGTGAGTGAGTGAGTGAGTGAGTGAGTGTGAGTGAGTGAGTGAGCGTGCGTGCGTGCGTGCGTGCGTGCGTGCGTGCGTGCGTGCGTGCGTGCGTGCGTGCGTGCGTGCGTGCGTGCGTGCGTGCGTGCGTGCGTGTGTGTGTGTGTGCGTGCGTGCGTGTTTTCATGGCAATACCTTGAAAGGCACGTCCAAGTTTTTATCGTTCCGCTGTCGATAGCGGATGATCAGAAGACTGATGGAGACAAGGAAGTAGAACGTCCAGTCTGTCAGTCCCAGCAAACTGATGAGGGTCACGATGTTGGAGGCGACCGCGTAGAATATGGCCATTCCTGTCTGGACATACAACGACACGCGTATGTCAAACGGACTAATTCCATCTTTGCTGAGCCAGCTTGAGTTTTGGAAAAGTTTCGCTCGTGAGTTCTCCTGCACGCTCGAAATACTCTATCTTGATGATTAGTACAGCTTTTAATGCGATACAGTGTTGTTTGGGTTTTTGTTTGTTTTTTCGGGGGAGGGGGGGGGCAGAGAAGGGAGAGTGATTGTGAACGTACTTGGTAGTGGTGATGCTTGTTTCTTTGCTTGTGGTTGTTTGTTCTTGTTTTAGGGAGACAAAAATGGATGGATGTTTGGGAGTTTAACGTCCTCTTCTACCACGTACGGGTGATATCAAAGACGGGGCAACGTGAAAAACGCCAGCACAAATATTCGGCCCCAGCCGGGATTCGAACTCACGACCCGTGCATTGAAAGTCCAACGCTCTACCATTCGGCTATCCCGGCTCCCCTTTTTGAGGACAAAGCGAGATAAAACCGACAGTGTGGCTGTTTAATACGTGGCATCATCATTCTTCAAGTTTCTTATTACTGCGCTCACCACAACGAAAATGGCGGGTATTGGTGTCCTGCTTCTCACGTGAATGTAGGAGAGCACTTCTGGCAGGTTCCCATCACGGGCAGACGCAAACACGATTCTAGAGAATGGAAAAAGTGCAAGTAACTGAAGTATCCTGAATTGTTTTAAGCGTGTGACTTGTTGTGATAATCACCAGCTTTTCTTGTGATAAATGTCAAATTGGTTGAGATAAATGTCAATCTCGTGACTTCTCGTGTCAATCTCGTGACTTCTATCGAAAGTGAAGGCGCTTCCAGCATGTTTTCGTCGTAAAACACTGCCAAACATTCGAGAATAAGGAATAAAATGGCAAAATTGCGCTGTGCGCTGTGCTGTCAAATATAACGATCGATCCCATCATCAGTAGCAAACACGGTTGATGCGTTCTTGTATAACAATTTCAAACGACAAACAGCTTCGTTGCCCGACTGGCGCGCGCGCGCACACACACACACACACACACACACACAGAGGGTGGGTGGGTGTTTGGGCGTTTAACGCCCTTTTCCACCAGTGACGTGTGGATGATATCAAAGACGGTGCTACGAGAAAAAAGGCCGACACAAGTATCTGGCCCACACCGGGATTCGAACAAACGACCCGAGCGTTGAAAGTCCAACGCTCTACCATTCGGCTATCCCGGCTCCCAAAAGAGAGAGAGAGAGAGAGAGATGTGATTTGACACGCTTTAACAGGAGGGAAAAAAACCAAAATAAACAAAACAAAACAAAACAACAACAACAACAAAACAATGATAGAACTCGGGGAACAAAATCCAAATAGAAACCTTTTGCGGCCTTTCAGTTAAAGCGTTGAAGCCTTCGTGCCTGGACACAGTTTACGTGTATATATTTTTTGTTTTTCTTGTTCAAAAGCAACCAGCGGAGGCCGACAGAGGTCGACAGACTAAACGCTATGTAGACTTGGGATTTCTTGTTACCTCGGGGCACCGAAGAGACCCGAATTAGCACTGCCCATTGTAGACGCCATAACGCACAGCGGGATGATGAGAGATGCCACTCCGTGCCCCAACACGTTCCGACCCCATGTCTGCAAGCCAAGCGTAACAGAACGAGAACTGAGATGGCGGGTGGGTGGGTGTTTGGGGGTTTAACTTTCTTTTTCCACCACATAGCGTGATATCAAAGACGGGGCAACGATGAAGAAGCCAGCACAAATATTTGGCCCCAGCCGGGATCGAACTCACGACCCGAGTATTAGAAGTCCAACGCTCTACGGCCATTCGACCACCCCGGCTCCCCAACTGATGGCAATTTGAATCCTGACTGAGTTGACACATGCATGAACGAACAGGCATACACCGGTACACACACACACACACACACACACACACACACACACACACACACACACACACACACACGCGCGCGCGCGCGCGCCGGCGCACACCACCCATAGTACACATACACCGGCACGCGCGCGCACTCACACACACGCACACTCATTCACACACACACACACACACACACACACACACACACACACACACACACACACACGCGCCGGCGCACACCACCCATAGTACACATACACCGGCACGCGCGCGCACTCACACACACGCACACTCATTCACACACACACACACACACACACACACACACACACACACACACACACACACACACTCCTTCTTGTCGTCTTAACTGCCGGGTCAGCTCTCAGCTGTCTTCTGATTAGAACACTACACGGCGACTGAATAGGTCAAATCTGTGTGCCGTATCAAGCAACTACAGCTACCAAATGAGGTACGTGAAACTGACGAAAAGAGGAAACAACGAACCACGGCGACAGTATCTGCTGCGAGCATCTGGTCACGTGACATGGCGGCGAGGTAGGAGACGTTGGTCATGACGTAGACGACTGTGACCAGCAGCACCCCCACAATGCTGGCCAAGGGCACGTTTCTGACAACATTCAAGAGTGATCGTTCTTGCACAGCGCACACATCGGTATGACAAAGCAGCGGTCGCCTAGATCAGTGAATATTTAAAGGGGCTAATGCTACCATTTGTATGTTCACGCATCGTTCTGAGGTATCACATCACGTACTGACGTAGACACCTGGACAGTGACAGCGTCTGTAGACACCTGGACAGTGACAGCGTCTGTAATGCTGTCGCTGAGGCTACAGAAGCGTACTCGATGACGCGGAGACCACATTGAGCGCTCCAATAAATTATTGTAACAACAGTCGTAGAATTTGAATGTTCGACCGCTCGCGCAAATTGTTAACAGCGCTGTATCGCATTAAGAGCTGCACTAAATATGAAGATAGAGTATTTCGAGCGTACAGACGCACTCACGAGCGAAACTATTCCAAAACATAAGCTGGCTTAGCAAAGATGGAATTAGCCCGTTTCAATTTGCAGGGTCACAAGCATAGAACCGAATTTGTGTTCAGTGAAGCCTAGAAATATTGATCGTTTCAGTTTGTTGTTGTTTGTTTGGGGTTTTCTTTTAGGAACAGAGAAACATAATACAAAAATAAAGGCTTGAAATCTGCCTCACCTCTTTGGTTTCTTGACTTCCTCCACAAGCGTGTTCGCATGTTGCCTGATGGGAAAAATCGAAGACAAGAGTTGAAATAAGAATGGCGAATGATTATACCCGAAAGACTATTCCTTTTCTCTCTGCCTCCGTGTTTTCAACAACAACATCGAAATTGCTTTTTAAGTGTTCGATAACGAAAAACAAAACAACAACAACAACAACAAAAACCGGGTAAAATAAAGAAATGGACGCTGCAAATCTGGATGATCAACCACATTGCCTGCTAAATTCAGAAGGCCAGAAACACGGTTTTTACTTTAAATTTGAGGTTGAGTACATACCATCCGCCATAAGCGTACATGACGAAGTAGATCGACTTGGCAATGGTGGCGGGGGATTCCAGCGTTCCGTCAAACCCTGTGGATATCTCAGAGTCTCCAGTATTTCCTGAAATTCAGATGTACGATGATAGCACACAGTAAGGAAACAGTCCTGACAATGAAAAGACCGTAACACAAAAACAAACGTACCAAAAACAACAACAACAAAACACCCTCGATATAATACAATACCAGCAACAACCAAAAACAAAACAACATGTACATGTGTATAAGTGTGTACTTGTATTTTATGTATGTATTGTAACTTTTTTAACTGGGGTGCCGCTTTGGTGAATGGGTAGTGAGGAATGGATGGGTGGGTGTTTGGCAGTTCAAGTTAACGTCCCTTTCCACCATGTATGGGTGATATTAACTCTCAAAAGCCCGTGAAAAAATCCCACTCATACATGGTGGGAAGGGACGTTAACTTGAACTGCCAAACACCCACCCATCCATTCCTCACTGCCCATTCACCAAAGCGGCACCCCAATCACCAGTCGTCAACATGCAGTTCTCTCTTCATCACAAACACGGTGAAATCAGTTCTAGACCTGTCGAACTGATAGAGAATGTAGCAGAAGCTTCTGCTTTGCAAAAGAACCGTTATACGGGCCGTTACTCAGCGTTGTCTGGAGTGAGTGAGTGAGTGAGTGAGTTTTTAGGGCTTAAAGATCTAAGCTCCCAACAAAAAGCTTTCCAAAGTGTGAAAAAAAATTTACAAAGTCGACCGTGCAAGCACAGTCAACTCTGTCACAGTTGCAGAGTTTTCAGCGCTTCGGGGACCATTATAAAACCAGAGCACGAGTTTGCCGTGACTTTATTTGGCTCTTGGTCAGTGAGCGAGACACATCGCTACAGAGTCCAGCGCCGGGATGTGGAGTGCTGCACGATCTTTCTCATTCAATGTCAAAACGCAAACTGAGCTGTGAATCATCATTAGCTTGCTTTATGTCCTATGGCTTTTAGCCCTTAAGGACAAGTTGTTCCTGGCATGTGTCTTTGGCTGCTTGGCTGGGCGAGTGTCTTCGGGGTGGATGAGAGCTGATTTGCTTAGCTTTGGGCAACGTCAGAGGTTCTCTGCTTGGCTCTCAGGTGCCGGCCTGGTCTGGGTTGTTTTTCAGTGCCTCAGTCTGTTGAGCTGTGAATCAGGCTGCCCTTGGCTTTTATTGGGGTTTCAGGGACGCTGAAAACTTTGCAACTGTGACAGAGTTGACTGTGCTTGCACGGTCGACTCTGTAATTTATTTTTTCACACTTCGGAAAGCTTTTTGTTGGGAGCTTAGGTCTTTAAAGCCGCGCAAGCCACAAAGACTGTTTCGCGGCTGCAGCGTTGTCTGACGTCTCTGTGAAGTCAGTCTAGCAAAATATAAGTAATAGTAAGGCAGGTACCATGGTGGGTAAACGCTCTTGCTTTGTGATACGCTGTGCGGTCTGGTGGTGATACATAGGTAAAATCACACTAGCTTGCTATTTCGGCTTGTATCTGACAAAGTCTAAGTTTTACGGCATATTCTAAACATGTAGTAGGTAAAGCTCGAAAGGGGTGAGCGGTGGTCTAATAGGTAGCGTGTCGGATTTAGCCGCAGCGCTACTGAACGGCTGTCACCAATGTCGGCGATGAAGCGTCGGTTCGATCCCAGGTCGAGTTTGTGATATGTGATACCGGTCTTTCCTGGCTGCCGGGCTGCTCATCGGGGGTTTCTCTCCGGGTTATCCGGCTTTCCTCCCCCAGCAAAATTGTAAAAAAATATATATATATATATTTTTTTTACAATTTTGCTGGGGGAGGAAAGCCGGATATGGGATAGGTATTGGGTGGCGCTGCACCGCGGCGACGCGCCTGCCCCGGGGGAAGCAGCCCGAATTTCCCGAAAGGGATAACAAAGTAGTAAAAAATAAAAAAATAAAAAAGTGCCGGTAAGTGGGCATAATCTGAGGAAATCGGAGAGATTTTAGTGCGCAAACTTCGATCGATCTCGAAGCCGACTCATCGCAGCGGCGATTCTGGTGCTCAAACGCATCCACACCGCCGGCACCAAATACGCATAGCGTATCACAAAGCAAGGGCGTTTATCCACGGGCCCCTGGATACCGGCTGTCCACTCACCTGAAGCCAGCGCATACACGCCTCCCACAATGATCATGGCCATCGCCAGCAGCTTGGCGTACAGGAAGGTCACGTTGACAGCGACACTGAGTCGGTTACTCGTCACGCACACGATGCACAGGGTCACTGCGAGACAGCCACGCTAGTACTGACGCATATTTCACTTCTCGGCAACCACTGACCCGCGCAAGTAACCAGCTCGATCGGTCTCTTTCCGCACGTTAATGCGTTATTATTTTGCATTCATTTCTTATTGTTTTTGTGTGTAGTTAAAACCCTGTCCATTAAACCTATAGACTATAGGCTATATAAACAGAATAAAAAATAAATCGGGGAGGAGGGGGTGGGGGGGTAATCAAAATGGACGACGGGTGGGTGGGTGGGTGTTTGGGAGTCTCAAAATGGACGACCTTTTTACCTTATGTAAATAGAATAAATGTATACATCAAAAAATAAATCACGGGGGTGTATTCAAAATGGACGACCTTTTTACCTTATGTAAATAGAATAAATGTATACATCAAAAAATAAATCACGGGGGTGTATTCAAAATGGACGACCTTTTTACCTTATGTAAATAGAATAAATGTATACATCAAAAAAACAAATCACGGGGATGTATTCAAAATGGACGACCTTTTTACCTCATGTAAATAGAATAAATGGATACATCAAAAAATAAATCACGGGGGTGTATTCAAAATGGACGACCTTTTTACCTTATGTAAATAGAGTAAATGTATACATAAAAAAATAAAACCCGGGGGTGTATTCTTTTTCCTTTTTCCGTTGCTATTCCTCTTCAAAAGTTTCGACGTCGATTGCTCTCATCTATAGCCGTTATTTTATTAACATGAGCACACATACATCTGTAGATTGAAGTAAACGGATTGGTAGGAGTCGGTTTCTGCTTGATAAATGACCAGTCGCTCCAGTCAGTCGTGTAACAGTCCGCGTAGGATTTGAATGTTCGACCGCTCATCACTGTGTCGCATTTTAAGCAGGTTACAGATCACATATGGAAATTTGGAGGAAAACGCTATATATTCCTCTTACACGTAACGTTGCTTATGACGCCCCGTCTTTGATATCACCCGAACGTGGTGGAAAAGGACGTTAAACTCCCAAACACATACCCACCCACTCCCCCCCCCCCCCCCCTCCGAAAGGAAGTAAATATCCACCCACCCTGCCTGGTTGATAAACGGCCTCTGTATTCGTTTCACACCCGCTGACCAGATCAATCGGCTCCAACGCGTTCAGAACAGTGCAGCGCGGCTCATCCTTCGGAAGCGCAAGCGCGACTATGTCACACCCCTGTTAAGGGAATTGCACTGGCTGCCTTTGTATACCGCATCAAGTACAAAATTGCAACACTGTCTTTTCGTCATTTTGAGCAGTCCCTTCCTCAGTATCTTTCCGACAAGCTTACCACTTATGAACCTTCTCGTACTCTCCGCTCCTCATCCGTCAGAAAAGCTCCTAAAAAGTCCCCAAGTTCAATCTCAAAACTTTCGGTGAGCGCTCTTTCAGTTTCTGTGCCCCCCAGGTATGGAATTCTCGGCCTCCCTTCCTTAGGAACACCCAGACCCTCCCACAGTTTAAGTCAAAACTAAAGACTCACCTATTCAAGACAGCATACGATCTGTAGTATCATCTACCCCCTCCCCCCCCGCACACATACTTAGTGTTTCATGTTTCATGTATGCGTGAGAATGTGTGTGTGTAGCGCACTGAGTGCTCTTTGAGCAGACTGTTAGCGCTTTATAAGAGCTATTATTATTATTATTATTATTCACACCGACAGACCGGAGTCCGTGAAATCACCCTGTGCTACCGACTCAGTGTGAAAAGGGAAACACTCGGTGTTTGTCTTTGCGGTGATACTTTTGAAGCGGAGTTGCACCGGAAACACACTCAGTCGTCAGTCCATTATTTTGACGTCAGTGCTCACCGATCAAGGTGATGGCGATCATCTGAACGGGCAGTTCCGGCGTCCCGCAGAAATTGAGAACGGAGACGAGGTAGCGGGAGAACGTGAGGGACTTCACAGCCAGCGAGGACGGGTAGTCAAACAAGATGGCCTTCCACGTGTAGACGAACCCCATCCAGTTACCGAACCCCAGCCGCAGGTAGGCGTAGAAGCCACCGTGGTGCGGAGCCCTGCACGCTAACTCCGCCACAGTGAAAGAACCTGGTAATGCAAATTGTGGAGTCTGGAGTTTGAGTGTGACGCTGCCACTGGTCAGCGCACTACAAATGGACGACTCCACTCCTGTCAGTCAATCAAAAGGATCGAGCCCCCCCCCCCCCCCCCCCCCAGAATTCAGCCACTCGCGTCCCGCGGCATAATGAGCACAACACATGGCATGGTGTGGCAAACCTTTTTTTGCCAGACACCGTGACTACAACGAGAGAAGAACGTGTAGTTTGATATGACTGAAACATGGAAAGAAAGCAGTAAGTCTACTGACGTCATTTGAGGGAAAAGACCATTACGTCAAATTCTTTTATCTTGAAATCACCCCTTTTCCCATACAATGACGTCATGGACGTACTGCGTTTTGCCAATACACGGTAGAGTAAAGTACCGTTTCCATGTAACCGGCAAAGACATCCGTCAATCCGTCAAACCGTCACTTGCTGGAAAAACGGATTGCCGTATGACGGGCTGTCTGTTTCCATGCTCACCGTTTATACCGCCAGCCTCTCTGTTCGTCAACTGGGAGGTGCAATAGATTTCCCGCCATATTTTCCTTTTTTTGTGTGCAATCAAGGGTGGTTCAACAGGGTGTTTTGGTGGTGTTTTGTTTTTGGTTGCTGTAGTTGTCGTCGGCTGCATCATACAACATGGGGTGTTGCCTCACAATATTAATAAGTTTCTCTATGACACCGGCGTCGTATTTTCCATTCTTCATGTTGAAAAATGAAAATGGCGGGAGAATATAGCACAGAG
>JACVVK020000009.1:1295000-1585000 GCA_018292915.2 Batillaria attramentaria | reverse complement strand
TCCCTTTTTTCTCCGTAGTAGATAGTCTCTGTAGTATTAGCAACGGCAAGTTTGCAAACTGGCGAATTTCTGTCAAAACTTTTACCGTTGATAAATAAAGTTTCATCATCATCATCATCATCTCTCTCTCTCTCTCTCTCACACACACACACGCACACACACACACACACACACACACACACACACACACACACACACACACACACATTGCAAGGTGGTGTACAACCATCCACCTAACGTTGTTATCGTGCTAGTACTTGAATGTGTTCTAACCCCTCCAACACCCTTCCTCTAACCAACTCGTCACCTTGTCTCACTGCCCATCCCCCCACCCTCCCCCCAACCCCCCACACCCCCACGACCACCCCCTCCTTCCCCACGTCCTTCATTGTTGTCATTCTGCGGGTTTTATTCAGTTTTATACATCAGGATCATAGACGGCCGGTGGTCGTAAGCTCCGTTCAACAATGCATCTTCATCGAACATTGACGTCAGTTTGACGTCACGCCGGTAGACACTTACATTTGTTGCCATGGCCACGAGAAACCAGGTGCGGGTGTCTTGCGTTTCAGGCTCTCACCCGTAACACTTCTACAGGGCTGCCATTGCATTGTCATCGATCCAGTCAGTCCTCTCTGCGCATGACCATATCGTCAGGCACGCGCGTTGCACGAGCAGCGGCGTGCGCGCGCTGTGTGTGTGCGTGTGTGTGTGTGTGTGTGCTTACCGCTTGTTGAATGTGTTTGTGATTGAAGTGCGGAAAAATAATCACATAAACACATTTTTTTGCGGAGTGGATTTATCTGGTTTGGGGGCGTGGAGCGTTTGACGGTATGTAAACGTCAGTCAGCAACGGAATACGACCATTCACAGCGTGGCTCCGGAACCGGCGTGGTAAGTTCGCTGTTATCACTAACAACCTAATGGTGTGGATTGGTGGTTTGAGAGTTTAACGCCCTTTCCAGCCCCACATACCCGTGGCATCTAAGATAGGGCAACGAGAAAATAAGCCAGCACCAAAATCTGGCCCCAGCCACGTTTCGAACTCACGACCCGAACTTGCTGTTCTAATTGTGTTGATGGTATAGACCGTATGACAAAACTTGCTGTTCTAATTGTGTTGATGGTATAGACCGTATGACAGAACTTGCTGTTCTAATTGTGTTGATGGTATAGACCGTATGACAAAACTTGCTGTTCTAGTTGTGTTATGGTATAGACCGTATGACAAAACTTGCTGTTCTAATTGTGTTGATGGTATAGACCGTATCACAAAACTTGCTGTTCTAGTTGTGTTATGGTATAGACCGTATGACAAAACTTGCTGTTCTAATTGTGTTGATGGTATAGACCGTATCACAAAACTTGCTGTTCTAGTTGTGTTATGGTATAGACCGTATGACAAAACTTGCTGTTCTAATTGTGTTGATGGTATAGACCGTATCACAAAACTTCGGGGTCTAATTGCGTTGATGGTATAGTCCCTATCGCAGAACTTGCAGATCTAATTGTGTTAATAGTTTGCTTCGTATCACAAAACTTCGGGGTCTAATTGTGTTGATGGTATAGTTCCTATCACAAAACTTGCAGATCTAATTGTGTTGATAGTTTGCTCCGTATCACAAAACTTGCAGGTCTAATTGTGTTGATGGTATAGTCCGTATCACAAAACTTGCAGATCCAAGTGTGTTGATAGTTTACTCCGTATCACAAAACTTGCAGGTCTAATTGTGTTGATGGTATACTCCGTATCACAAAACTTGCAGATCCAAGTGTGTTGATAGTTTACTCCGTATCACAAAACTTGCAGGTCTAATTGTGTTGATAGTTTACTCCGTATCACAAAACTTGCGGGTCTAATTGTGTTGATAGTATAGTCTGTATTACAAAAGTTGCGGATCTGATTGCGTTGATCGTAGTCCGTATGACAACACTTGCTGATCTAATTGCGTTGATAGTCAAGTCCATATGACAAAACTTGCCTGTCTAATTGCGTTGATAGTATAGTTATTATCTCAAAAACTTGCGGATCTAATTGTGTTGATAGTATAGTCTGTATCACAAAACTTGCGGATAAAAAAACGCACTGACCACACAATCTATGTATACATTTGTACAGTGTCTGCAAATATGTACAAATAGACTCGCTTGTAATGGCCAAACTCGAGAGCGTGGTAAGTTCATTGCTATGCTTCTAATGATGTGGGTAATATTGCTTAGAGTGACTCGTTTCATTAATACCGCAGAATTAATCCAGCACGTACCACAAAACCTGTAGAGAAATTACGGAACACAAAATCCATTTACACCGGTACATTTTCAGCGAATGTGTACAAATAGACTGGCTTGGAAATGGTCTCACACTTGTCCTTCCACTCGAAAACACGTTTAGCTTGAGTCTTGCGTGTGAGTCGCAGTTTTCAGGCGTCATTGGAAGGTTCAAGCAGTATAAAGCTGTTACTGTGATAGGCGGTAAGCAGGTTATTGCATCGTGTATGATAACCATCTTTGCCATTTGTTGACAGTAACTTGATTATTTGGCCACTGAAACTATGCATAGGATGACATCCGTTGTGTATATATCTGATATCACACTTTTTGTGTATTTTTGATATCACACTCTTTGTGTATTTCTGATATCACACTTCTTGTGTATTTCTGATATTACACTTTTTGTGTATTTCTGATATCACACTTTTTGTGTATTTCTGGTATCACTTTTTTGTATTTCTGATCACACTTTTTGGTATGTTTCTGATATCGAGCTTCTGGAGTATGACGTTTTTGTGTATTTCTGATATGTGTATCACATTTTTGTTTAAATTTGATATCGTACATTTACTGCATATCTGATATCGCACTGTGCAGTTCTGATGTCACACTTCTTCTGCACTTCTGATATCATATTTCCTCTGCATTTCCCAGTAATATCACACTTCTTCTGCGTTTCTGATATCACACTTCTTTTGCGTTTCTGATATCATACTTTGTGCGTATTCCTAATACAGTGTATCACACCTTGCGTCTAGTTTTGATATCACACGCGTCCAAAGTGTACAGTGTACGTATAGTTCGTGAAGATAAAAATGACGCAGTTGTTCACGCGGAGAGGCAAAAACACGCCGTGTAGGTGCGACTATCTTCCGTACATGCAGTATGCATTTCACCCCTTTAACGCGGCTCTGTAAACAACGTGTGTCACTGTGCTGGAGAACAGTAACATTTCTGCGTCCTAAGAATACGATGGAGTATACCGGCTAAACTCCATTTAGATGGTACACTTTTGACACATGTGGGTATGCACAAGTTTCCGAAGGACAAAAAAAGCATTGGAACAGTTCAGTGACATAAAATCGAAAATCTTTGAATAGTTTCTAATGAGTTTCCTTTGTCGAGGATTTCCTTTTCAAAGGAGACATCTCCCTAATGAAGGAAAAATACTTCGGTAGTTAGAGCCAGCCTCTGACAATAATTCGGAGCCATTTCTCAGGCGGAAACAGCATGCCCCTGGAAGCGGGTCGCCAAATAGGCTGATCTGGATTCTGGTTTTCTATACAGTTTTGGTTTGACAGTCCTTGTATTACAGAGAACGGGCAGTCGTCAAACCGATAAGTAGGCCTTCAGTATTAATCGATAGTAAGTGACTTGTGTGTTCTTTCATTCAGTTTAGTCCTGTTTTACGTTTCTTCGGTCCATGTGGAAATGGAGGATAGTAACTCTTTTTTCTTTTTTTTTAATGGTCGTTATCTACCAGGGCGGTCGGTGGTCTGGGGCGGTCGGTGGTCTAGTGGTTAAGAGACTTGTCACCAATGCGAGAGGTCACGGGTTCGAGTCCCACTCGGGGCAAAGAATATTTCCTTCTCGTGTGTGGCACCGATCATTTGGGCCGATCGTCGGGGGTTCTCTCCGGGTACTCCGGCTTCCTCCCCCTCTGCTTTGGAAATGTTCAGCCCACAACATTTGAAAAATAAATGCAATTCTAAATTCTGAAACTTAAATAGCTGAGCTGACCCTTCCCACCACGTGATTGTAATGTGTTTATGTCCAGCGTGTGAGAGAATGCGTGTGATTCACGTGAGCGTGCGTATTGGGTTCAGTTCGCGGCGCTTTGAGCCGATTCATGAAACTGGGTAAAGCGCCCATACAATGCTCATTATTATTATTTATTATTAGTGTCAGGATTCAGTTTCAGCTTTTTCATTTAGTGTTCTTATAATGTGTCATCGCCGTCTGCCCATCAAATGGGTAAAAAGTACTCACCGAATCTATCGATTTCTTTCTCCGAAATGTTTCTTTTATACACGGAGGGCCCCCAAAGTTACAGCCTCCCAAATGCAGAAAGTGCACCTTTAAGAGTGAAACTGATGTACTCACTGGATATGTAACCAATATTTCTGGGACAAGTTTGGGCGATGTAGGTCGCTGTAACTGTTGACAGTGTACTTGAAAGTCTCTATACGTATGACATGCGGGTGGGTGGGGTGGGTGTTTTGGGGTTTAACGTCCTTTTCCACCACATTCGGGTGATATCAAAGACGGGGCAACGATGAAAAAGCCAGCACAAATATTTGGCCCCAGCCGGGAATCGAACTCACGACTCGAGCATTAGAAGTCCAACGCTCTACCATTCGGCCACCCCGGCTCCCCTACGTATGACAAGTATAGACCAGCGTGTGGCAAACTTTTCATTGAATGTGCTTAATCTGTGCATTAGAATCAGTCACTTCCATGAACACTGGCCGGCGTGTTTATGTTGTTCTAGAAGCATACCGTAAACTGAGCAGACGACATTATTTGGTTGCGGAGTGAAGACCAACTAGACGGGCACTGATTGGAGGCTATTTTTAGAAGATTTGTCGCGTCCCTGTCTGTTCAGGAATGGACCGTACGCTCAAGGAAAATCGTATTTCTCTACTGTTAGAAGCCACAAACTAATGAAAACCGTCGCAATGGCCGAATGAACCATCTCGGTGTCTGGCAAACAGCCTTTGAGCTTCGAAAGCGGCAGATTTCCTTCTCGGTGGCGTTACGAATATAGAGACTTTATGAAATGTGTTCACTGGATGTCGCCGTATGTCGTTTACTGTAAATATTTGACCGTGCGGTTAAAACTTAGTTCAGTAACCTCATACTGCTGTTGGACCACGACGCTGTTCTTTGGGAGCTGACATTCAGGGCAATGGTATGCGGGTTTGTTTTTTCCCCCCTGGACCTAGTGGTCTAGTGATGTGGAATACAAACCCGCGCGCGAAACAAATACTGTCCACAGTTTGGCGAGATAAACTGGACTGTCAGTGGTCGGGGTTGAGTTGGATTGTTCTGCTTTGAGACAAAAAAAATTGTTTGTTTGTTTGTTTGTTTGTTTTTATTTGTTTGTTTGGTTTTCCTCGTCTTTGGTATCATCCTTACTTGGTGGTCAAAGAACTAACCAGTCAGCAAGCCAAGCAGCCAACCTCTGCTTCTGACCAGGCGGGACTTTGGTCAAATTGATAGTGAGTGTAGGAAACCATGATCCCGACATATGCGTGTTTGTCTGGTACTCTCTCTCTCTCTCTCTCTCTCTCTCTCTCTCTCTCTGTGTGTGTGTGTGTGTGTGTGTGTGTGTGTGTGTGTGTGTGTGTGTGTGTGTGTGTGTGTGTGTGTGTGTGTGTGTTTTCCCCTGGTCCCAACTCTCGAGTATTCAATGGTAGAGCGTTGGACTTTCAACGCTCGGGTCGTGAGTTCGAATCCCGGCTGTGAGCCAAATATTTGTGCTGGCTTTTTCCTCGTTGCCCCGTCTTTGATATCACCCGTACGTGGCGGAGAAGGACGTTAACACCCCCCCCCCCCCACACACACACACACACACCAAAAACCAACCCAGCCTCGAGCATTCAGGTAAATCACAATTTAAAACGTACCTGTTCCGTCAGGCTTTCCATTGAAAACTGGGACCCTCTATCCATGTTCATGTGTGGGTGTGTACGTGTGTGTGTGTGTGTGGTGTGTGTGGGTGTGTGCGCTCTGAATCTGTCCTTCAGAGACGGGCGCCTTATAAGTATGATGTATTATTATTATTATTTTTATGGGACTTTATTGCCGTCGTTGTTGTCGGTGCATGAGTGTCACCCAGCTCCATCAGTGTTGAACAGGCGACTTCCTGCACGAGTCCTACATTCTGTCGCGGCAAACAATACGGCCACCGGAAATTGTGCAGAACGGCTGAACGGTACCTAGCGGTATAGACGGCCACGTGACATCCCGTCACACCCACGTTCTTCCTCATACCAGCACTGAGTGTATCTAGACTAGACCTTTCCAGTCATTGTCTTTATGGTCGATAATGGACGACTGCACTCCTGTCAACGAAAAGGGTCTATCCCCCCCAGAATTCAACCAATCGCGTCACGCGGCATTATGAGCACACCACCTGGCATGGTCTGGCAAAGTTTCTTGCCAGACGCTACCACGAGAGAAGCACTTGTAGTTTGATATGACTGAAACATGGAAAGAAAGCAGTAAGTCCATTGACGTCAGTTGAGGAAAGACCATTACGTTAGTCTCTTTCATCTTGAAATCACCCCTTTTTCCCATACAGTGACGTCATGGACGTACTGTGTTTTGCCAATAAAGGGGCGGGGCTTTGACCTCGGGGCTTGCCGAGTGGAGTCGTCTATTCCAAAGTGATTATTGTCGGTAATACTGACTACTGTGATCATTTTCAACATCTGCATGTAATTGATAATAATAATAATAATAATTATTATTATTATTGTTATAATGAGGATTTTTATAGCGCTTAATCTCCGAAGCCGTGGCTCTAGGCGCTTTACACAAAAGGTGATAAATAAATAATCAACTAAATAAATACGAATAAAAGCGTACATACATTACATACATATAGTCAGACATACAGTCAGACATACATACAAGCACTGACACCTACATACATACCAACTTGAACATCCAATACACACCTACATACATGCACACTGCAAAACAACGGGTTGGTGTTGGAAACGGGCTGAATGATTTATCTGAAGGCTGATATGAATAGATGCGTTTTAAGGGCGTGTTTGAATGACTGGGCAGATTGATGATCAGTTTAGTATCATTTTTGTGATCACGATCCGATACACGTATTAACAGTGTACTTGTAGCTGGTCGTATTACCGTATTACCGTCGTAATAAATTGTCGTCTCCTTTTGGAGAGTCAGTGGTGTCACACTACAGAATGTACCTTTTATATGCGTGTAAACAGGCGGTTGTTTCTTGTATATTCTGTTGACATTTTGTTTTCGGAAACAAACACACAAACAAACAAGGACGCCGACAACAGCCACGACAAAAACAAACAAGTAAACAGCTAACAATCAAACAAACAAGAAAAAAAAATCTAGAGGTGGCTTGCTCTCAATCAGACATATTCCCCGTTACTTTGGCGTTGTAATAAATATTTTATACTGAGTAAGGACATGTACGTACAGAATGTCGGCGAGAGGAAGTAATGGGTGAAAACTGTCGATAAAACAGATTACCCTCGAGGGATCGGCAAAAGTAACGCGTGATACTTATCCCAAAAATATGGCAGGAAGTTCTGCTGTCACGTTAATGGAGTAGTTGAGTGACTGCGTTGTAACGTGTGACTTTGGTAATCAAAGTATGCACAAGGAGAGAGAGAGAGAGAGGGGGAGAGACAGAGAGAGAGAGAGAGAGAGAACTCAGAACTCTTTATTTCACTGACATTTTGTCCATTGAAAGATCTGAACACAAAGAACATTTGCATGTACAATTTCAGTGTTTACTAGAACTCAGTTATCAACTGTTGCACAAACTAGAACAGGATGTTATTTCTCCATTCAAACTGAACGCACAGACACACACACACACACACACACACACACACACACACACACACACACACACACACACACACACACACACACACACACACACACACACACACACACACACACACAAACGCACACACACGCACACAACTGTGCACGCGTACACACACACACACACACACACACACACACACACACACACACACACACACACACACACACACACACACACACACACACACACACACACACACACCGGCACACACACACACGCGCGCGCGCGAGCCACTGACATGCTCACTCCTACATTCACACCGAAAACGGGGGGCTTTGGGCCATCGGCCCTCTGTCAGATTGTAACACAAGTTTTTTGTTGAGAGAGAGAGAGAGACAGGGGGGGGGGGGGGAGAGACTGAGAGAGGGAGAGAGAGAGAGGAGGGGGGGGGGATAAATTCCGTATACCGGCATCGAACGCTGCGATGATTTGTAATGTTGCAATGTTTGAACTGTGGTTGTGTGAGATGGGTTTGTTGTTCAGTTACTGCACAAGCCAATTTTATGTCGCTTTTATTGACGTGGAATCTAAAAATCTAAAGTTTACATTCTTAATTTGTTTCGAGCTGTGAGTCTAAAGACGATTTTCCATTTTAAATTTCCAGTTTTTATTCCATGGACATTGAAGTATTTTTGAATTTTGAACATGTTTAACCCGAAAGTAGCGAGGTGACGCTTTCCTTCTGTGGCAAGGAATGATTATTCTCCATTATTACGACTTTGGCATATAGTCCGTCGGTAAATCGTCCGTCCACGGTGCAGATGTATTTGCAACACTGTTGCGCGCGTGCACACACACACACACACACACACACACACACACACACACACACACACACACACACACACACACACACACACACACACACACACACACACACACACACACACACACACACACACACACACACACACGTGACTTGAAAAACGATGCTGTACCAAACAATGCTGCCTTCAACAACAACTAAATTAAACTAACAGACAAAGAACAACACGAAGCAAAAAAACCCCACACGGAAACCAACAACAGTCCAACAGAGGCAAAATTAACACGCGCAGCATCAATAAATCGTGAACAACAATAGCTTCGGTACAAACAGCAAGAATTAAAAAAAAAAAAATCACAAATTAAACAACAGACCGGGCGGAGGAAGGCTCACTGATAACATGACGCCATTCCCTCGGGGAACATTTCCTGTTTATCCTTGCTTGCGTAACGTAAACATTTTCCTTCATTTACGAACAGAAATGTGTCACCGCCTTTGTTAAAGACAACTCTGCCCCATTTTAGTCTCCTTCCTTATTCACACAAGCACTGTGTGTTCCCAGTTCCAAAGGGAGATTCCGAAGTTTGCGGGGTTCACGCGCGTCATAGAGGACCCTGTCACTATGACGACGGTATTCTTAGAACGTCCGAACCAGCTGGACAACAAAGATCGTCTGGCTTCGAGACCAAAATAACGGGTTAATTTTGCACGCCTTCCGTGTTGCCGGCAAGCCAAGACCGCGTGAGTCGAACGTAACAGATCGGACAATAAAAACAAGAACTATGTCAAGAATAGCCGAAACTTTAGACGTGGATGTATTGTGCAATGAATCTGTGAGGGGACAGGGCGGCAAGTATCTGCGAAACGCTGCTACGTCACAAAACAACAACGACAAAACAAAACAAAAAAACCAAAAAAACAAAAAAAATAAACGTCGTGGGGGGGGGGGGGTGTTTGGGAGTTTAACGTCCTTTTCCACCACATACGGGTGATATCAAAGACGGGGCAACGGTGAAAAAGCCAGCACAAATATTTGGCCCCAGCCGGGATACGAACTCACGACCCGGCCGAGCATTAGATGTCCAACGCTCTACCATTCGGCCACCCCGGCTCCCCCGTCGGGAGGAAATATAAGGAGGAAACGACAGCTTCAGATTCAGTACAAGCGATAAAAGCTAGAAAAAGTCAGTACGCCTTGGGATGAAAAGGTGATAAACTGTAAGGGTGGGGAGGGAAATATAATCAAGTATTCCCTCCCAGACGGTAATACGTGTGACGCCGGCTACAGATAGAAAGAAACCTCTAATGCTGTTTGCCAGACAGACTGAAGAATGTCTCATTTGGCCATCGCGGCCGTTTCCGTGACTTTGTGGCTTCTACTATTAGCGAAATTTATACGACTTTCTTTGAGCCCACGGTCCATACCTGAACAGACCGGGACTCGACAAATCTTTTAGAAATAGCCACTAATTAGCGCCGTCTGGCTGGTCCTCAGTCCACAAGCAAATAACGTCGTCTGCTCAGTACGCGGTACGTACTTCTAGAACAACACATACGCCGGCCAAACTCGCCACAGTGGTTTCAGAGGCTACATTGTGCCCCAAGTGGGGCGGTCGGTGGTCTAGTGGTTAAGAGACTTGTCACCAATGCGAGAGGTCAAGGGTTCGAGTCCCACTCGGGGCAAAGAATTTTTCCTTCTCGTATGTGGCACCGATCATTCGGGCCGATCGTCGGGGGTTCTCTCCGGGTACTCCGGCTTCCTCCCCCCTCTGCTTTGGAAATGTTCAGACCACAAAGAAAAATAAATGCAATTCTACATTCCGCACCACGTGATTGTAGTGTGTTTATGTCCAGTGTGTGAGAGAATGTGTGTGATTCACGTGAGCGTGCGTGTTGGGTTCAGTTCGAGCCGATTCAATGAAAATGGGTAAAGCGCCTATACAATACTCATTATTATAATATTATTATTATTAAGTGACTGAATCCGATGCACAAATAGATGCACATTCGATGAAAAGTTTTCCACAAAATGTTGTATGTTTGTCATACGTACGTAGTACTGAGGCTTGAAATCTCTGTTGTCAAAGAGTGATGGCCATTATGCTGGGAGTTTCCCGTGGCTGAACATAATACCTACATAACAGTGATAGCAAAACCATTTTGCTGTAGCCTCATTGGTCTGGCCAGACTCGGGGTCCACAATGACAAAAGCCTTAATCCGCACGATGCGAGCACAAGTGGCAATGAAAATGTAAATATCAACTGATATAAAACGACCGCTGGTTTGTTCACAGATGTATGCACTGTGCGAAAATGTACGATCAGCCATGAGTGTTGTCAGGAACGTGCCCGTGGCCAGTATGTAACAAAGACAGAAGCCTGCGCGCGAGGCGAGGGTATGTGGGTGGTTGGGAACTTAACGTCCTTTTCCACCACGCATGGGTGATATCAGAGACGGGGCAACGAGAAGAAGGCCAGCACAAATATGTGGCCCAAGCCGCCCGGCCGCGCAAGGCGAAAGAAAGGCCATCATGATGATAATCTATTGCAAAGTCGTAGCGGAACAGTAGTTCTGTGTGCATTTTTACGTCCTTATCACACGACTACGTATCAATAGTTACTGCTGTTCCCTGCATAGCTACACTTACAATTGTTTCAAATCGTGAAAGCCCATTTCCTTTCTGTCTGTCTTAGAAAAGGGTATGGGAAGTGAGCGATGTAAGAACAACCTTCAGCAGAGGAGCTGATATCACCACTCACACACAGACGGACCGCCACCTCGAAACAGCTTTATAATGGGGTCCATCTGTTCCAGCAGCGCCGGTCGCATTCAGGTCGGCATGAAATCGCAGTAAGTAACGTTTTGAAACCGATGATGATGATGATAAGTCAATGCGCAGTTGTAAAGTGTTGGTAAAATTGATTGTTTTGCTGCTTTTGGACAAAATGTATAAAAAAAAATTAATAAATGAAATTCTAAATTCTGAAGCTTAAATAATTGAGCTGACCCTTCGCACGACGTGATTGTAATGTGGTGATGTCGACTGCGTGTGATTCACGTGAGCGTGCGTGTCGGGTTGAGTTCGAGATAATATTCATGATTGCCGTGATTATTATTAGATAAGTGACTGCTTTACCACAATGAGGACTGATCTGCTTTAGTCAGTCAATATACCCAAGTACGGGTTCCACATCCACGGATTGTGTTTTTCTTGAAACAAAGACAGTGGCATTTCCCCTTCCACGAAAGAAAGCATTTGAACCTATGGGGCACTCGGGTTTTGGGTTTTTTTGTTTGTTGGTTGGTTGTTGTTGTTGTTGTTGTTTATGGTTTTTGGTGTTTTCGTGTGGTTTTGTTTTGGGTGTTTGTTTGTTTGGGTTTTTTTTCGGAAGGGGGGAGGAGGGGTGCTGGTGTTTCATCTCCAACGATTATGTTCTCTAACCCGTTCTCTGCCACCGTCCATTGTTTCCCCAGCCTGAACTCCAGCTTCTCGGCACGCCAGCGCAAACGACAGCAAGGCCGAAACCGCGCCATGAGTATGACGTCATCGAGTGACGTAGCAGTGGAGGTGGAGAAGGCACGCCGCGAAAATCAAGCCAGGGCGCAGCGGGAGAACGGAACAACCCTCTCCCCTGCTGACAGAATCTCCGAAGAAGGTAACTCGAGTTTCGCGCCACTTGCCGCCATGTATCTGGGGTCTCACGACAGTCAGCCGCCAAGCCAGCATACGTCACCAGGGGCAGGGAGCAGCAAAGCATCCCCAAGAAACAGCAAGGTGCCCGAGAAACCTCCACCACCGACAGTAGAGAGGAGAACGGAGGTCGTGCCGCCCTCCCCGATCCCCAAACCACTCATCAGGCTGCCGCCGTTAGTACGGAACCTGCTGATGGGGGCTCACCCCATTCCGCCGGCACCCAGTCTTCGTGTCCTCAGGCTGTACGTCGCTGCGGATGATGCAGGTAAATGTTCGCTGATTAAGACGGGTACATCTTTCACTTATGAACATGAACTGTCTGCTTCTTGTCATTTGCTCTTGCCCTCCCTGGATGCGCTACAGTCCCTGGAGGCATGGAACATCCGTGGTAAACGGGCTGATTCCATCTTTGCTAAGCCAGGCAATGTTTTGGAACAGTTTCGGGGGTGAGCGCGCCTGTGCGTTCAAAATACTCTGTCTTGATGATTATTACAGCTTTTATGCTATACGATGCTGTTTACACTTTGCGCGAGCGGTCGAACATTCAAATTCTACGACTGTTGTTACACTACTGGCTCCGCATGTAGAAGTCGAGGTTAGGGATTTTAGTCCCGGGTTAGAGTCTAACCTCGAACTAAACTAGCTCTAGGGTTACATTTTCTGGTTTTTTTTTTTTTTGTTTGTTTGTTTTAAATCGGGAAGCGGGTTCATTCCAGCGAGTGCCTAAGCCGTTATAAAAAGATTTATTTCTTCCTTTCTTCGCCTCCTTTTTTAAAATATAATTTTGTTGTTTGGTTTATTTTGTCCTAGTCTGGGTTAGGCCCGTAGCCGTGGGTTAAATTAACCTCGACTTTTACATTCGGTCCCAGGAGCGCTCAGTGTAGTTGCCGCGTCATCGGGTACGCTTCGGTTAGCTCAGTGCCAGTATTATAGACGCTGTCACTGTCCAGGTGATGTGATGGTAGATACCACGAAAACAGCTCAGAGCCATCTGTGATAGTAGCGTTGGCGAAGTTCCGTGACAGTCGCGCACATTTTATTCTATTACCACTTCTCACTTGTGTGTCAGACTCACTGTCGGAGCGTCTGACGCTGGCGAAGACCGTGTTCCCCCGACTGCGGATGTTCGCCGAGGAGCTGGGCTGGCACCTGGAGATCATGGACAGCCACTGGCCCCTCTCCACGCACTCCATCCCACCCTCACACCTCCACCACATCACCACCAACGCCATGAACGACGACATCGCCCTCTGGCTGGTTAGTGTACCCGGCCGATTAGCTGGTGTTTGACGTTTAGGCTACGCACCATAGAGACGGATTTCAATGAAAATGCTATAATTATATTCCTACTAAACGTAACGCTGCGCATGCCACCCTAGAATTTCAAAAAAATCAAAATTCACCCAATAAATCACAAAAATTCAGCAGCCAAAGACTAGTGTCTCGAGTAAATTTCAACAAATTCCAATGTTCCACATACCCCGTCATTCCTCTGTCGTCTGCCGGCACTTGTGCCAGCCGCGTATGAATATAATTTATCAGTATTATACTATATTATATAATGAATATGTAATTTTTTAAACTTATTACATTTGTTAATTCTTGTTTTTCATGGTACGTGAACATATACATACGTTCCATACATACATACTGTGGTGACTGGTACATAAGTATATATACATACATACCTGCTGTACATGCTACGCATACACCTAGCATACATGCACATATATAGATTTGATTTTATTCATACCTAGATTCATGCATGATTTTTCAGTGAATATATAATATAATAGTCCACATGCCAGGCTCACTTTTCGCTGTTTTTACTATTACCTGGAACGAAACTTATTTACATAGCCAATAAGCAGCCCCAGATTGTCTTTTTTTTTTTTACTCTGCACACAAATTTAGCGGAATTCTTACAACACGCCCCGGAAGCTATTACCTTTGTGTAACCTTAAACCATTGGAGTAAAAGTGAGGGCCATAGCGGGCAGATTATGGAGGAAAGGGTTAGCTACCCTAACCGAACAGTCCAGTAGAGTACGATTCAGTGCAGACAGACTGACAGATCGGCAAATTTGATTTTCCCTTTACTGTGATGGAGTAGGTAGAGTGACAAACAGGCTAAATTCACCACGGATCCTACATCCGCTACGCTGTCCTCATTAAATATCGGGTCTTTGATTGCACACAAGGCTAGCTTGATTTCACACAGGGCTGGTAGATGTTAGCAATGACGCTCATGCGCTCGTATATATCAAGGGCATTGTTCTAGCACAGACAGGCAGAATTTTTTTTTAAAGCCGGCTCAACGTACTACACCTTGCAGATATTCCTCAACGACAAGTTAGGCTGGAGTCTTCCAGCCAGCATCGTCGCTACGGATTTCACTGACATATGTTCGCGCCTGGACGACGACGAAGAGAGCAAGTCCCTGCTGCACGAGCTGTACACTCTAGACGAGAATAACGTGCCGCCGGCCTACGTCTGGTCCCCTCACGCGCCCTCTCCCTTCCACTCGTCGGGTGTGGAGCGTGAACAGCAGTATCAGCGGGCGTATGACGTCATGGCACGAGCGATGACGGAAGAGCAGGCGGACCTCTACCTCAGTTCAAGTAGGGAATTTTTTTCAAGCATTTCATGTATTTTGTGTGTGTTTTATTGTTGTAGGTTTTTTTGGTTGTTGTTAGTTTGGTTGATTGTTGATTGTTGTGGTTTTTGGTTTTTTGTGGTTGTTGTTGTTGTTGTTTTGTTTTTTTTGTCAGAGACATACTTAACATATTTCTCAGGTTTGGTTTTGTTTTAGTTTGTTGGTTTCGGGTTTTTGTTGTTGTTGTTGTGTTTGAAGAGGTGGGCGTAATATAACAAGAAATAACAAAAATGTATGTCTCTGCAAGAAATAATTAATGCTTATAGGATTGATTTTAACACTGGTACCACGTGAATTCCTGCTTCCAGCTACAGAGGAGTCTGTCAAGTGATTGAGTCTGTGAGTCAGTCAGTGATTTTTTTTTTTAATTGACTTCAGACTGCATGTCAGTGAGTTCTCATGCATTCAGTACATTTCACATGAACAGCCAATCTTCACAGAAACTTCTTTAGCCAGTCCCAGACACTGCTGCAATCGATAAGGACAAACTGGCCAACGTCTGTATCGAAGAGTCCTTGTTTCATGTTCCGTTTTCGTTTTCCCCCTAGCGTTGTGCGTGGAAGTAAAGAAAGCGTTGTCTCGACGAACTAGAAACTCCGGCAGCATAATTGTGGTCAGCCGAGAACTGACAGACTTGCCCTGTGATACCGCTGACATCGACAACGAAACTGTCTCCAACCCGCCTGACCTTGCCAAGTACCTTGACCTCAGGGGCAAGGTCAAGGACGAGAGACTTCAAGGGCAGCTGCAGAGGCTGAAGCAGACACTGGAGGAGAAAGTGGCCGCGGACTGTGTGTTGCGTTGGACTGTGCAGTGGCCGGAACTGCTGGCTGCCCAGGCCAGCAAGGAAAATGGTGCCTACTTGATGAGCCTGTGTGAGAAGGTGGAGCACAAGCTAAAGGCGGCTATCAGCGGTATAGCTGCCGATCAGACTTACACGGACCGCTTTCTGGCGTCAGGTAAGCGGCTTTCCGTCAATGACTTTCAGTTTCACGAAACATTGTACGCAGACCGAAAACAACCAGATGTGCCAATAGACCACTCGACTCGGCAAGGCCCGAGACTAAAGCCACGCCCCTTTACTCTGCTGTGTACTGGCAAAACACAATACGTCCATGGCGACATTTTATAGTATAAGGGTTGAATTGACGTACTGGTCTTATTCCTCAAATGACGAAAATCACGCTTTTTAATGACTACAAAAATCACTACAAACTAGCGCACTCGCCAAGCTAGCTTCTCCAAATAAACACCAAACATTACCCCCCGCCCCCCCCGTCAGTTTGTGTCCTTACGCCTTTTTCGTCTTCCGCGACGTCCAGTGTGCCTGTACTTTGTTTTTTTTTGTTGTTGTTGTGTGTGTGTGTGTGTGTGTGTGTGTGTGTGTGTGTGTGTGTGTGTGTGTGTGTGTGTGTGTGTGTGTGTGTTTTCGAATGGATCAGCTGCATCTGTGTCGCATCTGTTATCAGGTGTGCCGCCCACTCTGTGTCAAGAACTCTTAATGCACGCCCACCGAAGACAGGACCTGTGTTCGCGTTGCCCCCACCCTCCCCCTATCGTCAGCACGGCCATAGCTGTTCTCGACGCCAACCCCCACACTCCGCTCCTCATCGACGGACCCCCGGGGTGCGACCTGGAGACTGTGGCGTCACACATCGCGCAGGAGTTGTCCAAGGACCCTGCGACAGGGATCGTGGCGTTGAGGTTCCTGGGAACCACTCCGGACTCGCATTCTCTGCTGGGCTCTTTGTTCGGCGTTCTGGAGCAGGTGTCGATCACTGTGGGCGACTCGCGCTTCAAAGACTTGCAGGTCAGTGGCAGTGCTCGTTGGTTTCAACGAGTTTATTGCGATACATAGAAACGTAACAATAATTAATGAGCGTGCGAAAGCACAGCCCGCGGTAATGCTCATGGTAGAACAAAGACATTGAAACAGTTTTGCAATGGCAGACTAAGTTGATCCGTAATTATGTTAAATCAACACTACAGGAAGGAGGGAGAGAGAGATGATGATTTATTCAGGATAGAGTACTTAGGCATTGCTGCATATCTTACAGGCTATCCTGCCATTCTACATTCAAGGGTACTGACCCCCCCCCCCCCCCCCCCCAAAAAAAAAAAAAAAAAACTACAAAAAAACTACAAACAATCTAAAAGAAATGAAGGAGAGAAAAGGTACAGAGAGAGAGAGAGAGAGAGAGAGAGAATTTCAATTCATTTATTGTTCGGGCCACAGCCCATTACAAAACAGTTCAGAACAAGAGAGAGAGAGAGAGAGAGAGAGAGGGGGGGGGAGGGGGGGCTAAAATCCCTAACCTCGACTTTTACATGTGGGCCCTGGTTTAACCCCATCGTTCATGTTTTCAGTGTTTGACGTGTGCTGACGTGCTGTCCTGCATCGCCGCCTGTGCCACCAACCACCCAATCACCATCGTGCTCAGTGACCTTCAGGACAACATGCTGAGAAAGGTCAAAGGTCAGTGGCCGCCCCACAACCTTTCCAACAAGGTGCGTGTGGTGACCTTGACCAGCGACCGAGAGTTGGTGGAGATCTGGTCACAACAGGTAAGCCACACCCTAACCCCCCCCCCTCGCCCCCCGAGGAAAAAGAACAACAAACACATCGTAGACAACCACACAAATATAATCATACTACCTTCTTACTCAGTTGCAAACGAAACCACTGAGAGACAAACAAAACAAAACAAAAAAACTCAAAACTTTTGTCAACGGTATCACTGAATACAGGTGTTGTCGCTCATAGTCGTAGAGCACCCTGCCACATTCCCGGTTCCGTCTTCCGGAGAATTTTAACCTCAGTTACCAGAAAGTGACGGTTGTTATGCTAGTAGTTTACCATAGCTGAAGATAATCCCCACATAACAATAGCGAAAATGACATTTTGCTGTAGCCTCGCGGTTCTGGCCAGAGTCAACAGTGACAAAAGCGTATGCGCGAGGCACGGGTAAAATAAGTTCAACGAGAGGTCGCAGCCAGATCCTCGTCAAAGAACTGGACCAGAGGAAAATTATCCCTTGAATATTTCGCACTAGCAGATGTGCCCGGCTTTGCCGAGTTCGGCAATGGGAGGTAATAAGAATGTGCGATGCGAAGTCACCAAACTGAACAATGGAGTGACTTCCCGCGGACCCGTGGCATTACGTACAGTAGGGGCTTCGGAAATAACTTGAGTGGAAATGGTGGATACGAAAATAAATTTGACGATTTTCCCAGCTATTTTGTTCCTGCCGGCTTCTTTCCGGGGCCCTTCTGTGTAGAGCCATCAATTTTGATCGCGATTTGAGAACTCTAAATTAGATTTTTATGGCGAGCAGACAGACAGACATTGTTCATTTATGTAATATATTTAGAAGTCTGAACTCTACGGACTATTGCAGCTGCCTGCTGAGTGCGTGCTAGAGATTCCACCGACAGACATCTCGCGACTGGAGAAAATCTTCACTGGACAACTAGCGAGGACCAGCCGGTGTCTCACCAACCAACAACACTCGGCCGCTGTGGCAGCCATTGACCGATGTCCCCACCCAGTGTTCGCCATGTTGATGGCGTCACTTGCCGGACAGTGGACGTCCGACAGATCGGTCAGCGAGGAGGAGATCCCGGACACTGTGGAGGCCGCTGTGGATCAGGTGCTGACGCTGGCCGAGGACGCTGTGGGCAAGGACTGTGTGTCGAGGGTGCTGTCTTACATTACTCTGGCGAGGTGAGGCAGACAGATCATTGTGGCTGAGGTTCACATCCGAGTTGGTCATAAGAGATTGTGTGATGCCGACACCAGATTGTCCTATGTTTTGTCGTATGTGGTGGACAAGAACGTTAAACCCCCAGACACCCACCCGCTCAACCCTCCTATGTTTTGTATAGGCGGGTGGGGTGCGTGGGTTTTTTGTGTGTGTTTAACGTCCTTTTCCACCACGTCAGTGGTGCTGATATCAAAGACGGGGCAACGAGAAAAAGGCCTGCACAAATATTTGGCCCCAGCCGGGATTCCAACTCACAACCCGAGCATTGAAAGTCCAACGCTCTACATTTCGGCTATCCCGGCTCCCCGTAGACGGACAAAATCAATGTAATAATAATAATAATATTAGATATTTATAAAGCGGTTATAAATACTCAGAGAGCTCTAAGCGCTTACGAAGTTGAGAGAAATAAGATAAACTGAAATAAAATGGCATGAAAATAATGCCAGAGAGAACAGTAGAAGAAACAGCAATTGTGGCGCGCGCGCGCGCGCACACACACACACACACACACACACACACACACACACACACACACACACACACACACACACACACACACACACACACACACAGTTCTGTCAATCCCGTAATTACTGCTGCTGGGTTGAGAACAAGTGTGTTGTGACTGCCTTTTTAAAGGTGTGGACCGAATCTATATGCCCTACGTTCTGTCTTGATCGCAACAAGAGAGATAGTGTAAGTACACTATTTACAAAACTCAGTATGCCAAAAGAAACTTGTTTGGACAAAACCGAAGGTACAAACTGTTTTTCTGCCAATTGTGGAACTTTAGCATGCAATTTTAAACGTTAACTATGAATAGTATTCACCCAGAGAGGGCCAAACCCATCGGTCCACATTGTTCGAAATCGTATGTAGGCTGAAATAATGACGTCAAAACCAACAACAACTGATCATTTCACTTGTTGCAAACACACAAAGGAAAGGGCATATGATTAAACGTCAGAATGACACCCAACTGAAGCCTGTGACTTCACTTGAAAACACGATCAGACTGGAATGAGAATAATGAAAGAAAATTCGCGATTGTTTTTCCCTTCAGTAAAACCTGGACGTAAATGAGGAGGCTATCCGACTGTGCCTAATGTCAATAGGAAGCGAATTCCACAGTGCAGTTCCGAAAAAGAGAAACTACTTGAGAGAGAGAGAGAGAGAGAGAGAACTGGCTCCAACAAGTCTGCGTGGTTTGTGTGGGATTCAGCTTTTATCTCCCATATTTGTAAGACACGAAAATTACGAGCTTGAATAACCACAATTACGTCCCTTGTCTCGTGTCTTGCCCGGTGCAGTCTGTGATCAACAGGCCCCTTTGTTCAGTGCAAAAGAAAAAAAAAAAAATCCTGTGGAACGTCAGTACTTTGCATCTGTCGATTTTTTTCTGTTCTTGGGTGGGTCAGTGCGATTACTGTTCTAAAGGTAATAGGGCCTAAATGCCCATCAAACCGGCTGATGGCGCGTAGGCGTTTTCGCCAAATTGACAGTAGAGTAATTGCCCCAGCTTCCGAGCCCTCCGTGGATTCTACCCATGACCTGGGAGGAATACCACTGGAGCAGGCGAAGAGTTTGGGGGGGGGGGGGATGACAGTAGGGTAACGGTTCTTGTCTGTCCAGTAGTCAGGGCTACCTATGCGTGTTCGTGGACTCCACATTCTCGATTAGAGGAGAGGGTCACCGTGACTTTCTGTCCAGATGCGGCCTGAGTGACGGCGAGATGGACGACGTGTTGGCCATGGACGATACGCTAGTGCTGTGCTTGTACCCCCAGACACCCCCCGCCCTCTGTCGCGCCTCCCCCTTCATCTGGCTCTATCTCAAGACGCTGTTCCGTCCATATTTGGAGGCGGTGACCATACAAGGACGACGCGTGTATCGGTGGGAGCAGCAGTGCGTGGGATCCGCGGTGAGGCGGAGGTATTTGGCGGACAATGCGGCCAGCGAGAACCTTCTTCACGCTGTGCTTGCTGACTACTTCATGGGCCGGTGGGCTCACAAACCCAAACTCTTTAACGATCCTACACAGGAGGTAAGAGCTGTGGAGTCTGAACGCCCCTCTCTATATAATAGTAATGTATTGATGATGATGATGATGATGATGATGATGATGATGATGATGATGATGATGATGATGATGATGATGATGATGATGATGATCATCATCATCATCATCATCATCATCATCATCATGGCTTTTATAACGCGCTGGAAAAACTCCATGCACAGTGGAGGGGGGGGGGGAGGGGGGCACAGTGCATGTCCGAGTGACTTTATTTCTGTCTTTCATGGCAAGGCTGGTTCTCGTTTAGTTACAGGGACGTATGGTTGACCTGAAACCACTAAGTATATTTTGATCAAGATTTTTTTTTTTTTTAAAAGAGGGAGGTTCTCCTCTCCACCTACGTCATGCCTCAGCCCGACAGCTACGGTCCCCATGGCAACCAGCGCAAGTTCTCCTGTCTCCTGCACCATCTGCTGCACGGCAGCACGCAAACAGCAGCTCATGCTGCGGTGCGGCGCTACCTGTATGACGTCAGCTGGATGGTGCGGAAACTGGACTCCACTTCCGTCATACAGCTGCTCGATGACCTTCGTACGGCCAAGTTCAAGGTCCCCGAGACGGAAGACAGGTTGACTTGGTTACAGATGACGGTGTCAAGGTCGGCAACCTCGCTCAGTGTCAGCGGGCGACACTTGCACACGTGTCTGTATTCGTGTTTAGTGAGTGAAGGAGTACGGACGCAGGGAGCAGGAGAACAGAAGGAGAAGAAGGAGAAAAAGGACAGCAAATCTGAAGACCTGCAAGCGTTCAAAAGCCAGCTGATGGTTGCTTGCATGAACTCCTCAACCCCTTCCCTGTTCCTGCACCATCCCCCACCACGCGCCAGTACGCCCACCACAAGTGCTGAAGCAGGTCTGCCCGTGGTACACACGACCATATCGGCTTTGAACGGCCTGTACCCAGCCACCTCAGACGGTCGCTTCGTGGTCAGCATATCCCGCATGGCCGGCGAGATCGTCGTGTGGGACACCACAACACACACGGCTGTCAGGACGCTGCGAGGGGTTGACCAACCTCACGACCTCGCCTTCCTGGACGAGCGTCACGTGCTGGTGTTGTGCAACAGGGAGCTGAAGACGTACGATCTGGACTCCGGCAGACTGGTGTCCAAACTGCGCGGCATGCTCAACCTCAAGATGCCCTACTTCCGTGTGCGGGACCCCAAGACGGTCATCGTGCTGGCCAGGAATCGCATGTCGGTGAACGTGATGGACGTGCACACTGGTATGATGCGACATGATGTGATGTGGTGTAGTGTGGTGTGGTGTGGTGTGGTGTGGTGTGATGTGCTATGGTGGTGTCTGGCTGATGGTGCCGCTGTAGATTACGTGTTGCAAGGAAATTTCTCAATTTTGGGGACAATAAATTCACTTGCTCTATGGTCACCCCAGCTTTTGGTCTTCTGACCTGAAATTCTGGTGACGCTGAGGAAGGGCAAGTGTTGACTAGGGTACGGTGTCCTGTGCTGTTACGTTTCTCTGTGTGTGTGTGTGTGAGAGAGAGAGAGAGAGAGAGAGAGAGAGAGTTCTGGATGCACTGGACGAAATGCGGAAGAAAACAACAACGATAAAGGTTCATTACATGCAAAATAGTAAGTAGACAAAAACGGCAAAGGCTTACCACAAGAAGAAAAGTGAACTCTTTGAACGTAGTAACGAACAGACCAAAACTGTTTTAGTTTGTTTGACTTTTTTTCTTTTTTTTCCCTAAGGTCATATCCATGCCACGTTCAAGGCAGGTGAAGACCGGTTTCTGGACTCGCTGATCGTGAGCCGTGACGGGCGGGTGCTGGTGTGTGGGGACGAGACTCAGAAGCCGTTCCCGCTGCTGGTGTGGGAGCTGGGGGAGTGGAAGCTGCTGCACGACCTCCGCCTCCCGCAACACGAGTTCATCACCAGCATCGCCAGCATCACACACGACGGCCAGTACATCGCCTGCGCTTGTAAGGTAACTAGATGCGTGGCCCATGCCTCGCTCGCTTTAGAGTCAGAGTCAAGATTTTATTGGGGACCCTCCAGGGGGGGGGGGGGGGGCAACGTCCTTTTCCACCACGTAAGGGTATCATCAAAGACGGGGCAACGAGAAAAAGGCCAGCACAAATATTTGGCTCCAGACGGGATTCGCACTCACGACCCGAGCATAGAGAGTCCAACGCTCTGCCATTCGATTGTCCCGGCTGTCCGGGAGACCGTCTAGTGGCACTGAATATTGATTAACACTATCCATAACGAATGTTTGCCATAAGGTGGGAAAAAAGACACAAATATATACATAGATAAACTAAACACTGAGAAATAGAAAACAAAACACAGCAAAATGAAGCAATACACACACACACACACACACACACACACACACACACACACACACACACACACTGACACACACACACACACACACACACACACAATGGTATGGGTATTGGTGTACATATCTGTATCATCCTATTACTGGGAAATTCGGGAAGAAAAAAACAATCATGCAACGGTTGTGACTGCAGTGAGAAAGAGAGCACACAACTCGTCATCAGTTGTGCGTGTTTGTTGTCACACACACACGACTCTTTCAAGCGTTTTGAGTTTAGAAAAACTTGGTGCTGTGGCCTGGGGACACGCTGATTGAGGGTGCTATGATACGGAGCGGCATATCGCAGGAAAACGTCCGGCGTCCATTTTCATTCACACCCCGTGGTCTTAGGTGCTGGCTACACAATACAGATACGGATTTCAGAGAAAATGTTTAGTCCAATTAAACATAATGCTGTGCATTGCATCCTAGAAATGCGTTAAAATTCACACACACAAAACTAAAACGTCCACCAGCCAAAGACTCATGTGTTGCGTAAATTTCAACAAATTCGAAAATTCCTCTGTTTTTTTTTTGTTTTTTGTTTTTTGGCAATGCTAGCAGCCATATACTAGTACCCCTCCCCGCCCCTCCCCCCGATTCCTCTGTCGTAAGCTAGCTATCGTGCCAGTCGCGCATTAAATGCGAGTAGTCTACACGCATGAAACTTATTTACAAAGCGAACGAACAGCCCTAGATTGCCTTTTCTTTTATATATATATATTTTTTTTTTTTTTACTCTGCACACAAATTTAAAATGGGGCAAAAACTTTGAACTTTATTTAGCGGAATTGTTCCGGCCTACATCAGTGCCCCCCGGAAGTTAGTACCAGTAAAGCAAAGAGTTGGCGATGTTTTTCAGGACTGAGCTGAACGCCCCGGGATCAAACTTCAATTTTAAAATGGGGCAAAAACTCTGTACTTTATTTAGTGGAATTGTTCCGGCCTACATGCCCCCCGAAAGTTAGTACTAGTAAAACATAAAGAGTTGGCGATGTTTTTCAGGAGCTGGACGCCCCGGGATCAAACTTCAAATTTAAAATGGGGCAAAAACTCTGTACTTTATTTAGCGGAATTGTTCCTACATGCCCCCCCCCCCTCCCCGGAAGTTAGTACTAGTAAAACACAAAGAGTTCAAGTGGCGATGTTTTTTAGGAGCTGGACGCCCCAGGATCAAACTTCATTGTGGTGTACGACCTGACCAGTGGACAGTTGTACAGACGGCTAAAGATGGCGGCCAGTGTCACGTGTTTGGCAGTGGCTTCTTCTTCCATGGCCGTTGTCATGGTGATGGACGACGGTTCCATGGCTTCCTTCAACCTCGTTTCCGGTAGTTGCAAGTGAGTGCAAAGATGATTAAAAAGAAAAGTTACATTCTGTGGGTTCGGTCGTGTGTCACTTGAATGCTGTACGTCATATCTTGTATAGTACGACCACCTGTCTAAGACGGCCAATTTGACCTTGGCCCTTGGGTGCATCTCATGATGTGGATGATTACACGGCCGGTACCGCAGGTGCCGTAGTTCCCGGGCCTGGTTAACGCCGTATTTGTGACAGGAAGAGCAGAATGCGGCCCCACTGGGCCCTGTCGCGCAGTCTCAAACCACGTGGACCTCTATAGCATTATTATGCCATCATCCTCATTCTCATCATCATGCCTCTAAATTGCCTCAACTGCCGAGCCCTCCGGCCGTGGGAGGAATACCACTGACTGGAGCTGGCGAAGCCGAGTTGGAGCAGAAAACCAACAACAAACTGCAGTCAGAAGGGAGAAGTTTATAGCACGGAAATAAAAGGGGTGGTCACTGGTCAGGACGGACGTAGGTTGGGCAACTACTGTACTCCGATTTCGCACTCAGGCATGCGTACGATGCTGTCTCACTTAGAGCCGCCAACAGCATTAACGTACAGGACCCGCGTGTAAATGTCGGGGTTAGGGAGTTTAGCCCCGGGTTAGACTCCTCGAACTAAACTAGCTCTAGGGTTAAATTTTCTGTTGTTTTTGTTTTAAATCAAAACGCGGGCCCATTCCAGGAAGGTGCCTGAGCCGTTATAGAAAGATTTTTTTCTTCCTTTCTTCGCTTCCTTTTTTTATTTTTTATTTTGCTTTTGGGTTTCTTTTGTCCTAGTCTGGGTTAGGTCCGTAGCCGTGGGTTAAATTAGCCTCGACTTCTACATACGGGCCCTGGTTTCAGTGTCTGTTTTGTTGCAGTTTTCACGTGAGCGGCGTGCGTGCGGTGTATAACCGTGTACAGCTGTCAAGTGACGAGTCTCATGCGGTCACCTACTCTGTTGATGCTGGCACTCTGCCGTCCGCTCGAACCCTGGCACTCTGGGACCTCCACAAAGGTACAGTCAGAGACATGCAACTCAGGTACAGTCAGTGTATCAAACGTGTATCGCGGAATAGGTATTCAACGTCCTAAAAAGCGGGTAGCACATGCCATCGCCTTTGTTTGTCAGAACTAAGGACGCTCATTGTGTTAGTGCCTAGGTATAGTACTATACACGTAACACAGACACTGAATTTCACTTATTTCATGCAGATTGCTGGTTTAAACACGCACGCGCGCACACACACACACACACAGAGTGATATATTTGTGGAAAAACGTGTTGGACACTAGGCGGAAACGTTTAACTTGATGGTAAATGCACGACTGAGAAATTCTGGCTTGGAACAAAGTGCAGGCTTTGCTCGTGTGACCTGACAGTTTATTTAGCTTTGGAACTGTATGGGTCAGTGCCATTCTTCTTTTTTTTTTTCTGCTGCTGAATTCATTGCTGTTCCGAGCTCTGGGATCCAACCGGAATCACAGTGAATCTTTGAACGAACTCGTGGGATCAGTCAAAACTTGATATAAGGCCTGCTTCTGTTGTTTGTTTATTTTCTTCAGTGTATTCTGTTTTTTTTTTATTTAATTCTCTCAAAACTTTCCTCTTAGAGCTTTGAGCACTCAGGGTGGACCCGCTGTGCGCCATATCAACATTTTTTTTTTTTTATCTGCAAATTTATCTGATTTTATCTCAACTTCTCTTATCTCAACGTATCTTTCGTGATGTGCAGGCGAGTTCGTGGCGTCCTACACGTCTGACTGCCTCATCACATGCTGTCGTCACGTGACCCACAACAACAGCGTCCTGGTCGGACTGGCCGGCAACCGCGAATACGTCATACTGTCACTGTCGGCTGTGCCAGGCCAAACGACTGGGCAGGCGGGACTTGATTCTGAAGACGTTCACTTCGGAAATCCTGAACTTGAAGGACGCGTCTTTGACTGATTAGAAGCAGACGAGAGCGGACAATGCTGCTTTCGAAACTGACTCTGTGTGCGAATGAAGCGATACGTCATTTGGACATCATTGCGACGATGTTACTTTGCCGTCTTTAAACTCATTCTACCGCGTTACATGTCAGAACGCTAACAGCAGTGGTCAAAGCGCTAGACCGCTACGGCTCTGATCTCGCGTTCTAACCCGCGTTACGATTATAGTCGGAGCATGATCTCAGTCCCCTTTGCCGCGCTCAGTCATTTTTAGGGGGCAACGCCCCACTTACATAGACAATTTTTAGCAATTTTAAACGCATTTAGTAGCATCTCCTGGCACCCACTGTGGCGGCAGACAATGACAATTATTCTTTTACTTCGGTCAGGCTTTCGGGCCACGGGGGAGGTGGGGTTTTGAAGGAGCACAAAAAACAGCGTCGCCGGAAGTTTGTTCCAGGCTTTCATGGTTCGAGGCAAAGAGTTGTGCAGGACTAGATAGGTGGTATGCTGCAGGCAATCTATCTGGGGGGAATGTCAGTGTCACCGATTGATGTGGTCAGACTTTCTATGTGATCTGAAACTAGTGTTTGTTAGCCCTGTTTTCATGATCAGGCCATGTACTGATATGTTGGTTGGTTTGTTTGTTTGTTTTTTTTTTGGGGGGGAGGGGAGATGTTTTTCCTGAACGCCAGTCAACATTGATAACGGATCACGTGATACATTCTCATGTTACGTATTTAGATGAGGAAAGTGCCAGCGTCGCGATGTTCCCTGTGTGGTTCTGGAAAAGTAGCCAAACAATTGCTAATTCTTTCCAGTCAGTTGTGATTGTGAATTTCCGTCTGTTTTTTTGTTCTTTTTTTTTTACGTGATAAACTGTCCAGTCCCACGTTGTAATGCGTCCCATACTTAAGTACATGTAACAGTAGTATAATTGTTGACTCGTGTTTTCAGTTTTGTACTTTTTATGAAGTAGTATTATCGAAGTGATGCAATGGGTGAGAAATTGTGTACATTTAAAAAAAAATATAATAAATCGATGTGCCGTCAGGCATTGTGCACAAACGCAAATGGCACAGGCCAAACAAGGTTACATGTTATGTACAAAGTTGTCAACATGTCCTGCATTTTCATTAAAAACCTCACCCTACTCAGATTAGCTTTGCATCGTTTCTTAAAATGTCTTTGCTCTACCTTTGAATAGATGAATGCTGCTACATGTACTTCTAACATACATCAATTTGAAAGTTTATGTATTTTTCATAACTGGTACAGACACAAGAACAGATAAACCGCCTCCAACGTGTGCAAAACAGCGCGGCACGGCTGATTTTGAAAAAGAAAAAAATCCGACCATATCACACCCTTGCTGCGGCATCTTCACTGGCTGCCAGTGAAATTCCGCATTCAGTGCAATCTGCATACTTGTATCTCGCTTTTTTGAAGAAACTCTTCCGGCCTACCTCTAAAATTCCCTTACAGTCCACCAAACAGCAAGCACTCTTCGTTCTTCATCTGAAAAACTACTGAACGTTCCCCGTCAAAACCTCAAAACAGTTGGCGAGCGCGCGTTTAGTTTTGCTGCCCCGTCACTTTGGAACGCACTACCTGCCGGCCTGAGAGACCAGTCGGACATAGATCGTTTCAAATCTGACTTGAAAACGCATCTGTTCCAGCTGGCTTTCGACTAAGCCCACCTACCTCATCCTGATTCAGCTGCTCTGTGCGTGTGTGTGTGTATTTGTTGGTATGAGTGCAGGAGTACGCACATCGAGTCACTCTGTGAGAATTTTGCGCTATATAAGTACAATTCATTATTATTATTATTATTAAGAACAAATCTGAACATGGTAAAAACTTTATTCAGCAATGATCAAATCAGTCTTGATGCACTAATGAAACATTCACTGGTCATAGACCAACACATGCATTCCACAGATAACTCCGATAAAACCTTTAATGTTGTACGCCAAAATATTGATAGTGTAAACTTATCTTTTTCAAGGAACCCAAACTGTGCTTAAATGAAGTTGCTTTGTACACGATACAATTCCCAATATACAAAAGTTTAAGCAACTGGCAAATCTTTAGAGTTTTTGGTCAAGACCTTTCAAAATTAACATCTAAGCCTAAGATTTGAGTTTGAGGCACAGGTGTTTACAGTATTACCGGCTCACATAACATTATAATTACTATCAACACTGTCAGACTGGTACATCAACTTTCTTATACCCCATGTGAGCACTAGTACATGTAACTAAAAAACAAAAACAAAAAAAAAAACAGGATTGTCTATATTGTATCTGTAGCTGTTCAAAGGCACTCGGCACAAACTCATTTGCCAACTCACTGGCAGGCAAACTCATTGTGAACCATACTAATGACGATTGAAAAGCTTTTTGCCCGTTTGTGTTCTGGTTAATACAGCATTTGATCATTAAACAAAGCATTCCTTACAAAACAAAACTAAGTATAAAGTATGAAATCTAAGTGAGTTTACCTGAGGAAGCAGAGGCACATACAAACAAGATGTCAGCGAGTACGGTGTGTGTTGAATCTTTTTTTTTTCTTTTATAACAGCATACTGCAGCAATTTTTTCACCAAGAACAAAAATAGTGATCAATATCACACAGCCAATGGTCAAATGGTATCACACTGGTGACGTAAAATGTATTTGGTCCCGAATCATTTGCTCCCAACGTACGGATACACTCGTCACTAACCGGTATACTTTAACAGCTTATGCAACACCATCTTTTAACAAGCGTAAAAACCAGCACAGCTCGTGTCCACCATTTGACGTGCATTACTGAGGCAACAATACATACATACACAAACAGAGAAATCAACACAAATAAACCCAACAGTCACCAGACTTTCAATTCTAACCATGCAACATTTTCTAATTTTCCTATACTGAGTGTCTACCTTAAACCAACCATCGGATTTGTTAAGACTGCCAAAAATGCAGCGTTATGATCCTCGCACTACGCTTTGCCTTTTTCCCCCTACAGGATGGCCCACATATGTGTAGATCCCGAGGTTAGTTCTACCATTCTTTACAAACACAATCGCAAATAGTTAAGATGACAGAAAGCCTGCGACACACTTTTTCTCACTGAGGTGTTTGTAAATATTCACCTGTCTTGCAAGAAGTTACTGTTAAACCATGAGGGTAACTACTATAAATACTTCAGGGTGAGGAGGAATAGGGTAGCAACACATCCCCTTCAAATCTAAATTCTCAAGTGTTGCAATACATTAAATTTTGTTTCCACCAAACACTTGTTTACCAACCTCGCATAAAAAAAAAAGAGAAACAAATTTACAAAAGTTACTGTAAAGAGGTGAAAGGACCCAACATCCATGGATTGGAAAAACGGTTTGCTTTTTACGCTTGAGAGCAGGAAGGTTTTCAAACCCAAGCCCGTAACTGGATCAGGATGCAAGGGTTTCGTCACTGTGTTTACTATAAAAACAAAAAAATTCAACTGGCATCATTTGAGCAGGCTTGTTACTTTTCATCCCACCCTTCTTGTGCTGTGCATGCACTTTACCCCCATCTTTAAAGACCTATTTTCCTGTCTGCTGCTGTGCTGTTTTGCCGCAACAATTTCACAGAAACTGAGCACAGATATGCAGTCAAACCTAGCACACATTTTCTGTGACAAACATTAGTGGTAAAATTGCATAATCCATATCCTGAGTATCACAGTAGTTAGTGTACATTAATCCGAGCAGGAATCTATACACAGTTAATGCTCTCCAGGTATTTACAAGTAACTTGGGGGCACATTCTCGTACCACAGGCAAGATAAATAACAGCGTCAAACCTGTACAGTATAACAAGGAAAAATTGATTCAAATCAACTGCATCCATGACTTAGTTATAAATAGACAGCAACACTCAGCAATCAACATCAAACTCACAATTACCCCCCCCCCCCCACGGTGAAGAAACAGTAAGCAAATTACTGTATGTAACAAGTCCACAGAAATGTAATGTTTATTCAAGCTTGTATTAACCCTACTTCAAAGTAATCGGATGAAAATATCTTTATAAATAATGTACTCTTTATTGGTTATTTCATACTTGGTCAATTTAGCAAGGAATAAAGGCCACATTGACGTGGAGGGAGTCACACAGCAGCAGCAAGTTATTTGAGCAAATTCGGGACATAGAATTGAAGCAATTTCACTTGGTTTGAGGATGACCTCAACCAAAACAGCACAAAAGAACAAGCAAAGAGATGAAATGAAACTCTAGTGTATGAATGTCTAATCAGATAATTAGTCAGACAAGCTGAAAGCTTTTAATATCAGTATTGTACTTGTGAATTAAAACTCTTGAAGGACAAAACAAGTGTTGCCTCTATTGCCTCTTTCTAGAAAACATTCAGGAAGCTAGTGTGAAGAGAAAATGGTCAGCAAACTGATTACAGGTAAGCTAATGTGACTCAAGACATGCTAGAATCACTTGAGTGCAACTGAAAACATTTATGTGATCTATCCAAATCAAAACCAGATCATGAAGAATGTGCATTACATTATCCCTTAAAGTCGGTACACTGACTATAAAATTAATGTCTAAACCCAAGATACACACCTTGACTCCACGCAAACAGAGGTAATAAAAACAACTCCAACACTAGTTAAATTGCAGATAACAAGCATCGAATGTTAACTGAAGTCCCAGTGATTGCATAGATGCAAATTTTTGGCTTTAGCTGCATATTCATTTTGATAATGTGCTGTAACAATCAACGTTGTGTCATGGGACTACAATCTGACCCATCTGTACACCGATCAATGCAGGCACAGAATTATTTTGGTGCTAGTTGCTTTGGAAAATGTTGCAACTACAGTGTAATTTCTACTCCTGAAACACTCTCAATGTGAATTTGCACCAAAATTCCGCACCACTGATGATTTGATACGGCATATATTTAAAAACAACACAATAAAGTGAAACTGTTAACACCACACGAATGTTTCCACACCTATGTGTTCCTGATCACTTCCACAAAGATTGTGTAAAATGACTCTCGAAACTCTAGGGTACACATCCCACATTCTGTCACAATCATTTACTCACTTGAATTTGGTCATTACAACGTGCACAGAGGGTGAACTCAGGAAAGGGTGAAAAAACAAAAACAAAAAACAAACATGCTAGTTCTGGGGTAGGATAGGAGCTGAGAATGGGACAAAGATCAGTGGCTAATCATAAAATAAAACATGCTAGTTATAGGGTAGGGTAGGATAGCGATAATGGGACAAAGACCAGCGGCTAATAAAAAAAAAAAGATAAAAAAAAAAGAGGTAGTTCTGGGGTAGGATAGGAGCTGAGAATGGGACAAAAGACCAGTGGCTAGTCAGTAAACCCACACAAGCCTCAAATTAGAAACTACAAAACCAAATGAACAAAAACTAAATGTTAAATCTACTGTGATAAATTGAAAATATTCTCATCCTTGAAACGTGTGCATAACAGAAGTTTAGAGTATTATGTACTCACAACATTAATGTTTCACTCACAACTAAGTCTATGTCCTTCTCACAAACATACTTCAAAACAAAATCTTCTCACATCTGCAAGCTTTAAAGTTTAATAGCTGATCTGTGACTAGTGTGAACTTATTTCTCTCACTCTGCAAACAGTAAGCACTCAGATACATGTCCTTGAAATCACAGCACAGGATCACTCATGGATAATAGGAATTCAAAAAATAAAAGCATGCACTGTCCCACATCGAGGTTAGCACATTGTGAGGAAGATGCTGCAGCCTCCCCGCAATGTCCAACTTCATGATCGAAATGTCATGGGTTTGACCAAGTTTCCATCAAACTACACTGGGACCTGAAATAAATAAATAAAATAAATAAATAAATAGGTGTAATCTGGTGCAATTTCCATATACCTTTTTTGTGAAACAGTGCCAGTATGAGTATTTACCATCAACCCTGACCAAGTATTCTTTTCGCTATCTGGCTTTTCCTCCCACTAATTCTTGCTGGGACATAACCCAGAAAACCAGACAGCGCAAAAATGATTTATCTCTCTTCTGCATTCGATGGCTCCTTAGTATGTTGTCAAAAATACAATGGGATGTAATCACCGTTCAAAGTGTCAAACTCTTCAAAAGAGATATTTCACCAACTGATATCTCTCATTAATTCCTAGTAAACAAAACAAATACTTAGGGCTTAGAGCCACCACCTGCGCAAGCAATAAATTCTATTTCGCAGCTAGAGAAAAGAAACAAGACCCCCACCCCCCAAAAGAAAAGCAATGACCAAATGTCAAACTGTTAGCGTGGGTTTCACACTGTGCCAACAAATCTACAGTATGAACTGTGGAACAAAGCTCACTGTGTCATAAGCATGAGGTACGCTGATAGATGTTTCACTGTCCGCCTGCTGGCACGAGAAGAAGCGCACATCACGGTCCTTGTCTGACTGCAGCCGATGGAGAGTAGCAATCAACTCCTCGTGATGGGGATTACGGCCTGATGTGAAATACTCTGTCAAGGAAAAAAACACCAAAAACCCATGTTTTTGAACAGCAATCTTTTGAATGTCAACCCATTCAACAAACCAACATCCAGGAATTTAAATTAAAGCCTGTATTTTCAACCAATCCGCTTTTTATTTACTTTACACAAACACAGAAAATGCATTACTGTTTTGCAAAACCAGCACACAGGGTCAAGGGGCCACATAAATGAGACATTTGCGTATGACAAATTCAGATAATGGCACTTCTGAACTGTCACAGGTGGCTTGTATTGAATCAGAAAATGTTCAGTCACATAGGCGACTTCCCCACCCTCTATTCTTGCAATATTGCATGCAGTGCAACAGTACGGCAGAAACTGGACATGTTCAGGCAGTGCATAGCAGACAGACATACCCAGTGGCACAACACGTGTAGCAAGGACCTTGGCCAGAGTGAGACGCACATTGGGAACGGGATCATTGCCAAGAGCCAGCAGGGCAGGCATCAGATGCTGGGCAAACACAGGGGGAGGCAGGGCGTCGTCGTCAAGCACACTCTGACATAACTGGCCGTAGCTGAGACAGACAGGCAAGGCCAAAATGAAGTGCTTGTTTCATAGTTTAGTTATGGCAAACCGTTTCCTCTACATCCACCACACTTAAGCACAAGCCGGAACATTTTCACAAAAAATATTTTCAGCTGACGTTAAACTGGTAAGGGATCAAAGTTTTAGCAGCTTACCATGACAATTTGAACTGTTGAAAATGTATGTGTGCAGGCATTCCATTTCTTCTGGTTGTAGTAAAATCACCACAACTAAAATCTGACACATGCTGTCATCAAACTGTTTATTGCCTTTCAAAGCTGACCCATCATGAGAAAGAAGAGTCAACTTACATTTGTCGACCAAGCCATTTGGTGCTGAGGGCGAACTTGTCTATCAGTTCAGAGGAAAACCCCTGCAGAAGTGGCTCTTCATTTCCTTCGTGTATGTGCCTCAATATAGCGCTCACCTGAAACATAAAATGTACTCACAACTGAACATCAGACATTTTCATAGAGGACGTAACGTTTCTCTATTGCCCAACAGCATCAGAATCCACTTCATTAGTAATGGAATCTTTGTAGTCCAAAAGCTTCCCCTGTTATATTTCTAATAGCTATTGCACCAGTCCACCAAGGCTCAGATCTCCAGTCAGTGAAGGGTGCTTCTACAGGAGTATTGTAACTGTGTGACAATTGCAGGTTCTGGCTAAAAGCTTAGCAACATACATGACTATCGTGTTGCTGCGCTGTCTTGTCATATCTTCAAACAGTGTACTTTTTCTGCATTAGAATCTATCTAGTTTCACTAGTCTGATTACTCACCAGGCCAAAAGACACAAGCCTGACTTCAGACACTTTGTCCATGCAAAGAGCAATGCCAAGGGGCGCCACACGCTTCACTATGTCGTGAGGGGTGAACAAGTCGCACAGCAGGATGAGCTGTCTGCAACACCAATAATAGTCATTGGTCAAGTCTGTGACATAGGAGCTGGATCTGTGCGGAGTAGTCAGCCAACACACAAGTACCTTTTACAAGTGGCGCACTGCTTGCACGGGTTTTCTTTAAAATGTGACGTCAATGTGGCTGGTTTGCATTTCACCTGTAATCCGCTTGATTAAGATCAATGCTAGTCCTCTTACCAGAATCCAATAACACGGTGACTAATGTCTATTTCAGGGCTTAAAATGGTCCGAACGCAAAAGTGTGTAGAATTAAGTAATGAAGTAACCGTCCATATATCCATGGAACACTGATCAGACAAAATGTCCATGTCCGCACGTAAAAGTTGAGGTTAGGGATTTTAGCCCCGGGTTAGAGTCTAACTTGGAACTGAACTAGGTCTAAGGTTAAATTTTCTGTTTTTTTTTGTTCTAAATCAGGAAGCCGGTCCATTCCAGCAAAATGCCTAAGCCGTTATACAAGGATTTATTTTTTCACCTTATTTTTTAAAACATATATAACTGTTGGGGTTTTTTGGGGGGTTTCTTTCGTCCTAGTCTGCGTTAAATTAACCCCGACTTTTACATACAGGCCCAGGCTGACAACAACAGTATGAGACACTGTCCACTGTGGTGCTGATACGATCAGATATAACCGCTTGTCTGCAAAGCATAGCAACTATGCTAGGGGTTTAAAATCTGTGCAATTTGGTGCCCTTTGAATATGATTTTAAGTGCTCCAGAGGGAGAACCACTTTTTTTTTTTTTTTTTAAAGGAGAAAAATGTTCAGCCAAAGGTGAAAATTCTTGAAAAAGATAGATTTTAAGCCCTGCTATTTACTTTTAAAGATCTATTCGAAGTCAAACACGACTAATACCAATTTGTAACTTACTCTGCAAGTTCCTGACGGAAGCGCCAGTTTCGATGGTTGTCAGTTTTCATGAAATCAGACAATTTACTCAGATAGCGCTGTCGGACATCAGGGCGCAACAACTGCAAATTAGTGAAAACAAAACTGTACAAATTCCAAGACAAGATAAAACAGGGCCTCAGTACTAGTCAGTTACATGTACTAGCCTGTTATCAGTGTAAAGAATATGCTGTGCTAGAATTTGGACTGAATAAATTTCCAAATATTCTAAGCACTTTCTTTAATTTAACATTTCAGAATGTCCTGGATTATCCATTAAAAAAAAAAAAAATTATACTTAGTTTTTATTTAACTTCAGTGTAAAGAACGCTAAGAAGATTCCAAATGAAATAACCTTATGAGCAATCCTACCTTGAGGAAGTCTGCCAGGTGTTTGAGGACCCCGATCCGCACCTCATCCAGATCTTTGAGGAAGCCGTCAAAGACAGGCAGCAAGTCTTGGTGGGTTATCTCCTCTCCAACTATCACCGCTAGTTCATGGATGGAAAATGCCAGGGTTCGACGCACCTTCCACTAAAACACACGGAGTTCACAGGTAGCTTTATTTTGGACTAAACCAGAGATAATGCATGTCAGACAAAGTACAATCATAATAATAATAATCGTGTGTGTGTGTGTCCACACACGCGCACATACGTTCTACTACTGGTATTCGTTGATTATTTTTACAATTACCATCAAAACCTGAAAGCTGACAGTTTGAAACCATATACATGGTTTCACAGAAGAGATCTACAGCAGGGTGATACTGAAGTTGACTTTTATGTCCATCTCAAACAAAAGAATATAGCATTCATTTTCTCAGTTATTTCATATACATGGTTTCACAGAAGAGATCTACAGCAGGGTGATACTGAAGTTGACTTTTATGTCCATCTCAAACAAAAGAATATAGCATTCATTTTCTCAGTTATTTTTTTCACCTGAACAGCACTCTCATAAACCTCAAACCCACCTGCATGGCTTGTGAAAGTGTTTCATACAGGTGCTTGATGCAGTGCCAGTTCTGGCGACCCAGTGTGTAGGCAACGGCGGGAATATTGTAGGCACAGTGGCGTGTTATTTCCGTGTCTACAGTCTGTGCCCTGGATGGCTCCACCATGCCCAGGTAGTTCTCTAGTAGGGACTGGGGAACTATATCCTGAGACAGGACAAGGATTCACATTAGACATCTACAAGCACACATGGCAAAGCTTTTTGAACTGCAGATCAAACTCAGGAGTACATCTGTGTCTGCAGGACAAATTCCGGGTTTCCATATCTTTTTATGTGAACAAGATTAACTCACACACACAAATAAATCCATACACATCCCTTAATTGTTATTAGATTAAAAATAGGAGTAATTTTAGGAACAGAAAAAAAAAACCCAAAACCTGACACTATTGATTTCATATGTAGTAGATTCCATAGACAGTATACTTGAAGTATGGCACTTTGCATTTACTGGTGATCCAACATCAGTCAACTTAAGTTTTTTAGAAGACTAGACTATACAAAACAAGTACAAGGACGCATACCTGCTGCTGGGCCAGCTCAGCATCATCAACATGGTTGATGGGAGAAAAGTCGCTGTCCATGTAGCTGATACTGCCACTGCTTAAATCTGCTGGAACATAGGGACCATGTTTAGTTTACATGAAGTTGTCACCCAATGACCCTCCATATCTCACTATATCCATCTGTTAACTCTTTTCCCAATACGATTTAACACACAGAGCTTAAGATGGTCCATTATCCAAGATGAAAAGTGCAAAGCATATAAGTGACGAAGTGAAAAAGCCACGATTGTTGATGTTTTGCAGATGCATATGCTAGGGGTGACTGGGGACATGCCCCCCTGGATATTTTGTAAAAACTGTACTAAAATCTGTGCAATTTGGTGCATTTTGGCGTGGTTTTGAGTGCTTCAGAGGAGGAAACTTCTTTTGGACGAGAGAGTTCAGACTTAGACTAAAATCTGTGCAATCTGGCTTGTTTTGGCATGATTTTAATAGCTTCAGAGTAGGAAACACTTTGGGGGAGGAGAATTACTAGCCGAAGGTGGAAATCCAACAAAAGGTGAAAGACTTTACGCCCTGAAACAAGCCAACATTTTTTTTTCTTCAACAGCATGCAGGGCTCCCTAAAAGCCACAGACCTAAAGGGTCCACTGACCCCCAGTTGAAAATTTTAGGGGGTCTTTGTACCTCCACTTTCAATTTTTAAAGGGTCAGATTCATTTCTCAAGTTTTTAGTGCATGGAATTATGAATTCAGTAAATACTGCTGAACAGATGTGTGTGTGTGTCTGTGTGTGTGTGTGTGTGTGCAAAACTGAATTTTATCAAGTTCAAATCATATAATTAAATGAAGTGGGTATAATTCAGTTTTGAAAGTTGGAAACTCCGACTTTTTGCCGCTGCTCTGTGCCGACTCTGATGCGACGTCTGAATCGTAGCTATGCGACGCCGAAGTGCACCCGCTGCCGGGCGAGGGCTCGAGCCCCTCCACAACTTTTCCACTGACGAAAAAGTCCATAGTCTTTTGAACTTTCACTTTTTTCGGTGGCATGATTTGTCACAGAGAAAGCGAATCCGATCGGTAACAAGAGCACTGACTCTAAAATCTTTCGTCCATAGTTTCGAGCGCAGAAGCGGAAAAAGATGGGGCACGTTCACTACGCGAGAGTGGCTGTAGTAGCCGCCGATCTGCAGCAGTAGACAGTTAACGCCTGCAAGCGTTAAACAGAACCGAACTGAACGCGGCCAAGGCAAGGGAGAACACTCACCCGATCACGACAAGCCTATAGGCGTACGCACGGTAGTGCAGAGGTAGTGCGTCAAGCTAAGCACAGATCGCGTTCATAATGCTTCAACGTACCCCCTCGAATTTTTTTTAGTACGTAAATTTTTACTTCAGTGCGTAAATTACGCACAGACACACAGTTTAGGGAGCCCTGGCATGTGCTGGAAGTGATGGGCACTATTCCTTAGTTCACAAATAAAGCAGGCTTTTGGTTTCAACATGCCACTGTATAACACATGCCTAAATCTGACCAACAGCTCACTCTGCTTGGTCCTATTATCAATATCAAAACATGCACGAAGTAGTATTGGGGTTTGTGAGATTTGATTTAAGGGACGGATGTCGGTATGGAGTGGGTCATGGTGGGGGTGCTCAGGAGGCATCCAACCAACCTTTGACCACGCCATCCACGACAGCCAGGGTGGGCTGACCAAGACTGTGGCCCAGAACATGCGTGCTACCTATGTTGTCCACCGTCTCCTCGTCCGCGTCGCTGACGGTGCTCACGCTGGCTGTGTGGATGGTCACTCCCCCCAGCTCCATGTCTCTGCGCTGGACGCTGCTGCCATCTGTCACCTGAGTGACAGAACCAGAGTGGGATGTGTCACTGGGGGATACCACCACATCCATGTGCGTCTTGTACACTTTGTGCTTCTCTCCATCTTTCACCTGAGGTAGAACAAGGTGCATCAGTCAAACACATGCAGATATCTAGTGTTTGTGCAACAAGCCATCATGCACCTCGGTGCTTACGAAGGTTAGTCCTGAAGAAATGAGTGTGACGCTACTGACACAACAGACAGATGGGAAGTAACAGCCTAGGAAAATTTCAGACACGTTTCATATATATGCAGAATAAAGAACAATTGCGACAGACTAAGTATGACTGCCAGTGCTTTGCGAGATAGTCATACAAAGTGAGTTGGAGACAATGTCCATCAAAATCCCCCTCTTTGCATTCCTTTTTTACTTCAATTAAACGTAGTACAACCTGGCCCAAGGCACCTCAGAAAAATTGTTAAGCATGTCTTGAAAATCCTTTAATCCAAGAAAAGTTGCATGCACATGCAACTGTTCAGTTTAATTCTCTCTTGCTAAAAACTATTTCTCAGACAGCATTTTACAAACCTTAGCGACCACATGAATGTTAGCTGGAGCCCCGTTTATCACATCAAAATCAATGTCAACCTCAGGCAGAGGCGAGCGCCAGTACTGGAATGTGTTGAAATTGGAGTTGTCCAAGTGCACATGTACTCGATCGCCACAGGCCTTGTCAGACGCACTGCTGTAGACACTGGAGCCCTGGGTAGCCGCTGTGGAAAAAGGCACGGAGCATTCCGAATCACTGCCAGCTGTTGAAAGCACCGAGGTTGAAATGGAGCGGGTGTCATCTTCGCCGCCTGGTTCTGTATTGTTTTCTGTACAAGTATCACAGGACGAGTTATCACTAGCAATGCTCGACGATTCTACATTCTCATTGTCCACATTCTCCTTGCTTTCTTCTCGAGGTTCTGCAGGCTGCAGCTCAGATGATTTCTCTGGCGTTTCCTCATCACCCATACCAAGCCTACTCATACCTTCAGCTATATGTTCACCATCTTTATCCATTACGCTGGGCAATTCTTCTTTGGTCACCTCTGGATCACTAGCGCCCTCCTTTTTGGCCGCGTCTTCCTTACCATCACTGTGTGGGGGCTCAGCCAACCCAGCCCGTTTTTCTTCAGGTGACACTTCACTGTCCGACAAGGGGATCATAAGTCTACCACCACCTAACATTTCACCAGCACCTTCATCATCTATTTCCGATAATACCACGTCCATTTCATCATCTTCATGCAGCCTAGCCTCCTCTACAGGGCTTGTTGTCAGGGCTAAGACATCCTGTTGGTTCTCATCTGAGTGCTGTGCATTTCCCACTGAACTGTAACAGGCAGATACAGTCATGTAAGCAGATATTATTTCTTGGGAATGAAATGCTCTTATTCTCAACGACCTCATACGTTTGGATCTTAAGTTATCCTAAACAAGTCTGCTTTTAGCAGTTTACATCTCAGGGTGCCACAGCTTGTTATTTTTATTTTTTACTGTTCCTTTTTCTGATCCAGTCTCAGTAAATTTATTCAAACTGCAATAAGCCTGGCAGCAAACAGTAATAAAAGTAAACAATTTAACCACCAGCAAGAACCATGCCAAGGTACTCTACAATTGACATGGTTCTGGTGCTGAAGAAATGATCACTTTGAAAACAGTTACGAACAGAAAAAGTGTTTTGATACTTACTTTTCTACTTCACTGGCTATTATAGTGCCATCCTCGTTAACATACAGCCCTGTAAGATGTGGGTCAGCAAACGTAGAAATGAAAGGACCTAGCTGTTGAAAGGCAGACATCCGAACCTGCAACCAATAAATTTCACCGTTTTAAGACTCATATTACGGAGTTACAGCTCCCTGAAACCTGGCATGGCAAAGACCCTGCACTTAACCCCTCTCCCAACAGGTAACCCAGATCCATTACAAACACCACGATCGAACTGAATCACATGACCTAAACTACAGGATTAAAACAACAAAAAGACACTTGACAATTTTATTCAAAAAATTATCTTGCAATCCTGCAAAACAAACTACCTATACTCAATTACTGTCTTCTGAGCTGCACTAGAAGTACAACTGCAAGTATCTTGTCCAGCACATGAACAGCCAAGACAGTTACAGAATTATTCACTAGTTGAACTCCTAACAGAACACACTGGTCTATTCACACACAGAAAAGTAAGAAACCCTACCCATCGTGACTGGTCACTTAGAAGGTTAACGAAAAGGTTGGCTAGGTGCCGACGTCTTGTCTCTAGAGAGCAGGCACACGATATTGTCATGAAACACTCGGCGCATGCCTTCCGCACGCCCCAGACACCATCCTCACACAGGTAGTAAAACTTGGGTAGCTGCAAAACACAAAGTGGATCTTTCAGCGATGAGCCTACTAGTGCCTAGCCTAGCCTGAAAGTATGTTTTAATGTATAAACAAACACAAAAACTTTTTTTCAACCTTTCACGTCACTGGCCGGCACCTGCTGGTAGACAACAACTGCCACCACTAATCAGCACCCCGCAGCAGACAACCAAAGGTGCTGACCGACGACATGAGGCAGCGGAGTTACGTAACTGAAATATCTTCTGACAAGGGGTCTTGAAAATTGGAAACCTCACTGGCATTTTGTATTAGCTTTCCCAACTACCTTCACCTGGCACACTCTCCGACTTTCATTTTCAATACAGTTACACACTTTGTGGTGCATCACAGCAAGACAATACAACCTACTGCACAATGGCCACGAATCTGGACTTGAGCACATAATTTTTAGTGTTGTGTCTATTATCTGTGTTAATGTTAGCACACTCAATTTTGAATGTCATGTATTGTTTGTGCTGGCCATTGACAACCTGCAGCGTATTTTATGGCCACGCATCTGAACTTGCAATAAGCCTGTGAGCATTGCATCTTACGTTTGTTAATCTTAACGAGCTTGATTTTTACGTTGTATTGTTTATGCCAGCTATTCATACGATGTTTTAATCAGTGCAACACAATTTCCCAACTCGGGGGGGATAATCAAGTACACCTGAATTGAACCACAATGCATTTTTGTTTGTTTTTCTGCTTATTACAGGGGTAGGAGTGGGAAGGAAAAAACAACAACAAAAAAACCCTCACAATGTGGAGAATACCTTTGGACTTACCAGAATTTCTTCACTGTTTTGTACACCAACAACATTGCAGACTTCACCAAAGTTGGATGCACACACCTGGAAAAATCAGATTAGACTCGTGCTTGCGATCAGGAATACCAACAAAAACAATTCATCCCTAAAACCCTGCAGTCACAACATCAACTCTGTCGAAGATGCAGAGTTTACAGTGAATATGGTGTCCTCTCACTGAATTTTGGTTGTGGTTATGATTTTTTCCCCTTTGCCTTTGCGTGCAAAACAGCTTCTTGTCAGATAGACATGCTCACTGCTTGTAATCACAGAGTATCGAAGTGAAGGTGACTACACCCGTTAGTACAGCGACTTCATCATACGAGGTTTAGCTGCTCTGTATACGTGTCCCCATGTGTGTGCATGTCTGTGCATGCGAGAGTGGTCGTCTTGTGTGTCGTTATGTCGCACAACGTAACTGTCTCTGTGCCATGAATGGTCTCCCATACCTTCCGAACATGGAACAAAGGGTCAGTCAACATCTCACAGAAACGCGGCAGGAAAAGCCGTTCTGTAATGTCTCGCCCAAGCAATGGAGCCATCTTGCTCATCAGCTGCCAGACAAAAAGAAATGGGCTAAGAGGGGATGCCACGTTGTGCAAAAGAAAGACACAGTCTAGTGCTTAAGCTTCAGTACAGATCATAGGGCGATTTCCAGGTACCAACTGTGCCCACACTCTCTAGCGTGGCTGAGCAAAAAGTTTTACCATGTCAGGGAGCTAGCAGGCAGTTGTATCATCCCAAGAAGTAATCCAAAATAATGTCGAGTATCTATTGTTCCAGATATGTTTAAAATCTTTCATACCGACACACCTTGAGCTAACTGCACCACGCTAGAGAAAACAGCCCAAATACAGCATGACCCACCAGTCGATCTAGGTTTGTCATGGCTTAGATTTAGGTGAATCCCTAAAGCACAGAAGGCAAACAAGCAGCGCCCTATTTCATTGCAAATCACTGGTACTTCTTCATGCATGTGTAGCACTATCAAATTACACATTCAGCACAAAATCTAGGAACAAATAATGACAACCAGCAAAACAACTTGTTTGACACGATCATAAATGTAACTGACCAGGAACTGTCACCACAATTTGAAAAACCTTGTGAATTAACCACACGCCACACAGCATTACCATCATACAATCCTAAAACTGGATGTTTACTAGTCACACTGAAGGATAATGGTAGTGTTTCGATGATGGGCTGACAGGGAGTACAGGTGATGGGTGTGCAGCATTAGACGCATGGTGAGAGTAGTGCTGGATGAAGAAACAAAGGCCCTGTCACCAAAGCTGTCTGTGATATGTGTTAGTTACAATCACCACATCACACCCACTTTGATGGGAGGGAGGGTTGTGACACCCAAGTTTCAAACACTCCTCACTTCTTCGTTGGCTTGTCACACTTGAAGACGCCAGCAGCTCCAGAGTGGCAACGCCACAAATACCCTTTTCTGTCCATCACCAACATCGACTACGCACAATCACTTTTTAACACACTTTTAGTCATCCAACATCATTCTCTGAAATGTCAAGACCCAAGACTGTGGACTGTAAAATGTGACTCAAGATGAAAGCCATGCAGGTTAGTTCCTTTGCAAAGCTCACCAAAGCTGCTGTGATATGGATACTGTGTCAGCACATCCCAGCAGTTCCAGTGGCTCAGCAGAGGAAAACGTTCAACATCCATCCTCGTTTCTGTCAACCAGGTCCCGACGAATACAACCCAGCCGTATTGCAACTGTCCATTCCCTCTCCCAGAGCCCTAATACTTCACACCCAAAACTCCAATCAGAAAGCTCAGATGTTGGCAGTGCAGCCAGCTCATCCAAGCAGGCTGTGATATGCAGGCCAACCAAATCACATCACAACCACTTAGATGGACTGAACACACTGCTGTTCAGATGAACTCCACATACAGCTGGACTCCGTAAGATGCCACACCACCTTGTTCAGATACCAGGCAGAAAGCTCACCAAAGCAGGCTGTGATTTGATCATGACCACAAAGTCACGGCCTCTTTGGTGCGCTCTCAGCACTGGCGGCAAATATCAAGGCAAAGCAAACATACTAACAGCACACCGAACAACAAGCAAAATAAAGTGAAGATAAGAACCTCTCTCAAAAGTGGCCATAACCATACTTCTGCCCAAGTTGACATATGCTGCAGTTGATGACAGAAAGCTCACCAAAGCAGGCTGTGATTTGGTCTGACAAATCAGATCACAACCACTTTGGCGGCCTCTCCATTCATCAGGTCTCTTTTGGAACAGCTGAATACTGAAGTTTTCCTAATGCCCAAAATTGGGAATTACTCTGCACAAAAGCAACCAACCACAAGTAGTCCAGCTTGTTGCCCGAAACCGAAACCTGGGCTGCTCAGACTCAGCCACACACAGAAACGTACCGAACATCCAGCCACACCGGAGAAAAGTTGACAGGAATATGTATACGGCAGTGTTGTGGACAATCTGCTAGCTACCTATTCAAGATGAGACAAATGATGGAAGACCAGACAGCTGGCAGAAAGCTCACCAAAGCAGGCTGTGATATGAGACCTAACAACATTTCACCAACCCTTTGATGCTATCTCTGACCAGTGACGAACATTCGTAAAAATATACCATCAAATCTAAAACTGAAACACTGACAAAAACAACCTCACACCAACTGATTATGTACAAGACAACTTCAGGGGGAGTAGAGAGTTATGTGGAAGCTCATCAAAGCTGGCTGTGATATGAAACCTGCAACACATCACAACCACTTTGAACGCACCCACATCACAGATTGTCCCCCCTTTGACCATGCAGTTGCACAGCTTCCCAATTCCTGATACTACTTTTCAACAAAACTTCCCAGCTTGAAGGAGAGCTGCTTAGCCTGCTCATCAAAGCTGGCTGTGATATGAGTAGAAATACGACACATCACAGCAACTTTGATGGGCACACCAAAGCAGAATATCGGTGTAGAAGGCAACTGAACTGTCCCACAATCCTTCCAACCACTAGCTCCTGCAGCATAAAAGCCCACACTCCTTGAAGTACCTGAGGCAACCGCAGTACTGATCCAAGCAGGCTGTGATATGACAACAAAAACGAACACATCACAGACACCTGGTCAGTGCCACAATGCCACCACTCAACGTGTTAGAAAATGAACAAACAGAAACTCCGAACACTGTTCTCGTCCACACCAGAAGCATTAAACAAGTGCATATTCACATCCAACCGCTGATGCCATGAAACACTGGTGCCTGTTCTACCCACTAAGCCCTGCGCTATGAAGCAGCAGCATTACTGGAGTCATGACGAAGAGCAGGGCTCATCAAAACTGGCTGTGATAGCTCCTAAAGAATTTCTATAACACCCAGGATTGATGACCCCATCCCATCGTAGTTCTAAACAAATGCTACCTGTCGGGCAGCAGTCTCCACAACCCCCCCACACCCCCATGAAGTGAACTGACAAGGCAAACATAAGCAATGTGTCTACCTAAAAGAAAAGTGTAGTCTACAGAAACAAACTCTGAAACTGACAGAACTCGTGTCTAAAGAAACAAAACCTGAAAGAACGGAAGAGCTTGCCAACTTCAACAAATGAGAAATTACTGTAGAAAGTCAACCATGCGCATCCATCAATACTCATTAACTCAGTTTTTGGGTTTTTTTGACAAACCACCGCAGCAAGTCAGATAAACAAGTCGCTGATCTCCAAGCATCCACCCTTACATGGGTGGACAAGGAACCAGTTCTTCCACGCTTGTCGCTGCTCCACCCCATGATGCAAAAGACAGAGTAATAAGATGGAATTAACCCACACATCTCACTACCCATGTCTTTCACACCAAAAGGCTCCTGAAGATGCCCTAGCCGACTCAAAACTGTGCAAATTCGAAGCTACAAACTCTGCGCCCAGCAGTCCAATACACAAGGGGATGGAGTTACTGACATGAAAGAAGCAACCACAAGCTTGCCCAAAGGTAAGTGGGTACACTCTTTATTGGCATTCACCCCCTATGGACTTACAGCAACAGCCTCGGTGCGATAGTCGTCCAGGCTGCTGGGGCTGGCGAGTTCAAGGATGACATTCACAACCTGATGTTCTATGTCCTCTGTAAAGAAAAACCAAAAACAAGTGCACATGAAATTCCTGAATCCCCCAGTGCCAACAGCAAAATGTCCACAGAATGACCATTAATTACTTTTTGCTTGATTATACAGCCTCAAAGCCAAATGTAAATACAGAAAGACACCGGAATGCCTGGCACCGTCAAATGCAACGCTGTTTGCAGTCACCATAATCCTCGCGATTCTGGACCATGTATAAACAAACTATAAGAGATGGGCAGGTGTATCAGATTGGGTCAGTTTTGCACAACATTGCAAGGCCGACTCCCTCTCGCCTTTCTCCGAACTCACCTTTGTCAACAAGTCCTTGTTCTAACAACACCAACAGCGCGGCCTGGCTCGTCTTTCGCACCTGGAACACAGCAGCATCGTCCAAACCCTTTACAAGGAATGAATCCAGATAAGAGGTAAACTCACAATGCCATTGTACTTGTAACTTTAATTCAACCTGACAGTAACAACTGACTGTATATTAAAATAACCCACAAAGAACTTCCACCTTTACGACCCGTCCTGACCCAACACACCTATGTGGGATTTGCTAAATCCCAGCAGGCTGGTGAAAATCTCTACAAATTACCTGGTTATTAGCATCATTCAGATACCGCACAACCATAGGCAGGATGTAGTTTGGCATAGCATCTGAGAAAAGGCCTTTGTTCTCCTGGCAATACACCGCTATGTGGGGCACCTGCTCCATCAGCTCAGATCGAACAGAGGGATCTAAAAAGAAGAGACGCATTAAATTGCAGATTATCTTATTTTACAAAATTACACGTTAAAAAAAAAAAAAAGCGCCAAAAACGAAGAGGCGATCAGTATACTGAGATTAGCCCCCCCCCCACCATGTTTCAATTACACTAACTAGCTTCACTGGCTCTAACAAATCAAAGCACCAATTGAAGTTTATCACAATGGTAACCATAGGGTTCTCTCAGCTTGTAATATCCACAGGCAAAAAAACCAAAACCTTACAAACGTGAAAATATTGACTGAAAAAAAAACTAACAGACTTGACCATGAACACCACTAAGAAAAATACCTGTATCCTGGGATAGTCGCACCATGGCGTCCAGCACCGCTGTGCAGCTGCCTTTGTCATCCCCCACTGCCCGCAGTGTGTCCAGCATACTGCGTGCCACCATTTGTCTGGAACACAAGGGTTGCTCAAGAAATGCAGGGTACAATGTTACGCTCCAGAAGTATCCTACCATTTCAGCTGATTCTAGGATTTTGAAGAAGTGGGGGCAGGCCCCCCTTCCATGAAAAAAAAGGGGGGGATTAGGCCCCCCTCTGACCAAAACAGTGGGGGCGTCTTCTCGGCATATATATATATGGCCCAGGCTCAGAAAAGGCGTTGAGCGACCCTGACATGCACCCCCTATCCCGTTCTGCTCGTTTTTCTTCTTAACGGCAGAACTGTTTCAGCCTTTACATGCACCAATCACAAACATGATAATAAAGTTCACCCAAAAAAGGTTTTGTCACTTAACGTTGGGGGTTTTGTGAGTTTTATCGCGGTTTTTCTGCGCCGTCGGCGGCGTTTTTCGTGTCCGGAAAAGCGGACACGCGATACAGTACCTCATTGCCGGAGCAGTTATCAAAACCAAAACGTCGGCCAGTTTTCGCAAGTCGAAAAGCGTGCGCTTTTTCGAAGCCATTCTGATTTTTAACCAGTTCCAACCGGTTAGGTTCATCGATGCCACACTCAGAAGAAAGGTGATTGGTCAAAAAGAATAGCATCGGCCAATGAAAATTTGAGACACATCGCATATACAAGAGAGCAATTTCCGTTTAACTCCCGTTTCCGCTACGCCGTAGCAGACGACAGAAACGTCACAGTAAAGCCCGCTTCGATCAAGACATGTAGCGGGATATTTCCAAACTCCGCGGGATCGCGAACGCGCTCATCGAATTTCTTTGCGGGCCAAAAACTTTTTGTGCGTGATCCCGCGCATCCCGCGCCCTAGAATCAGCTCTGCATTTGCTTTAGATTTTTTACGTGAAAAAAAGCCACACATTTTCTTCAAGCAGTACAACTGACACTCAAAGCCATGCGCTTACAATGTTTCTCAAATTGTGCGGGTTTTACACAGCCTTTTGGCTGTCAATTTACAGAAAAATTTTATTCAGTCAATTCCTGACAACTACAAGTAATCAAATGTAAACAATTTCTCTTTAAAATGCTCACAAAGATCACACAACAACAAAGGCCTGCAGGGCACCACAAGTATAGCACAACATTCAATGCAACAGAAGGCCCATCCAGACCTGAACCCTTACCCCTCCCCGATCGATAGAAGCGCGCCACACCTGTTAAAGATGTTGTCGCTATCCAGGTACCGCTCAAGCCGCTGGAGAGGCGACAGGCTCTCGTCAGCATCACCCATTCCATCTTCGAATCCATAAGCTGAAAAACATGACAATGCAGAAAATTTGTAAAAATCTAAGTCAATTTAAACTAAAACCTCACAGAAGGGTTTAGCTTTCCTGCACAGTGCAGCTTACACCTATCAGAATGTTGAAGACTTTCTGGTGATTATCACTCCGCTGGCTGTGATGTTATGCATTTAGCCAAGACAGAAGACAATTCTTTAAAATTAACAATCACAAGTCTCATTGCAATAAGCCAGAACGAATAAAGTTACTGACACCAGTGTTTCACACCAATGAAGGCGAACGAAGTGCATTCCAAAATCCAAGACGGCTATCCTCAACTTGTTTGAAAACGGCAACGCTTACCACGCCACACCCGAGGGTAAATTTGTAATCATTTTCGGATTTTTCCACATTCAAATTCTGACCACACCACCCTGTACATGATACATTTAGCGTTAAACGTGATCTGCTTGTAAACCTCAACTTATCACATCCGAACAAGGTTCAAGCAACAAAGGAATCTCAACCGCTAGTGCGCCAGCGGCACAACGCACGAGACTGAGAACCACGTGTGAATTCGCGCGCCAACTATTTAGCCAAAGCACAACAAATTTAGACGGAAAACACTATGTAAACCGAAAGTGCCAACTCCACACAAAAACTTTAGGAAAATAAAACCTACTCTACGGTCGAAATGATTTCTCTAAACGTACCACGCGGGTCGAGGCTCTTCGCGCGGTAAAGCCATTGAAGAAAAAATGTCGGAAGCGTGAGACGGGGTTGACCTAGATTTCGCACACTCACTGCACTCAACAACCACAACGGTGAATATGCGATATTAGTCACTCACTGACTCACTAAAATGCTTCTGTACAAAGTACTCATCATGAATCAGGCTAGTTTCACCTACAACGCAGAAAAATCCTCGAAATGCACGCTCACTGCGTCCTGAGCACCCATTCAAACCCCGTGCAGTGGCGGGAATCGCGCAAGCAGGCCAAGTTCAAAAGGTCGTCAGGAAACCCCTTGGTCATGTGACCATCTCCATCATGGCATCAAATTCTCAGCTTTCGTCATTGTTATGTTTGAATTTCGAGCCAAAATTTCACGTGCAACGCCGACATTGCATGTGTTCATCATAAGGCACTATGAACGAACGATATACATATTTCTTGTATATGTATATGTTTAATCATGTGACCTTCCCATTGTTTAGAACCATGTTACGGCGCGAAACGACATGAAAATCCTTGGAGTGAGCACATTTTGCCAACCTCAAACCACGCCAAAGAGACGTGACACACATTCGTAGATAAAGAAAAGTTAACACTTACCGTCTTCAACGTTATCCTCTGAATCATCCTGATAGAAGTCGATATCTGAAACAGAAAACGAATACGGTAAATAAAAAGCATCGCTTCAAAATTCGAAGTAACAAAGTAAAGCGATGTGAGGTGGACTCACCCGCCATGTTGGAAAAACCACGAGGTATGTTTGGGGCTCATTGATTGGTCGATTTCAGCGTCATCGCGAATGATGATTGGCCTGCATCGATTTGTTTTTCTCCTGCTTACGGAAAGAACCGAAGGCCTCCACGAAAATGGCCGATGACTCATAAGCTCCCTTGTCCTTGCGTAAAACCATTGTCTGATGTGAATGAATGAAATACGCACGATTTACTGCAACAGCTGATTGTACACATACATTTACCCTGGCGTGGTGCTCTCTTCCGCAAATGGCTACACGCGGGATAAGGAGCACGTCGTCTTTATTCTGCAGAGTTTGAGTTTCTTTGTTACTGGCTCACAGCGAGCGCGGTAGCAGGGAACAAAGAGCCCCAAACCTGACCAGTGCGTGGAAAGAGTCGGTGGGTCCCCTGACTGCCGCCTTGGCCCGCACGACTGACTGGCGTACACAAAGAAAACAGCGTGTTCTAACGGTTTGCATCGTTTGGTTGTCTATAGTTTGTCATGGAATAGCACTGACGAGGCCTGTGCGAGTCGAAATGTCAGTCAGTTTAAGCTTTGCACCGTATCCATTGTCTGGTCCCCCCACCCTCTCACTCTCAGTTTAACCCCCATCACCCATCACTGAGAGCCGTGCACATACATGTATGAACACCGGTTGTGGCAGGACAAAGGACCAGCCCGATCGAAGTCAAGACTGACCGGGCTTCGAATAATCCACAAGTCAGTTTATCTCCTGCATTGACCGTAGAAAAGGAGGACTCAGTCTGAGGGCTGATTGAATACGAACATTGGGGCACAGAACTAGAAGACCATACATATTTTCACTCGTGCAGATCGGAAGTCGTGATGCGCTGCGCTGTCAAATCGCGGTCGTGAGGGCGGTCAGCCGCACTCAGTGGTTGAAACATGTCCGGCCAAGTCCAGTTTTGATTCCGTTGCCGGAATGGTTCCTGTATGACTCAGCGATATGTACACATAGCAGCAGCCTTACCGCGCCTGGACCGTCTTCAACTGACCGCATCACCTGACCGTTACTGACCTGGAATCAGGAAACTTAGGTTTTATTGTACCGGCCGGCAAGGCGCCGTTGTGTTCCAGTATGTCTGTGTGTTGCCTGTTCACGTTTCGTCAGTCACGCCGCTCGCCGAATCAGTTTTTGGTCGTTGTCGGTCAAGCGGGGGGGGGGGGGGGGGGGGGAGGAGGGGGTGGAGGAAGTGTTTAGAGAGAGTACCTCTAGGTACACGGCAGTGAGTTGACCGACCCGGGCCTTAACGGTTTTCTAGTACTGACGCAGTGACCGAAACCAGCTCCTCATGAAACCTCAGGTTTACTGAAAAATTAATGAAAACGAATATGTGACTGTGAGAACTGGTTTGCTGGTGCACGTACACTGAAACAAAACCGACAAACATTGAAACTAACCGAACTTGACAACAACAAAATGCCTAGCGGTGTCTGTCTCTTTGGCAAATGTACTTTTGGCCGGGAAATCAGTAAAACTTGTGACTCCTTTGCTTGTACGGCGCATCACTGAGTTGACTGTGCAACTGAAATTGCATTTAAAATAACTTGATTGTATCTCAGTGGTTCTCAGCCGACACGGCACATACACAAAAAGAAAAACGAAACACAAAAACACTTACGACTGAGTCACCCGTACACCGTTTCACCCGGTTAGTCTCAGTGTCAGTATTCAGTATTTATTTTGATTACTGTGACTAGTTAAGGATGGGACTGGAACCAAACGTTTGTGAGCCTGAGTGGGTTTTATTCCCGTCCTTGATATCACCCGTATCGCCGCCGGGATGGGAAAAAAAGAACATTAAACCCCCAACTTGAACACCAACCCCACCTTACCTTAGGGGCGGTCGGTGGTCTAGTGGTTAAGAGACTTGTCACCAATTCGAGAGGTCATGGGCTCGAGTCCCACTCGGCCTGAATTTCTCTCCTTCTCGTATGTGGCGCCGATCATTCGGGCCGATCGTCGGGGGTTCTCTCCGGGTACTCCGGTTTCCTCCCCCTCTGCTTTGGAAATGTTCAGTCCACAAAATTTGAAAAATAAATGGAATTCTAATTTCCGAAACTTAAATGGCTGAGCTGACCCTTCGCACCACGTGATTGTAAGGTGTTCATGTCCAGTCAGTGTGTGAGAGAATGTGTGTGATTCACGTGAGCGTGCGTGTTGGGTTCAGTTCGCGGCGCTTTGAGCCGATTCATGAAATTGGGTAAAGCGCCTATACAATACTCATTATTATTACCTGCTTCATAACGTTTGGCTCAGTGTTTCATATTTTTTTCTCAAAGCTGCACCTATCAATACAGAGTTCTACCGTGACTGTGAATTTTACTTGTATTGGCAAGTTCACCTTTAGTTTCATTGCGTGGGCATAAAAAAGTAGACTGGTTTTATTACGTGGAGAAGCAGTCATTTCTCTGGAGACTCTGACTAGAACATGATCCTCTCACTGACGCAACTGAACCAACTATACATTCCAGTCAGTTCTGCCGGCCGGCGAGTCAATGAGGTCACCTACATGTGCTTGGAGGTGACGAGTAGCTTGAACTGACTTGTGTCCAAATTTTCACACATACAAAAAAGAGGCGTACGACCATCAACACACAGACACAGACAGCTTACACACACACAGACAGCTCAAACACACACACACACACACACACACTGACACACACACACAAAGTTAACTTTGAGGGTCCAAGACTCGCTAGCCGCTCAGTGCCAGCATTTCCCAGCAAAGTGGTCTTGCCGTTGCAGCTGTTCAGTCGGCGGAGTTGTCAGTTTTAGCTTCAGTTTTGCTGTTTGTTTCGTTCAGTTGCCGGTTCTTGTTGTTTTGTTGTTGTTACGTTTTGACAGTTCTATGAAAATTATGTCTATTTTTGTCTCTGTTACACCGGGTCCGAACTGAGCCGTCGAAAAAAAAACAACAAAAAACCACTGAACAACAACAATAACAAATTGTCTGCCTGTCAAGTTATACTGCCCTGGCACTCAGGTCTTCTTTGTGCTTTCTTTATCTCGCGTTGCCTTTGAAACTCCGCTCTGGGGTTTTCCACGTTTCTCAGGAACCTCAGTCCCGCCGCCGACTGGACGGGTCGAACCATGTTAGCGAAGGGGCTCAAGTGGTTTTCGATGGCGCAATGACAGGGGTCTGACCCCGGCTCACAAAGATGGGCGCGCACCGGCGCGCAACCGTCTCATGCTTGATCAGTTTTTGAAGGACGTGTGCTAAAAAGCCGGCCATCCTCACTATGCTGACGAGGCCGGCACTGCAGCCGCAACAAGACGGCGTCTTCTAAAGAAGTGGACCACACTTTCATACTGGTGCATGTCTGTGGTCGGCCTGCTTGAGGGGACTATTGCCGGTCAGTGTGAAAAGGTTTCACTGCTGGGCCGACTGGCAATCACAGCATCATTCGCCGGACATTCAGTTCTGGTTGTTGGTGTACAGAGTCGGCGGTGGCTAAGTTCAGTGTTTTCAAGTGTTGAGTGGCGGAATTGGGTGTGAAGCAGCTCAAGCCGGTTCTTTTCAACTCAGTCAGTCTAGAGAGAGAGAGAGAGACCGAGAGACAGAGACAGAGACACTGAGAGAGAGAGAGAGAGAGAGAGAGACTGCCGAGAAGTACACGTAATTAACTGGCTCTGCAGCGCAGAATCTTCAGTTAACCTGGGTTGTGTCATTCAGTGATGCCCGGCCAGCACTAGTATGAAAAGTCAAGCTGTCGCACCTGGCGCTAATACTGAAGGTCTTGTAAAATGTTTTACTATATCAGTCATCTTTGTGGTGTAACCGTCTGATGAGGGTAGTAACTTTAAATGCAAAATCGATCATGTGCGGTCATCAGTTGCCGTCAGTTGCCGGTCATTCAGTCAGTAGTTGTTGTTGTTGTCCAGCTTCTATTTTATGTTGTTCATGTTTTGTGTGTGTCAAGTTCAGTCCTGTGCTCTCTCTCTCTCTCTCTCTCTCTCTCTCTCTCTCTCTCTCTCTCGGCTCTCTCTTTGTTTTGAACTGATGTTTTTCGCCGGTGTGAGTTTGACCGCTCGGACTGAATCCGGTGCACACTCTGAAGTGCAGGTTTAACTTGAAGTGTTTCTCTTTTAGAAGTCCTTATCCGATAATCTCAGTCCAACACAAACACATCTTTAGATAAATCCTCTCTCTCTCTCTCCCTCTCTCTCTCTCTCTCTCTCTCTCTCTCTCTCTCTCGCCCTCTCTCTCTTTAGAAACACACGACGGTCCACAGTGACAAGTATAGTAACTTGATTTAACAGCCGAAAATAATCATAAGAACAGGCAAATTAAAACATCTCCACCGCCAACACATGCACTTTCTGCGGAAATCGATGAATCAGTGATATGCGAAGTATCAATATCTAAGCGAAAATACACTGACGATGTTTAAACGCAAATATTAGTTTCCACGCCAACACTCGCCTCTTTTTTTCCTGAACGAGTCTTAAAATACCGCAAGTGACAGTGATCAGCACGGCCGACACCGTTATCTAAACCAAAATAAAAATTTAAAAATGCTGACGCTAATGATGAATAAACTCGTACAAAACACGCGTCATCGCGTTCTTTATTGACTCTGTATTATATACAGGCATTTAATTGTTTATTGCTTGTTTCAGCTTCACTGAGGACTATTGTTCCACGACAGTCGTCCTAAAATAGACGGGTTGCGCGTCAGTGCCGGAATGTCATACGTGATCCCTTAAGAAAGGCACCATCGACGTCATGTGTGAGTGCGTGTGCCGTGTGTGTGTGTGTGTGTGTGTGTGTGGGTGGGTGGGTGGGTGGGTGGGTGTGTATCAATGGACGGATATGAGTTATTGCAGAATGAATTGCATAATTACAGAATAACTGAAAAGTGAATTCTGAGCACCTCCTGGCTTTTGGCACTGAGGACCGTGAACATTACCGGTCGCACTCTCAGAAACACCAACGCCCCCCCCCCCCCCCCCCCCCCCTTCTTGTTTCTCTTTTTTGTGGTTGTTTTTTTGGTTGTAGTTGCTTTGTTTCTTTTTGTTGTTGTTCTTGTTGTTTTCCACTGTTGTTATCTTTGAATGCGGGTCGCTGCCGAAGCAGTTTCGTACTCGAACTTTCTTTGTAAATCGACAGTTTTGTTTGTTTGTTTGTTTGTTTGTTTGTTGCCGGGATAGCCGAATGGTAGAGCGTTGGACTCGTGAGTTCGAATCCCGGCTGGGGCCAAATATTGTGCTAACCTTTTCAGTTCTCGTTTCCCCGTCTTTGACGTCACGTGGTGGAAAAGGTCGTTACACTCACAAACACCCACACCCCTTGTTTGCTTGTTTGTTTGTTTGTTCTCCCCACCACCCTCTTCCCCACCCCGCTCATTAGTTTTACCGAGCCTCCATCATCAGTGGCCTTCATTTCTTACCCAAGCCCTTTTCTGAACAATCAGCCATCAGACAGGACATCTTGTCACGTCAGTCACACTACCAGGCAAACAACAACAAAACCCACACATTCTGAGAGAAAGCCGATTTGTAGCAAGCAGATAATCAGTTAAAGTCGACACTGGAAACACTAAGTTTATACCATAAAGTAAACCTTTTCAGAGAGGCCCCGCTGAGCAATGAATACAACTAAACATTCACACACACACACACACACACACACACACACACACACACACACACACACACACACACACACACCTACTCACAGAGATGACTGGATTGTTTGTATAATGTCATTGAATCAATCTGATGATTATTAGAACAGCCGTTTACGTCACGGCGGCCGATTCAGAAAACGAGCAACGCTCTGAAATACAAAACCCGCGAAAGACTCTTTTAAAATTGAGGTAAGAAGAAGAAACCAAACTGAGACGGCTCGCTGACGCAGTTATAAAGCCTATGACGCAAATAATAAAAGAAAATCGTAACAGATTTAAGCTGCTTTCGTATGAAATGAAGAGGAAAACAAAACCTTATGACAGGAAAACAGTGGAAATGGCTGTTCAGTAAATATCACTTTGGTTGGTAGAACTTACAAAAATACACCGATCAAGCACTTTCTCTCTTCTCCTGTTACACATTCTGATTTTTTTTTTTTTTTAAAGGTGGATGGAGTAGGAGAGGGCGAGAAGGGAAGGGGGGCTGGAAGGAGGGGGGAGGGGGGGCAAGGGTCATTAGGTTGTCTTGGAGAACGTGACGTGTACAACATAAATAAGGTTTACCTAGCATGCCAGAGAACATTACTTGATCCAAACCTCTGACGTAAGAGCGGCCTAATTTGGCGGTAGAAAACTAGTCGATAGAATGTCAAGTCGATACGCCAGCGATCGATCCAACATTGAGATAAGATGGAACGACTGAAAATGGCTGGCAAAAAGAGTTGACCCACTAGCCCTCTGTTGCAGCAGGCACGACAGAGATAAAGCTGAAAGAGCTATACCCGGCAGATTTGCTGCCATTCCGCACTGCATGAATATGGATACTGTAGAGGAAAATGTGGCTGGCAATATAGTTGTTGATATGCAAGCAGGTTAAAAATATTCCGTATTTGTTCAGTTGAAATGCAACATACTTCTTTTTTGTTTGTTTGTTTGTTCGGTGGGGGTGGGGGTGGGGTGTGTGTGTGTGTGTGGGGGGGGGGGGGTGCGAGCACCTATCAGAAAATTTGAGACTCTAGCTGTTATCCTAACTAATTAATTTCGAACTGGCTTGTGCCGTTTATTGGTGTATGTTTACAGCAAATTCCATTTTAGCTCAGACCCCCCCCCCCCCCCTACCTTTCCACACACACACACACACACACACACACACACACACACACACACACACACACACACACACACACACACACACCAAAAACAAAAACCCACCGATTCATGTTTTTGCTGTGAGGCTAACCAACCACCCCCCCCCCCCCCCGAAAAAAAAACAAAACACAACAACAACAAACAAACAAACAAAAACAAAAAAACAACAACAACAAAACACCAAACAAACAAAAAACAAAAAAAACACCAAAACAAAAAAGCCCTAGCTTAAATTATTATGTGTGTGACCTACTGGCCAAATGACCACTGGAAACAAAACTCCAGTCACTCACAGGTAACTGACATGACGTAAGTGTTGCTACGGGGTCGATTGAACAAAACAAAACAAAAATCAAAAAAACACAAATGCCATCACCGTGATAGAGTGATGTTATTATCATCAAGACAATTGTAGCTAAAAACAGTAAACTCTTTCCTGAAATAACTTGACCTATTAAAAAAATCCTGCAGCAGGAATACGGTCTTCATTGTCGATGGCAAGACTTACAATCTCTTTATCTGAGTCAATAACTGAGATCCCGCATTTTAGGCATAAATCAAGTTTAGCTTGACCTTAATTTCGTATTGAACTGAACAAAGCCAGCCAGGTGAGTTTCTTTGATCCACAGGTACCTTAACACGCGGCGGCTCAGCCGAAGTAGGTCTCATCGACCTGATTTGATTTCTGCATATTAAGGTCAGAAGCAAAGGCAAATAAAGCGCTCAGAAATCCGACAACAATAGAAATAGACTTTCGGAATAAATCATTGAAACAGCTTCGTGACGTCATTGATGTGTGTATTTTCGACGCAAATTGTAGTACTATTGGGCGGTGAAAAGCTGTCATTAAGACTTATTTCTAGAGAGCGATTACTGGGATTAGATTAGATTTACTGACAGCCACCCCCCCCCCCCCGCACCCTCAGTCGCACTTCAAAACTTAATTTCTCCTCTCGTCGTAATTCAGTTCAGTCTGTCCAGAAATTCGTGTGTCAGTACTGATTTTTCAGTGCTTTGACGTGTCGCTCAAGCGGGTTAGTTCAAGTATCAGTTTGAGATGTCGTTTTGTCCACTGACCCAGACGACAACTTGAACAATCAGCGGAACTGATAATTTGCAAGATTTGTTTGGCCATAATCCATTCAACAAACAAACAAACAAACATGGTAGCTTCGCCACCGCATCATTCCTGGCTGCTCACGGTAAAGCCAGAAGGCTGCAAAAATAATGTGCCCGCGCCCACCCGCTAAGCACCGAAACACGCAATTACTGAGGCCGGCCTCAGGGTGAGGCTAAACTAAGTAGTGCTTCTTTTTCTTCAGCAGCGTAGCAAACACGAAAACACCCCCAAAAACTGTACTAATGTGACCGAAAAACTGTTGCTGGCGAGCTTCCGATCTTGCGGCCTCGCGCTCCGCACGCATTCCCATAGTTACGCGCTGTGCCGCGCTCGAGTAACCGCTTATCTAGGTCAATGAACGCAATTTTTGGCCCAGTGACCCAATTTGTCGTAATCGCATCGTCTGCGCCTTCGGCGGACGCACAGCGACAGGAATGCAGTAACGACGAGACCGGCGGGGGACAGAGAAAGTAGACAACACGCATCGCTGCGTTTTGAGTGCGCCTTGGGTTCAGTGACATCCGCTACAATGGGATAGATAGGGGGTATCCTTTGGCTTGTGAACTTTTTGGCTGTATGTAGGCTGGGACATTTGACACCCACCTTGACACACGGTTGTAGGTTGGTGCAGCCGCCTACTACGCATCGTGTTTCCTGAGAAGAATGATGAAAATGAAGCACAATGGTGAAACTTCCCTTTTTTGTGGGGTTTTCGAGACTGAGAGGAACTGTGCTAGTGTCGGAGAGGGTAGACGGGGATGGAGAAAGCGTGTGTGTGTGTGTGTGTGTGTATGTGTGTATGTATGAGCCGGTGTGTGTGGAGGTTGTACTGAGGTGGCGGGGCGGGGGGGTGGGGGGGAGGCATGATAGAGGAATGGGGTTGTGTGTCAGTGGTGGCCCGCTGTCCATCACTGAGGTGACGTCAGTGCGGCACATACATGCAGATCGAGTAGGTAGCTGAGAAAAGCGGGGACGGATTCGTTTGTTTTCACCACTCCTTCTGCTCGCTGTTGTTTGCCATACTTTACTATTATTGTTCAGTTTTGTTTTTGACTGGTCGGTTACTGAGTTCGTTGTGTTGTCTTTTCTCGACTTTGTTTTGAAGGTTGTCCTGCCCTTGTCAAGTTGAACGACGTGTCTTGTGTTTTCTTTGTTTTACTCCCGACACCCCTGCACAAAGACTGACCCTTGCACATCGCCTCAGCACAGTCATTCGCGATTAAAAAAACGCATCAGTCCATAAGTACGCCCCTGGGGCATTCCCCCCCCCTCCCCCCGCCCGGCCTCCCCCGAACACTCCCATCACTCCGTCGGTCCAAGAGTAAGAGGCTTAGTTATGGCCCGTGGATCGATAGCCTGAGCAAAGGGCTTAAACATTTTATATACAGCTTAGGTAACCTACTGACACTGGCGCGGCCGGACGGTCATCCTGGCTTCAGCAAGACCCGGCCCGCTGTATCTCACACGAGATGCCACTGAGCCTGCAATTACCTGCTTGGGTAAAAGTCTGTCGCTGAGGCACTGAGTCACGCAAAGAAATGATCATACCATTACTGTATATCATTATCATACCATTACCATGATATCACACGCGAGATCAGCCGCGTGCGAGTGGACTGATTCTGTTTACGCGACATGTATTTAATCATGAGGACCAATCAGTATTTCCAGCAAAATAATATCAATGTTTCACCATAACAAAATAGGCATTTCACCGAGACTGAAACTGAGACAAACAAACCGTGATACAATGCTGTAGAGCAGCCAATCAACAACACTAACGAAACAACAACAACAACAACAGCAAACATCTCAGGAGTTTTGCACGGGTGGTTTTTGCTAAGTTTCATGTGCATACTAGTCACAGTACTTCCTTAAAGGGGTTAATGCTCCGTTTTGATGCTCACAGATCGTTCTGAACTGTTTTCGTCAGTGGTACATGTATCTATCATCACACCACACCCCGGGCGGACAGTGTGACAGCCGCGTCTGTAATTTGAGCCAAAAGAAGCATATTCGCGACCACACTGAACGCTCCAATACTTCAATCGGATACTGTCACAATATATGCAGACTGAATTTCAATTTTCGACGCTCTAGTGTATCAGTCGCTTTACTAGCTTGATTAATCATCACTGAAGATACACTGAGTATTTCGGACGTACAGGCACACTCAGCGGAACTGTTCCCAATCTGAAGTCGGCTTAGCGGCCGCCAAACGCCGGATGGAATGAGCCCGTTTAAGTCCGAACTGCCCCCAGAACATGCCCCACATTTCAAGTCTCCCTGTCAAGAATGGCGGGATCGGTTATGACCATTGGAAACCCTCCTATTAGGAGTGTCCCCCATACCCCCCCCCCCCTCCTAACATGACTTGAATTCTAAACCTGCCTTCCGCGCCGTACATTGTGTGGTCACGGTCATGGGTCTGACACACCCGTTGGAAAGCCAGTGTTCAAGTTGTCAAAATGTGTAACTGTTAGCATTTTGTTGCTCAGTGCCACGCAGTTTCGCATCATACAAATGACACGGACGTGCAGGTGACATTTGATCACCCAGTCTTTCAACGATCACTGCGGCATTCATGAAGTGAATAAACATTTTGAAAACTTAGTGGTATGTGACGGAAGGCGCCGGCCGGTGTTGCCGCTCTGCTTGAGAAATCCGGCAGTGGCCGGGTTTTTTTTTTTTTTTTTTTTTTGTAAACATGCAGTTTCGCTCATGAGTGGTGCGACTGTACGCTCGAAATGCTCTATCTCGATGATTAGTGCAGTTTTTAATGCGATACAATGTTGTTTACACTTTGCGCGAGTGCCGGCCGGGTCCAACATTCAAATCCTACGACTGTTGTTACATTACTGACTCAGTGGAGCCGCCGCTTAGTTGATCGCCGCGTCATCGAGTACGCTTCTACTGGCTCAGTGCCAGCCGCATTACCGGCTGACGCTGTTGCTCAGTGAACAGGTGTCTAAGTGGTGTGATGATAGATATCACGAAAACAGCTCAGAACGATCTGTGAGCATAAAAATGGTAACAGTTTAGCCCTTTTAATGATCGTGATTTTGGCAGGGGTTACATATGCTGTCGTCGATTACACAGACCTGATTTGGCAAAGGATTTTAAAGCAAGGATCAGTTCACTGAAACCTACACTTGAAAAACGGCAGACACTGAGCACTCGCGAACACTCAGCTCACACTGAATGACACGAACTTGAATGGTCGCAATGGTCAACTCAGTGAAATGTTCCGGCGTTTGGCAAACAACCTCAGTTAGAGCCGGCTTTGTAAGCGGCATTCCCCCCCCCCCCCCCCAACCACTGATTACGAACATAGAGACTTTAATGAGGCAAGCGGTGTAGCAAATAATCCCATCATAGTAGTAGTTGCACTACATCGCCAGTCACGGTGCACAAAACTACACACACCACCCTTAGTTCTGGGTACGTGTGTAAGGAAACCGGCCGGGCTCCCAGCCCGCTCTTTCAATGCTCGGGTCGTGAGTTCGAATCCCGGCTGGGACCGAATATTCATACTGGCCCGCCTCTTTCTCGTAGTTGCCCCGTCTTTGATATCATCCATACGTGGTGGCCGGAATAGGTTAAACTGCCAAACACCCACCCCACCCCACCCCCCGCACCCAACCTTGTGACTGAGTCGAGTCAGTCCGAGTCAAGAACGCCTAGTCACTGAGTTGCTGAGCCGGCATCCACTTTAGTACAGCTGAATTCAGGTAGGCTGCCGCCGTTTCTGAGATCACACCAGCGCGCTGGTCAGTCAAAACCTCCGCACTGAGCTAAATCGTGCACCTGTTGGTTTATGCCAGTTATTCTAGTGCAAGTGAGGTGACCGGCCACTGTAAGTGAAACACCCCGGCTGTGCGGAATCGCTGGCGTTTTGCCCGGCCGGAAAACTGGCCTGCGCTGTGTAACTGTAATACTCTGTGTAGTACTCAGTCTGTTGCGGCGTAGTATTCCTATACCCATCCCAGATACTTCTGTACTACTTCACTAAGCTACGAGTACGTAGCCGGCATATACCATTGCCACTGGAGCATCCCAGTACATGCGTGGGCGGGACTTCCACTCCCCAGTCGGACCAATTCACCATGCGTCAGTAAGTTATGCGACTTATGCTACACCTGGTGGTTCAGTCACTGACGGCAGTCCGGTGTAGGCCGGCTTTGAAGATACATGTACTGGCAGTGGAGAAAATAACACACACACACGGACCCCATATAGCCTTGACGTAGCGTCAGATATCCGTCGTGACCGACTTTACGAAAAATTGGGCTGGTGAAACTTGGCGAAGGGAACACTAAGCGAAAGCGCTGACCGTGCAGCTTGTTAGTCGAGGATTCAGCCGAGTCGAATCATCATGGATGTCAGCCGATCGGTAACTGGCCGGGCAAGCTGACCTTAGACGTAACAAATTTAGGATCAGTGGTGCCGGTGTAGCATCCGGTCCGGTCCCCCCTCTGAAGTAGTCCCCCGGGGGACCAATTCGTGGCAAAAACTGCTCTATAATGGTCCCCCCCTTAGACATCCAGCCTCGTTTTCGACTGGTCCCCCTGGGCGATTTTGGTCCCCCCTCGCATCCAAAATAGGCCCCCTCTCGAACTGGTCCCCCTCTTTTCTAACCAATGTAGAGCTATGTCAGTATTTATTTTTAACTTTATTGTTACAAAACTTTATTGTCCCCAAAAGCACAGGGCCATAGGAACATTTTTTTTCTTTTTTTTTCCGATTTATGTGCTTGTTGTTATTTTTGTGTGTGTGAGATATATTTGTTTGGTTGTGTTCTTGTTTCTTTCAGTTGTTTTTTTTGCATTGGTTCTTTTTTGCTGTCCACATTTCCTGTCATTTTTTTTAAACTGGAAATAGCATTTAGAGAATAACATCAAAGACCAAGTATCTAATATTTTCTATACAACGCCATAGAAAAAATATTTCTTCAAAATTAAGTAAGTGTCCATGACATGAAAACTAGTTGCCACCTTTGGCTTTCAGCGTACTTCAAGTAGACAGTCAAGACTGAGTACCAGTGTCTCAAATCATGACCCTTGAAACAACAAAAACAGCAGAAGACTAACAGTTCTCAGGCTGGTCTAAGGAGTGACACAAAAAACAGGAGCAAAGTGATGTCCAAGATTCATTATATAAATTACTCTGTCTGTTTTCAATGGGGCCGATTGCCAAACTGGCCCGTATTTCAGCCACCTAGGTTGTCGGCCTGGAGCCTCTCTTGTGAACACATACACGGGCGTGTCCAAGAGGGTGGCTGCAGCAAATATCTCAACCTCGGTGGCCCAAGTACGGAATGAATTGTCGTGTACTTATAATTATAGGCATGTTTGACACGAGTCACGTGACGTGTCAAGAAGCGTGGCGACCGTTTTCTCATCCCACAAAAAAAAAAAAAAAGAAAAGAGAAAACAAATCTAAACTTTTAAAAGTGATTTAACTTCGTAGATTTGCCGTTCTATGTAGCCTATACTTTTGTTTTTTAGTGGCGACCGTTTTCTCATCCCACAAAAAAAAAGAGAAAATAAAAAAACAAAAGTATAGGCTACATAGAACGGCAAATCTACGAAGTTAAATCACTTTTAAAAGTTTAGATTTGACACTGTAACCTTGACCCAGTTCAAGATCATCTTGAATAACATCTCTGTACAAAAATGAAAATAATTATACATATAACGAAAGAGGTGTGTGTGTGTGTGTGTGTGTGTGTGTGTGTGTGTGTGTGTGCGCGTGTGTGTTTGCGTGCGTGCGTGCGTGAGTGAGTGTGCACGCGTGCGTGCGTGCGTGCATAATGTGTGTGTGTGTGTGTGTGTTTGAGAGATGGGGGGAGGAGAGAAAGTGTGGGGGGCGAGAGAGAGAGAGAGAGAGAGAGAGAGAGAGAGAGATCCAGAGTCACGTTTTCTACTGAGTTGACACACACTATAACAATAAAGTTAAAAATAAATACTGACATAGCTCTACATTGGTTAGAAAAGAGGGGGACCAGTTCGAGAGGGGGCCTATTTTGGATGCGAGGGGGGACCAAAATCGCCCAGGGGGACCAGTCGAAAACGAGGCTGGATGTCTAAGGGGGGACCATTATAGAGCAGTTTTTGCCACGAATTGGTCCCCCGGGGGACTGCTTCAGAGGGGGGACCGGACCGGATCCTACACCGGGTTGTCAGTCACTTGATGGTTAGACCTATTACGGACTGAGTATGGGGGACTGATTTCTGTTCAGTCAGTTGTAATGCGTGCATTTCCAGCCGGACTGACTGACTGATTTTGCCGGCATACAACAAAATCGTATCAATTGTAGCAACTGAATCAGTAATGATAATAATTCGATCAGTCGCGGCGGCACCGGCTGAGATTTGCGGTACCGGCTGTCAGTCGTGCGTCAGCATGGGGACTAGTGAGCTGGTTGGACTTCTAATGCTCGGGTCGTGAGTTCGTATCCCGGCTGGGGCCAAATCAGTATTTGTGCGGCTGGATCAAGTTTTTCATCGTTGCCCCGTCTTTGGTATCACCCGCATGTGGTAGAAAAGGACGTTAAACCCCCAAACACCCACCCACCCTCGTGCGTCAGCACGGCCCGGTGTGTGGACGGTGTCAGTGTGTCAGTGTGTCCGTCACGGTGGCACTGAGTGTGCCGAACGGTGTCAGTGTGTGTGTGTGTGTGTGTGTGTGTGTGTGTGTGTGTGTGTGTGTAGTCGTTGCCTGGTATCGACGATGTTCAATGGTCCCTGCATGAGTCGTGGTCCACTCACCGGCTGTACTTGTATGTGTATAGTTACTGACTCGGTGACACGTACTACGAAATCACCGTGGCGGTACACTGACTGTACATCGGCGATCATGTCCTGTCAAGCTTTCAGTGCGGATTGGCCGGTGGTCAGCTTGAGTTTGATTTAACAGTGTGGGTCGTCAGTGTCAGTAACACTGAGCACACACACACACACACACACACACACACACACACACACACACACACACACACACACACACACACACACACACACACACACACACACACACACAAAGCACGCACGCACGCACGCACAGAGAGAGAGAGAGAGAGAGAGAATCTGGCTAGTATGTTACGATTTCAGTCAGACGAAGTGTCGTCTGCTCGATCAGCTGACTGGGGGTGTCACTGCGCAGCTTCCGGTGACGAAGGGTATTTCGCACGCGAGTCGTCATGGTGACGCGCCACCCACCAGCGTGGCTGTAAACAAAGCTCATCTCGTCAGCACGGCAGGCAAGGCGTCAGCGCCACTCCGTCCGTATCATCCTGCTTCGTCTTTGTGTCCTCGCCAGCACAGACTGGTCTGCCCTCGGGTGGCGCCGCTGAAAGAGAGAGAGAGAGAGAGAGCCGAGAGTCTCAATCTGCCATTGTTCATTGGCATAGCACTATAATTAACCGAAACACACACACACACACACACACACACACACGCTGTAGAGAGAGCGAGTGTACTACATTGTACCGAGTAGGAACTCAGTTGCGATCGGTTCAGTTCGTGTCAACTGAAGCGGGAAATCTCATTCCTGGAGAACAGCTGTTGCCGCTTGTGGTAATAATAAAATAATAAAATTCTGATAGAAGTTCCTATCAAATAACCAGTGATACATGGGTCAGTGCAAGGCCGGATAAAATGCCTTTGGTTTTTACTGGCTTTGATCGTTATAATTCATCCTTTTTGACCAGACATATGTATACGTAGTGCTGAGAAGCAGCTGTGTGAGGGCAGCAGATATTAGCGTTTGCATCAAATCAAGCACTGTGCGAAACTGTCTCAGTGATCACACAAACAACAAACAGCACAGCTGTATCGGAGCAGGACTGAGAACAACCCCAGGTGGCAGAATCTTTGTGTGCCTCCTGTCGCATTATATCAGTGATCATGTGATGTCAGTCTTGAATGGTTTAGTTGCAATCTTGAATGCCTTTTCAGTCATCCCCGGCCGGTTTGCTGCAGAAAGACACAAACACACGGGAACAGGCGCCCAACCATGTTTCAATGTAACATCGTCAGTTGAGTAACCGCGGCTTTCAGAACATATAAACAGTGTGAATTGTAACTGCAAGATTGTCGCAAACGGTCATCTGATACTGCAGTCAAGCCCGGCACTGGTGTTACAGTGATTGTAACCAGGAAACTTCTTGGCTGAGATAATAAAACACGTAATAACCTATTTCAGCCAATCCACTTCCGTGTCAGTTCTAGGGGCCGTAATCATACCGATGTCAGAAGTACATAACGACGTAGTAATCATTGTGGTTTTTGTTCTATTTGAAATTACAGTACGTATGATACCATTGATAGGTAAGGACTCAGTGTGACGACAGCATCAACAAAATTGTGATCTCAATCATTCATTTGTGATTACTGTACATCTGAAAATGCACATCTAACAATTTAATCGCAATACTAAATTTTCACGACTGAACAGAATATAAATCATCTTCATTTTGTATTTCTTTTGCGGCATTGTAGACATTCGACGATACTCCGCATCAATACATAAGAAAAACCTGAGTACGGTGAATTACGGTTTAACGCATTATCGGATAAAATAAATGAAGTGTAGTCATAGGCAGTTAAACGTGCTAATTCCATCTTTGCTAAGCCAACTTATGTTTTGGAACAGTTTCTCTCATGAGTGCGTCTGTACGCTGGAAATACTCTATCTTGATACGGCACAATGGTGTTTACACTTAGCGCCAGCGGTCGAACATTCAAAATCTACTTGTTGTTGTTGTTATGTTACACTACTGGAGCGCTCAGTGTGGTCGCCGCGTCATTGAGTACGCTTCTGCTGGTTCATTGCCGGCATTACAGGCGCTGTCTCTGCCTGTCTAAGTGGTGTGATGATGTTTGGAACTCGCTGCCGGTCGAACTTCAAGTCGTGACCTTCCCACACTGTCCCAGTTCAAATCTAACCTGAAAACCCATCTCTTCCGTCAGACCTTTCACACTTATGAGTAGTCTGCCATTGTTTCAGTGCCTTTGACTGCAATTGTTCATCTGCATCAGGCCGGGTAGTGCATGTCAGTGTGTGTGTGTGTCAGTGCGCGCGCGCGCGCGCGCGCGCGTGTGTGTGTGTGTGTGTGTGTGTAGCGCTATGAGTTGCTTTCATGCGAGATTATGCGCTAAACAAGTACTATTCATTATTATTTATTATTATGATAGATACTACGAAAACAGCTCAGAACTGACGATCTGTGAGCACACACACACACACACACACACACACACACACACACACACAAATGGTAGCATTCACCCCCTTTAAATGCTGGGAGCAGACGAGAGAGAGAGAGAGAGAGAGAGAGTCGGAGAGAGAGTGTGTGTGGGAGGGTGGAGGGGGGGGGGGGGTAATCTGAGTAATTTACGATCGACTGCTTGCGGTTCATCCGTCTAAAACGTTCGACGTGTGCCTGCAAGCAAAATTATCACAAAGAACAGGTGCCGCACTCCCGGTTCTTTGTCCACTCACTCCGCCAGTTCTTGTCGCAGCGGACGGTAGGGTTGTTGATAAAAATATTTCCCGGTGTTACACCTGGCTTTGTTCGACAGCTGACCTATAAACGCAGTCGGTAGCAAATACAGGATGGTTCGATCCGCATAGCCCGAGCCAGTACAAGACGCACCGACTCAGTCAACAAAGAAGTCCGTATCGCGGCTTTTGTCTGTTCAGTTTTTGTGTGTCAGTCATCCGACATGTCAGGGCAAAGAATGCAGGACTCTTTGTGTGAAGTATAACACAATCCAGAACGTTCCATAGTCGAGTTGAAAGGCGCGCAGTTAATCATATGTTACATTTCGTGACCGATCTTTCTGACGGAGGAGGAGGGGCAGGAAGGGAGGCGGTGGGGGGGGGGGGGGGGGGGGGGGGGGGAGGGAGGTTAGGCTAGCCACAACAATGACTTGAGTGACCGAACTTGAGAGGCCGGTGTGCGCGTGCTTGTCTGTGGACGGAGTTGGCTGGTTGTTTCAGGGACTTAAACGTCCTTTTTCTACAATATAAGCGTGACATCAAAAACGAAAAAGCCCGGCAGCCGGCCGGCGCAAATCGGGATTCGAACTCAAGACCCTAGCACTGCCGCCGTTTCAACGCTCTCTCGTTACCAGGCTGAGCTTTTCGTCAACGAAGAGAGCGAGATAGAGAGCACATGTGGTTGATAACAGCCGTGACCTTGCTCTCAGTCACAAAGACCTGGCGCACCGCCGCTGGTGTCGTCGGAGAAAGCGCCCAGGCAGTGGGTCCTTTGTGTGATCTCTGCCTGTGACCATTCAACTCACCCGTTGTGACACACCTTGGCAGAGCAGGTGATAGAGATCTGTGGTCTCCGGCACACAACGAACCGTAGAGAGGATTACTCGCGCTGAAGCCTGAGGGGACCGTTGAGGACGCCGGCGAAGAGTACGTTCCTGCAGCCAAACTGAAACGCCACCCAGTCATACATGCGCGCCGTTCTTTCTTCTTTGACACTATTGCACTCATTTTTATTGCTGTTGTAAGTTATGGCGAGGGAAGAGAGTTGGTGGGGGAGAGGGTGCATGCCCATGATTACGGGCACTGGGCAAAACAGTTTTCTCTTGTGTGTTAAAATGTCGTGCCCGGCCGTCCCGCCCTACCTTAATCAAGATTTGTTCCTCGATCAAGACCTGTCAAGCAAGTTTGAGGTTGTGCACCACTGGCCTCACTAGAAGGGTGGGTGGGTGGAAGGGTGTTTGGGGGTTTAACGTCCTTCTCCACCACGTACGGGTGATATCAAAGACGGGGCATCGATGAAAAAGCCAGCGCAAATATTTGGCCCTAGCCGGGACTGATACGAACTCACGACCCAAGCATTAGAAGTCCAACGCTCTACCATTCGGCCACCCCGGCTCCCCCTCACTAAAAAAAAAGCAACAAAAACATTGGCTTAGTGGGAGTGTTGCAGTTTGATATTAGTGTTTGTTGCAGTAAGATCCGTTAAGGAACCGTAAATCTTGCCTGTTTTTCACAAAACCGAATTGGAAAGAGAGAGAGAGAGAAAGAAAAAAAACCCGTGGGATACTTGTGTTTGGTGCGTGCGAAATGTATTAATTGTGGTGGTATATCAGTGATATTATCCTGAAACACAATAACAGTTATCCTGGCTGGTCCAGTCAAGATCACTGCACCAGCCGGCTTAGGATTTATTGAAAAATATAGAAAATTAAGAGCAGATGCCAATTCTCACAATAAAAATCATTATCATATATGACTAGAATTCATTCTCTCTCCAGTACAAGTGTAACGTGAGAGGAGAGCAACACAAGTAAACGAAACCCGGGTGCTGTGGACAATTAGCGAGATTTCGGCGGCATCTCCAACAAAGAAAAATCGACCTCTACCGTCCTTTGGCGAAAGACCCTAAGCGCCATGCATTTGACAATCGCTTAGTCCCTTTTATCATTTGAAGGATGAGCTCGCTCTCGTCCTCGCCCGCGCGTGCTCTAACGGATCTGCCAGCCCACTGTCCTTAAGTGAAGGGAAATAACCAAGCTTCAGTTGAAGAAGCGGGTCTACCTGATTACCTCAAACATGATGGGGAACCTTGTATTGTTTCTGAAACAGACCTAACACCTTGCATGTACACCTTGTTAGACAATCCTGTCTTAGATTATGTTCTGTATTCTTAATACTAACAAACAATGCAGACACATTCACATGCACGCGCATGTTTACACACACACACACACACACATTTTGCGACTGAAAAAAACAACAACCCATTAAAACAAAATTGGAATGCAACACACACACACACACATGCGATTGTTTGGTGACTGAAAAAACTCATCAAACAAAAAAGTGGAATGCAACACACACATACACATCGTTTTGTAGATGAAGAAAACCCATGAACTGAAAACAAAATGGAATGCAACAGTGAAAACACACACACACACACACACACACACACACACACACACACACACGCATTGTTTTGTAACTGAAGAAGACATACAAAAACAAAGAAACCAAAGACAAAAGTGATTCGTTTAGCAACTCCTCCGATTTGAAACTTTATTTACACAAAATATCATCATCAACTAGCTTAGAAAACACTGCGAGCTAGTAAATCATTTACCAGGTATATAAAGCACAGTGTAATGACAGACGAAATAACAAAAAACAACAGCAAGAGAACTGTGTGGTATGTATGTCACTAGCGGTACACCTATTATGACAATCATAACAGCTGTAGCAATGACTGTACTGAGACATGCAGCGGCAGCAGCAGAAACCAAAAACAACAAAAAGTCTGTCAAATCACACGCATATTCAGGACTTAAAAGTGAGCATGGAATGGTTGCTTAATAGCACATGTATTTGCTCTCACTTGTCCTTTGACATACAAACGGAAAGAAGAATGTTATCGCTATACCTCTAAGCAAAAACTTTCAAGCGTATCACATTGAAAATGGCAATATGTAAGTGATACATATACTTGCCCAATATTACCCACACTGGTGCCTATTCAACAATGAATTACTTTCTATATGCAGTTCTTACGTATGAGGTGATAATCACAAACATGGGAGCAAATACACACTGTGAATATCGGCACTTTCTGAGAGTAAAATCACTGCACTGCAATGAAAAAAAGAAAAGAAAAAACAGTGAAGATAAATGTGCACAGTCAACAGTATTTGTAAAAAAACAAACAAAAAAAAACCCAACAAAAAACAAACTATAATCATGTACTACAGTGTATAATAAATATATATGATAATCTTACACTCATATGCAAAATAAACTGCATGTTTGTGAGTTTTGATTTTGACCCTACTCATCATCAGTGTGTTGCTGACTGAACACAGAAAAATACAAATTTCTGCACATCGGACTTTTGATAAACTTTCTGTTGATATTCTATTTAGTAGCACTCCTCTGATACATGTACTTCGTTTACCCGTTATCTGATTTTTTTCTCAGTGTTAAACCTTTTTGGGGGGAATAAAAGTGTAAGGTGTCAGTTGTTTGTTTGTTTGTTTTGAGTGAAAGTGCGTATGTATAAAGTTCCTATTGGCCTCATTTTTCATGTCTGTTGCTATAACACATGCAAACAAATATACAAGCCAGCGTAAAAGATTACACCCCCCCAAAAAAAAACCAAAACAAAAAAAAAAAAACAACAAAACAAAACCAAACAACAACAAAAACCCAAAACAACAAAACAGGGAAAACAATCAGAAGGGAGGTACTGTATTACAATTTATTTTGTTTGTTCCTTTCTGTGATCAAAATCCAATGGTTATTGTGACTGAGACACTAGAACTTTTTTTTTTTATTGTTGGCTTGTTTCTTTTCGTGATCAAAATTGAATGGTTACTGTGACTGACCTACATGTACAGTGTATGACAGTTTTCTGTTTGATTCTTTCTGTGATCAAAACCTAATGGTCAATCTGACGTTTATTTATCCGAAAGTATGTGATGCTTTATGAAAGATGCTTGCTAATCCTGTAAAACCATGTTTGTGCAGTTCTACTCTGGATACAAATAAATGAATGATGTCTTTTTCTTTTGACAAAACAATTGCAAAAATGTGTAAATTATGTGTAAATGTATATCTTACGCATTCACCTCTCTGGACATCATATCAGCAATAAGCAAAACTAGAACATGGTACCAGTATGTCCGATGTGTCTACAGAAGGACAGACTGACAACAACAATAGTCTCCATTCACTGCCAGGGAGACTAGTAATAATAATTATGATAAGGGTAGTGAAGATGATATGCAGATGATGAAATTCAACAAGTGGGAAATGAAATCTTCAACAACAAAAATTATATGTAAATGTTTGCGTACATTAAAAAAAAAACATCAAGTGAAAACAAACCCCCAAAACTGAGTCACGCTCAGACAATCTGACGTCCAGCACTGTCTTTCAGAGAACTGCTATATTGTCAAGTTTCTGTCAGATCATGTGCAACCTACCTTTCATCCCCCCCCCCCCCTCCATCCCCGGCCCACTTTCACTCCACCCATCCACCCCTCTTCGCCCCCCCCCCCCTCCACACACACCCCACTCTCCTCCCCCTTCATTTTCACACAGCCCCTTCTCTCCTAGTCAAACCTAGATCACAGCCATGAAAGTGCTTTTTGGGGTCTCCATGAAATGAAGTACATGTATACTGGTGAAAACAAAGGTTGCAGATGCGATGGTGACAGTTGTTGTAAAAAAAAAAAAAAAAAAACCTGACAAGATACAGTTTTCTTGTATCAAACTGTCAGAGGTGTGTTTACACTCACAAAGCAACAATCTGTTCTTTCACCTACACCTGCTACAAAAGTACTGCTTTGCAGAGTGAATAGACTGATGTGCATTCAAACTGACTTTCACACAACCAACAAAGCATCTGTCCATGCACTAGAGAAAACTGTATAAAACAGCAAGCAGTGACGTATTTGTTATTGTTTCCTGCATGGAGTTGTCTGGGTTTTGTTAAAAAAATTGTGAACCTTGCTGAAACTCAACCCCCCCCCCCCCCCCAAAAAAAAAAAATGCTCACAAAAACAACTGAAATCAAACCACCACTTTCATTTTAGCCCCCCCCCCCCCCCCCATAATAACCACACACACAGGAAAGAAACAAACAATAAAGCAAATACAAAAACCAAATGAAAGATGAAAACACAAGCAAAACCACCTGCTGATCAGATCCACTACTACCCACCAACTCCACCCCCCCCCCCCCCACCATCCCCCACTACTACCCAATCTTGCAAGAAAGGGAAGAAAAAACCAACCAACCAACCCAACTTCCCAATTAAACAGCAAAACAGATCACAGCCAACACCCAAACTATGTATTGTTTTCTGCTGCAAAAGGACACTAAAGCTACAGAACGAGACAGCTGCTGCTTGCATGACATTTGACACTAACTCTGCAGGTAAAAACAGGTAACATGTGGCATATATATATACATGTATATATGTATATGGCATCATTTGAAATCACAAGAGTTGACAGGTCCAAAACGAACAACATATCCCTTATCCCAGTGTAAATGGACCAACAAAAACTATGAGTGTCTGCACTATAATATTGTTCTAGGTATGAAGGAACTTACGTGCTTCACAAATGTGAAAGGAAAAACAAAACAACAACAACAAAGTGGAAGGGGTGGGGGGCTCCTGTTTAAAACTAACGATGGTGGTTAGCCAATTCTTAAAGAGGTACATGTGCATGACACCGCTGTAGATTATGCAAAAGTATGCCACCGAATATTTTAGTCTGGAAATGTGGTTATGATTAATGTGAAAAATTTGCTTCAGTGCTGCAGACAGGGAGGTAGGGGGTGTGCGACTGATTGTTTCCCCTTCATGTTTGTGAAAAATGTCCACATCCTAAAGTTTGACACAAGTACAATGATATGTACAAAACGTACGATTTGACAACAACACATCGTGATTTCCAAGCAATGTGCAACAAACATGTAGCTCTTTGTTCATATGTGTGTGAAAACGGTCCAGTATCTAAAATCATCAAATCAAACAAGTTTGACCCTGAAGCAATGAAATGTAGCACACTAGAAGTCATGAATAATTATACACAACAGTTCTTTTGCCGCTCTCAACAAGAGTATTTTTATGTACAAGTCCTATTTTGATGATGTCTATCATTTACACAGACAACTCACTCACTTCAGTCAAGTTTTCCATACGCACATCACTCAACAGCATCACAGAAGCAGGGTATTAGTCATTCCCACATACAGTATCACCAGACACATTAAAACAACAAATAAATAAAAAAATAAAACCACCTGTCATTCGATCAAGCATACCCTTACATTCCTGATCATATATACAAGTACCGGGCTATACAGATCATTCATATTGATGTTGCTGTGGCATGCTGGTGTCGCTAGCAGAATGGACCCATTCCGTGATCAACCATATCTGTTCTTCCTACCCAGAGAGAATGCATAGATCTAGTCAATATTCATTGCAGCAGCAATATTTCTGCTGATGCAATTTCTAAGCCACAGTCTAAAATGTCAAAAACAAGTTATGTCAACATTCCACAAGGACTGCAATATAAATGTAAACAAGGAATTTCACCCTTTAAAAACAAACAAACAAACAAAAAACTTATGCATGTTAGACGTGAATCGCCTCTTTCATGTCTCATGCTGTTCCTTCAAATACTGTTTCAAAGTTTCATTGGCTTTCTCATACTGCATGTGAGTACAGTATAATAAAAATGTCTATAGTATGACAGAAGAGCAGGTATATAATGACACAGACATGTAATTTTTTATTTTTTTTTTATAGTTTTCTTTCAGCAACTCATCAAACCAGAATATACTCTTTTCTTCTTGTAAGTTAAATGTCTGCAAATCTTGCCATATGAACTGTTGTAATGCTAAGAAATAATAATGATAATCTAATAATAACAAGAATAATAATTATAATAACAATAATTTTCAACATTATTATCAATAGTATTATTATTTATTGTTGCATTAAGATTTAAAAAAAATGCTGACATAAATCACTGACAGTTCTAAGTGGTCCATAAAAAATGGAAAAAAAAAGAGAGATGATTATTAACTCTAGTGGTCAATCATTTTTACCCCCCCCCCCCCCCCCCCGAAAACCAAAAAAAAACAAAAACAAAAAACAAAAACAAAACAAAGAAAACAACTGATTAGTTTCATTCCAACCGAATCCCTTTAAAAAAAAAAAAGTGTTACATAAATCTGTGTAATAAATTATCGCCTAGCACACTGAGATTACGGACTCCCGGTGGAGAATACTGTATCAGCGGCGAGTCCGGCCACTGGTCGGCAGACACACGTGAGCAGTGGCTATCTGAGGCTTCTACAAAGCGACAGGCTGCCAAGCACGCATCAGCGCACATGAGCAGCTTATTGTCGGGTAAAAATCCCTCCACTGAGAAGTCAGTGCACAACAGCCTGGTTTGGCCTGGAGGTGTTGGGGGTTTACCTGAGCACACCTGCTGTGTCCTAACAATGTTCTTTTTTACCCGTTAGTCTGACAGGTACGGGATTGACAAATTCTTGGGGGGAGGGGGGGGGGGGGAGTGGGGTCGAAATCTACGGATTAATCGACGGTTATTTCCACCTGTCATTATGCTGAAGCTCGGTTCAATATGGTTAGCCTGTAAGCTGACCAAACTAGTAAAAGCAGCACTTAAAATGGTCCATGATCCCAAAGAAGGAAAATGTGTAGCATTTTAATGACGAACAGGCAAAGTCGCCAGCGTACGTCTTCAAAGACAAAATTGTTTTTTTGTTTTAAAAAAAAAAAAAGACTAAAATCTCTGCAAACTGGTGTATTTTGGCGTGATTTTAAGTGCTTCAGAAGAGGAAACACTTTTTCTGGAGGGACATTCTTAAAATTCAACTAAAATCTGTGCAATTTGGTGCATTTTGGTATGAGCTTCAGAGGAGGACACAGGGTTTTTTTGTGAGGAGGAAAATTTTAAGCCAAAGGTGGAAGATTTGAAGCCCTGTAAAAGCCGAGAGAGAGAGAGAGAGAGAGAGAGAGAGAGAGAGAGAGAGAGCATAACAAGCACCTGCCAATTAACAGTAATCAGCATCGCTGGTTTGCATTCGTGTTCCGTGGTGATATCAAGAAATACAGATGATCTGACTTGAGTCAAATTACTATGGAAAGTGAAAGACGTTAAAAAAGGGAATGAGGAAAAAAAAAAGGGGGAATAAGACTAACGCTTGCATTAGCACACCTAGGAGCTGCTGGAATATCAAAACCTCATCTGACCCAAAATTCTACACCCTTGTCTTGAAATGCTTGGGGTACATTTGTTCCAGTGTAAAATGTGAACTAAAACTAAGTGATAAAAAGTCATCTGGAGTGGTGAACAGTTTGGTCACTTGACAAGTTTATCCCTTCTATCACACAAAACCAGGTCCATCAACATTGTTTTATAAAAGTAAAGGCATTTTTTGGAAACATATTTACATTATGTGATTTACGACGGGTAACCATTCACACTTTTTAATGGCAGAGTTTTCACTGACTTCAGTTTGACTCTGAAAATGCCATGTTTCACTGTCTTTACAGTTATTTCAGCGTAAAGTTGTGAAAACCTGCCCCCTTCCACTCTCCCCATCCCTGAGCACCCATGTCTGATAACAGTTACAACATTCAGAAACACTGTTAAGGAGCTCAAGCTCAATACTTGTGGCTTGACAATTTGGTTTTCTGTTGTGTCAATGTTAAAAGATAAAAGACGATGGCATCTTAGAGCTACTGCCTGCTTGAACATCTGTTTCCAGGTTCACAAGCCTCAAGACTGCATCTTTCTTCTATCAGATTCTACACTCCTTAATCGTGTGTAAGTCGGTGGGTATCAGACCGTGTTTACAGCACATCTCCACATCAAGCATAAAAAAACATATATCAATATACTGTCAATAAGAATGTGTACAGATGATGAAACCAGAAGGTCCCCACACTGAACTACTACTATCAAGATGGTCGGCCAGGCGATGAAGCACCACTACTAGCGTCAGCAGAATTTGTTTCAGTTCCAGAAGAGACCTGTACACACTGGCGAATCTCCCGCCGACAGATAGGACACTTCTCAAGTTGCAGTGCGCACTCCTCACAAAAACCCCTGGAAAAGCAGAAAACAGAACACATGTATGTATGTTGTTGTTATGTGCATGTACTCTGTTGTTTTTATGTGCATGTACTGTGTGTGTGTGTGTGTGTGTGTGTGTGTGTGTGTGTGTGTGGGAGCGAGAGAGACAGCGAGAGAGATAGAGAGAGAGAGAGAGAGAGATGCTAACTATGGATTCACTCAAAGCTCCCCTCTTCCAAAAAACAAGAACAAAAACACCCTGGCAGACCAAACTTTCTGCACCAACAGTCCTGTATTTTGTTTACAGTAGTTATATTTTCCGTTTAATTCATCATGTATGATGACTTGTGAATTAAAAAAAAAGAAGTATAACCAACATCATTTCAGCAGAATATCAAGGAACTTTGATTTTCCAAAAGGCCGTGGGCATTTAGGACTGTTTGCCAGTCAAACTGTATTTAAAATTTTTTTTTTTTACTACTTTATTATCCCTTTTGGGAAATTCGGGCTGCTTCCCCCGGGGGGAGCGTGCCGCCGCGGTGCAGCGCCACCCAATACCTATCCTGTATTTTTTAAAATACAATTTTGATGGGGGAGGAAAGCCAGATTACCCGGAGAGAAACCCCCGATGAGCAGCCTGGTAGCCAGGAAAAGCCGGTATCACATATCACAAGCTCGACCTGGGATCGAACCCACGCTTCATCGCCATGACATTGGTGACGGCCGTTCAGTAACACAGCAGCTAAATCTGACGCGCTACCTATTAGACCACCGCTCACCCACTCATTTGATATGGGGCTTCTGTTGGTTGGTTACTATAGCAACTACTGCATACTGATCATGTGCAGCTCGCAGATCATCCCCAAATGCCTGCGCCCTTAAAGACAAGATTCCAGGTCATTTTAATCACATTTGTCTGCTGCATCAGATCAAATATTTTGCTCAAGAAGTAGAATTTTCTTCAAAATTTCACAAAAACGGAGCACCAGAACATGAAGTGCACAGTTTTTGCTGTCATTTTTTGTGAACGCTACACCAGTACATCGTTTTGAAGTATATATCAGCATGTATCTTTCTTCTCCACTGATATTTAGATGATTGTATGTAAGCATCAGGGATGCAGATCCTCTAAAAGGCAAAGGGTTTTCATACCTCCATTGCAAAAAAGTGAGGGTTTTTTTATACCCTCACCACATTTGCTAGAGGGTTTTTCATACCCTTTCAGAAAATATTTGAGGGTATAAGCCACCACACTCTTAGTGCTAATAATACTACAAAAATATATATAATAATTACTGTGTGCAGTTGATGACTACAAAATTCATCTCTCTCTCTCTTCAGATCACAACACTTGCGCTGATGCATTTTTTATATATATTTCCCCCCATATCTGCATACATCACGATCTCATAAGTCACTCGGAACTGAGTGTGACTAGAAAAATGTTGCATTAAAGTCAATCAAAAAGGTATTATCCATTGAAAGAAAAAAGAAAGGAAGGAAATACGTGTATGATTGTAGACTGACATCACACAAGTGTGAGAAAATACATGGCATTACGTGATGTTCTGGTGCATACCTCCACAGCTTAAAACCTCTATGTGACGATACGCACTGACAGAAAAAAGCGTACGTGCTCATACCCTCAATACAGTGATGGTGTGCGTGTTCATACCCTCAGCTCAAGATCTGATTACGTGATTTTCAACCTCAAGAGGTATTATACCCTCAGCTGTACGTGATCTGCATCCCTGCAGTAAGTACGTAGTAAGTGTGTATGCTGTACAGTGACTACTGCTATGATTGACTGTTCACTTACTGGTGGCCACAGTCGAGGAGTTTAGTGTTGGCCTGCAGGTCAAAGCAGAGCGTGCACGAGTCTTCCTTCACCGTCACCTGCATCAACAGGTCCAGCTTCTTCTGTCTGCATGGTAAAAACCAAAAAAAAACCACACAAATACATGTATAAGAAATATATGGTGACTGCGAACAAGTCAAAACCAGCACCACAGTCATTGCTGCTATGCTGTACATGTATTCACTCAATCATACATTTTTGGCCAAAGGTGGAAATCCAAAAAGGTGGAAGATTTTAAACCCTGATAAAATAGATACTCAGTCTTGTCGCCATTCCGTCAAACGTCATTCTAGCTGTTTCACCTGGGCAGTATGATGCGCTCCTCGTCAGTGAGGTGCCCGTGGTGGTTGAATGTCTGGAAGGCCTGGGGAGGGGGGTACTTGAAGGGCTTGGCACCAAAGTTGAACTCGCACTGCTGGAATGACATGAAGCTGGCTGCTGCAAAGAACCCACTCCTGTAGACAAAGAAAACCAGACACTGAGTGGTAGTGAATTACACTTACTGCTTTGAAAAATGGGAGACAGGATTTTCTTTAAAGAAAAGTCACTACAGCCATGGCAGAGGCCCTCCTGTATACAACCAAGCTGAAAAAAGAAACAAAAGAGAAAGTACCGGTAACTACTAAAGGGAAATTCAACTATCTGCTCCTTCCATCTACCCAAACTATCCCTCTCTTGCGTGTAACACACACACACACACACACACACACACACACACACACACACACACACACACATTTTATCCTCACCGGCACTACAAGTAAGGCAAGACAAGGGAAGTACATGCTGCTACCTTCTGAAACTACCTGAAAACAGGTGCAGGCAATACAGTGCATGTTCTTTCCTGACAGCAACCACAATCAAAACACTTTCTAGGGAGCTATTTCAAGGACGTATATATATATATATATATATATGTGTGTGTGTGTATGTGTGTGTGTGTGTGTGTGTGTGTGTGTGTGTGTGTGTGTGTGTGTGTGTGTGTGTGTGTGAAAGAGAGAGAGGGAGAGAGAGAGTGTACAATTATATGAATTTATTTATCTTAACTTCTTTATGTGTCTTATGCTCGCCCGCATGAATTGCCCTACGGGGATAAATAAAGTATTTTTGACTTGACTTGACTTTGACTTTGAAAAGCTGACATTTTAACCAACAAAATTAGCCACTTGCTAATACACGTGTACCATAGATCAGTCAGATGCGACTGCACTGACCTTTTAAAGACATTTAAGCTGTATGTATTAATGAACACAGAGGAACAGTAATATGGATCCGAAGACAAGTAGGTGGCCAGGTACATACCGTGCGTGGTTGAAGAGCTGCCTGTAGGGAGGGAGGGGGTCCCCGTTGAGATAAAACACCAGTTTCTGGTTCTCCACGTCAAGCAGTAGACCCAGAGTATCACCTGCACACACAAAGGTGTAACCTTTCAATGGCGAGGTGTATGAACCACTGTAAGTGGGGTTCAGGCAACAGACTTTCAGGGCTCCAAATGGTCCATGATAGAAAAAGGAGGAAAAATGTGTAGCATTCACTGATTTGGTGAAGAAGTGACAAAGCCACAAGCACGCTTCTGCAAAGCAGATGTGTTACGCTAGGGGTGTCGGGAGGCATGCTCCCCTGGATTAAAAATATAAAAAAAGACTAATTTGTGCAGTTCGGGTGTATTTTGGCATAATTTCAGGAGGGAACACTTTTTTGGGGGGAGGAAACTCTTCTATGTTTAGACTAAAATCTGTGCAGTTTGGTGCATTTTTGCATGATTTTAAGTGCTTTAGAGAAGGAAAAACGCTTCTTTGGGGAGGGAAATTTCTAGCCAAAGGCGGAAATCCACCAAAAGGTGGAAGATTTTAAACCCTGAACAGTTGATGATGTCTGTCTGCTTATAGATATAGTTGCCCAAGAGACATAACAATATATATATATACAAATTTGATAAGTCTCTGGTCATTTTATTCAGAGGACGTAAATGAACCCAATGTATTAGTGTATATTTGGAATACAAATTTGTCCATTGCCCACAAACAAAACTTGACAAAGTTCACTTTTCAAGGTTAGAAAAAAAAAAGAGAAAAAAGAAGATTAAAGTAATGTCATGAATAATTGACAACAATCACATTTTAAAAAAAAATCAACCCATGAAAGAGACATACATAGTTTGTTTTCTCTCATCACACAACAGAAAATGCCAAAAGTTCTACGGTCACTTTTCAAGATTAGCAGAAAAAACCTCAGATTAAAGTAATGTCATGAAATTTGACACATTAAAAAAATCAACTCATGAAAGAGACACACACGGGTTTTTTTTTCCCCCTCTCTCTCATCACACAACAGAAAATGTCAAAAAGTTCCATTAAGTCATCAACGGTTACAACTGTGTACGCGACCCTGTGGCATATCCTGAACACCAGACACCAGTGTATGAAAATAGCGCCAGTTACTGAAGAACTGCCGCGGAAAATAACCCATTACCCACCGATCGGTCATACATGTGTGGGTGTTAAGTGGCGGTAATCTGACGGCTGTGACCCCATTATCTCCCCCTGCCTAATGGGCTAAAAGCATATAATAAAAGGTTAGATGGCTGAATGGGGCACAGCGATGGTTTGGTAACTGCAGTAAGTTTCCTCTTCCAGATAATCGGACTGGAGTGCACAGTCAAACGTTGATTATATATGTAACGTCAATTTGATTTGAGTCGTTTGATTTGAAAAGACAGGTGTCACTGAAAGTCGCATATCATACTGAATTAGGAAAGCATATTGCAAGTACAAAAACGGATTATATGAACTTTATGAAAAAATGAAGTAACTATGCTGTGTTTGAGTAACTAGAACGGGATAGAACGCACGGGTGCATGCTTTATTTATTTATTTTTTTTTACTAGCGCATGCAGCCAGGGCAAGCTGGCATGTATGCATGTTTATATATATATGTCTATATGTATGTATGTTTGTATGTGAGTATGTATGTAAACACTGTTACAAACACAAGAATTAAAAATGAACACCACTCACAAGACCTTGCCCGCAAAAAACAAAAAAGAAAAAGAAAACAGCAGCCGCCCCTACGTGATGTCACTAACAGGAGTTTTCTAACCCGACAATAGAAGAATATGTGTTATTACTCCTGATTTGTCCATTGTCAGTCTTCCAGTAACAATGTTAGGTTTCAAAATAAGCAAAGCATTAGCTGGGATTCATGCGGTGCGACAAGTCACACATTTGGTCATGTTGGTAAAGGGGGGTAGTGCTGTGTAAAGAAGGGTTATGTCCAACAGAGAGAGAGAGAGAGAGAAGAGGTGGGGGGTGGGGTGTGTTTGGGGGTTTAACGTCCTTTTCCACCACATAGGGTGATATCAAAGACGGGGCAACGATGAAAAAGCCAGCACAAATATTTGGCCCCAGCCGGGATCGAACTCACGACCCGAGCATTAGAAGTCCAACGCTCTACCATTCGACCACCCCGGCTCCCCGAGAGAGAGAGAGAGAGAGAGAGAGAGAGAGTAAACCACAAGGGAAGAAAGTAAATGAACAAATGACTTTGGTCAACTTCTACGAATAAGAGAAACACAAATTTCAGCTTTTTTTGAGAGGAACTTTTATTGTTCGGAGAAAAACAAAAGTAAACGCAAGTCAGATCTCCTGTAACTCCGAAAGCTACCCAACGTCCTGCCCTGGCCAGTTCACGGCCGCAAGGTGCTCGCAGTAAAGTGGGCTAAATCCCAAACGCAACATCTTAATGCTCTTTTAGTCCGCTGCACTCTCGACAAATCAGGAACCGATGATCGCCAGGGGAACCCATTGTTCTCACCCGGGGGGGCGGGTCGCACCGTGAAGAGGCGAGAATCAATTAGCGGGCGAAACAGATTGTTGTGCATACACACTCTACACCGCATACCCCGCGGATAGGATTGCACCCCCATCGAAGGGGGCCCCCGGGACCGTACCCAGCATATACAGCCTCACACTTCGCTGGCCCCAAACAAACGGAAACTTGAGAAAGTCTCGGTGCCGGTAAAAGCGTTCAAACACTCACACACCCCCCTTGAGAGTAGACTCTGGGATTTACGCTTCACTCAGAGGGCACTGCACGTACGAGAAGGCGCGAGTGAACCCGATGGCTGGATCGTCAAGGAATATGATCGGGCTTATCGAGAAAGTCAACGGGAGAGTCGTCTGATTTGAAGGGCTGGAATTTAACTTGAGTAAAAACACTGACGCGGCTTGAGTATCGGTTCCGTTATCTCCAAGATGGCAGGGACGACGCACGGAATCAAGATGTTCTTCCAGATCGGTAAGTCCCCGCTATGAGTATGTACGTTAACAGGAAGATAACTAACCGGCTGTGCTACCAAAGAATTCCATAAATGTGCATTCCTTTCAAGTTCTGGGTAGAAAAAAATGAAAGCAATTTAAGGACATGACCAACAAAAACTTTAACAGATAAAAAAAGGAAAGAAAGGCCTGCAGCCAAAGCTTCACTCCGTGAGAACTGCAACGGGACAAATGCCCTGGCTGACTGAAAACGTATAAGACATTTGTCCTGACTATCGTCCGCTGTGGCGCAAAAGTGATCGGACATATGTCCGCCCTGGTATGGAAGTTTCGAGAGAGAATCAGTCCGTGACTGATGTCCGATGCGGATCTGAAGCCCCGCACAGCTTGCTAATTTTCAAATACCGTTATATGTGCACATCTCGGGCAATAAGTAAAACGAACGCACTTCCTCTAATGTCCACTCATATTCCCCTACTGGCCGGCGTCGCTAAAACAACAACAACAAAACAAGAAAACCCTCTCCGTTCTGGCACCGGTTCCATCTTTTTCTTGTTAGACACCACCGTCCTGATGCACCCCCCCAACAAAAAGGGTACCTGGACTGAAGCGTATTTCAAAGAAATAGTGGAAGTACTCCTCCAACACTTTTATCCAACAACTAGAAAAGACGAGGTCTTGAGATTTACCACAAGAGTCACACCGCGCGATTGTCAGAAGCGTTTGCCTTTGTTCCTGTGATCAGAGTGAAGAAGTCTCTGTGGTAACGTGCAGTGCAGTTTGGGGCTTGAGAACAACACTTTTTTTTTTGGGGGGGGGGGGGGGGGAAGGGGGGGGTGAAGAGGGGGCTGAAGGGGGGCTTCATACCCGTAGGAACTATAATCAGACGAAATGTCCTGGTTGACAATCAAAGTATAGAACATTTGTCCTGTTTATTGTTCTATTGTTCACTGTGGTGCTGACATGATGAGACAAAATTATGTTCGCCGTTGTCAGGGAGAAAAAATCGGTCATTTCGAAACTGATTCGGTCCATTACTAATGTCCGACGTGGATATGAAGGGGGTTTGTTGTTGTTGTTGTTGTTGTTTGTTTGTTTATTGGGTTTTTATCTGTTTCTTCTGTCAAATGGTTCGACAACCTAGTCCTGTTAATGTTTCCCTAACCAAAATAATAGGTAACTGCACAAATGAGTCTAAGAACTGGCGGGAAGGGGGGGGGGGGTGTTAAAGTAAAGGGATGGGGGTGATCTGGAGATCGAAGGACTGAGGTAAATTATAACTGTAAATCATGTATGTCCAAAATGCCCACCCAGACGACAAGGAATTTACACGCTATATTATGATTTGAGACCCCTGGGGGCACAGTTCCTTCACTAATACGGCATTCGCATAAACATTTGTGGCTGTGGTTCCCACCAGTAGTCCACTCAGCGACAGGAGAGACGTTGCCAATATGTCAGGCCGACTATATTACACGGATCACACACTCCATTATCTGTAAGCCAAACAGCAGCACCAAAACGCCGTGACAAAATACGATGCCCTTCAGATGATAAGGTCTGCACGGTTTTCAGGCATATTAAATCATAACTCGAGCCAACCCTGTGGGAAGGTCTTTCATAAAGATTAGCCGACAGATAACCGTGCATAATTGAAGGCAGTGAATCAACCTGGCAAGTAGAATGACATTTCTTTTGACCACGGGATGTGATCATTCAAGCATGTGACCTTGCGGGGGTCACCGTTTCGACATGAGTCAAACGACTGCCAGTTGGTTAGTGTAGGTAACTTGACAATGGCACCTCGGTTAAAAGCGTTGCAGACAAAGACTAACGCTGAAGCCTGTTCCCTCCAAAAAAGTAAACCGGCCTATAGCCAGAATACAGCATCTGATTTACTCTAAGCAGTTCCGACTGAAACAGAAAACGTGTCTTTAAAGGAAGGACAACCAAATTTGACGAAGCAGGGAATTTTCCGACAGACTTCTCATGCTATCTATCAACACTATTAATAGACTCAGTTTCCAATGATTTCTTCTTCTTCTCTCCAGCTGTCTAACAGACCTCACAACTGGTTGTACTTTATGGTTGACGTTCCCATCACAACAGTGACTTCTCAACTTATCTTTGACATTATTATTATTATTATTATTTTTTTTTTTTTTTGACAAACGAACGCATCTATACTCCATCACCAAGGTGACGGCCTGGTAACTGTAAGGGACGGGGTTGGGTCTGGTTGGGCTGGGGTGGGGAAGGGGTGGTTGACTGAGAGGGGGGGGGGGGTAGGATGGTCACAGAACATTTTTATTTGCGGTGTTCGTTCACGTTCATCGGTGTCGACGAGGACACAAAACAGTTTCCTTATATGCAATACCAAACTCGACGTCAGTTCCCGAAGCCATACATATGTAACAGCATTATTCCGAAGCTGACCTGGTGGCACATAGGGGCAGCCCAACGTGGGAGGTTCTCAGAAACAGTAAGCACCGTCTGGGTCTTTGACAGGAGACTGAGCCTCTCGATAACTTGGCCATTGTTGCCTTTATGTCCGGGCGATATGTGTCGAATATGACATGATACACAATGCCGCCTCCCGATGCACGTGATACCAGTAACTGAGTTCTGGCACAAATTCAAAGCCACAGAGCGCAGTGGGTTGTATCTCTGGAACAAAACCCTGGGTGCAATGTCAGGGTGTTGGTAGACAAATAAAACCTGCCTGGTACATTCCGTGCCGTGCCTTTATGGGGACAGGTCCACAAATCTGGAAAGTTGTTCAGTTAGGCAACTGGGAATTACTGTATCAGGGACCAACCAACAACAGGGGGAAAAATGCACTTCTGCATGTCGTGAAGGTCCATGTTAGACTTGCGAGGAAAATCTGTTCAAGGCAACACTTCAAAAAAGTGTTTTCCTTAACTGGATACAAAAGTTGCCATCTTTAAAAAGGAGAAAATGACTTCGTTTCCGATGCTAGCGGGTGCCGACTCCGTCATTTCGCCCATAGAGGAGTCAGGTAAGACTGACTAGAAAAATAGATTTTGGCAAAATTAATTTCGCGAGATTCAGACTCGTGGAATCAGTTTACACGATTCTAATAAATACATGTACCACCTCATAAACAGAGGATATAAGATTGTTTGCTCTTTGTTGTTCAAAAGAACTGTCAAAATTGTATCGTCTCTATGGAAAATTAACACAAAAACCTTATCACTGTTGTACGGCTGAGAAATAATGAAAGCACATTAGAACAACTAGCGCCGGTTAACTCCACAAGAAAATTTTCAACCAACAATGTCAGCCTGACTGGCACGTTTGAAAGTTTGGACAAACTGCGGGGGAAAAAAACTCTGACAGACGATTCCAGGTCGTTCTGAGTGTTGTGCACGCACAGGGCACGGCAAAAGTCAAACGATCGCTCATTCATGCTTCCACGTATCAAAATCCCAACCTTGGTGTCGAATTACCGACCGAGAGAACAACACTTAAAAAACCCAACGTTTAAACTTTTCATGCGGAGCAACTTCGTAAACACCGAAACCGATTCCCAAGCACGATCGTGTCAGAGGGCGGTAATGATATCCGAGCAAACAAGCCACAGAGTTGATCTGTTCCTACAAAAACATTCCGCCATCAACAGGTACTCGAGAGGCAGGCGCCCCTCTCAGGATTAAGATTCCGTTGTTTCCGTTGATACAAAGGACTCGGCCCGCCACTTCATAACGTTTGAGGCGTCTCTTGTGTCATTCGGCATGGGGTAATTACTGATAACCAACGCCCTAAAATAACTGCACACAGGCAGACGCTGTCCGATAAGCATAAACCGTGACTAGGTATAAGCAAGAGTTCCATAAAGGCTCTTGCTATAATGTCATCTGTAGGCAAAAAGTAAAAATAAAATAAAATAGCATGAGCTAAATAGGCACAATTAAGTTCTGGACTATGATGTGAATGTGTGGAGAGAAAAAAAATGCGTTGGAATTAAAGTACGACTGCCCAAAATTGGCATGAAAACAACAGTCTTAGTTCTATATTATCATGTAAATTAAAATGTAACAACATCGAGTCTACGGCAGAACAACCTTTTCCAAATGTGGGACTCTGTTTTATTTGGTTTTGTTTTTTCGTATACATGTATCCCAGTGTATTCGCCAAGAGGCTTCTCAAAGAACTGTATCCACGACAAAGCTGAAATCTATCCTTGGTATACACTCGACACATTCTGGAGGATTAAACGTGATACTCCTGGCTTGAATTACTAATCCAGCAAAATCGCGCGCTCTTGAAATGAACATTGTTTCAAGTACTCTCCTGAGACAGAAGTTAATTGCATGTGCAGCCCCCCCCCCCCCTCTCTCTCTCTCTCTCTCTCACACACACACACACACACACACACACACACACACACACACACACACACACACACACACACACACACACACGATAACGGTGTTCTGTGTGGGCGCTTTACCCAGTTTCATGAACTGGCTCAAAGCTCCGAAAACTGAACCCCGTATGTGGTGGAAAAGGACGTTAAACCCCCAAACACCCACCCGCGAACTGAACTCTTCTCGCATTCTCTCACACACTGGAAATGAACACATGACAATTACAAGGTGCGAAGGGTTAGCTCAGCAATTCAAGTTTCGGAATTGAGAACTGCATTTACTTAGTTTTTAATTTTGTGGACTGAACGTTTTCCAAAGCAGAGGGGGAGGAAGCCGGAGTACCCGGGGACAACCCCCGACGATCGGCCCGAATGAACGGCGCCACGTACGAGAAGGAAAGCTTCTTTGCCCTGAGTGGGACTCGACCCTGACCTCTCGCACTGGTGGCGAAGTCTTAACCACTATATCACCGACCGCCCCAAGATAAGAGTTGACAGGAAAGATACAACAGCAACGGTTGATTTCCATCGACACAAACAACAGACATCACAAACAATCACCTCTAAGCCATGCCACTGAAATAACCATCTAGCTATATTTATACTCTTTCGATCGATGTGTGTTCGACGAAAAGGTGGCGACCTGGCGATCAGAGAGATAAACCCACACAGTCAGTCCCTGCTGGTTGTGGTTGTTTAAGCGTTGCGGGGGACGAGGCTGTGCTGATTTTGAATGATATTCATACACTTACGACATCCAAGCAGTAGGACCCCCCCCCCCCCCCGGCTCTATTTAATCTGTTGCGTTGAACCATGCAAGGGACAAAGCGTGGCACATCCAATTCTATAAATTTATCTGTAGCGCTCCTCTGAAAGGGTTCCTTGTCTGGTGCTGTCATTTCGTTTCATGTCGGCTTTCATCACAAGGATCAGATCGGACAAGGCGTTCATTTTTCTGCGACCGAAAAAACTGCTTTGCTCTTGAAAGGATTTCGACACTGGCTTCAATGTTGATCTTACTGAGGTTTAAAGGGCGGATTAAAAATATCTCTCACTCACAACGTGGCCAGACACGACCGGGGAGGAGTGTTTCTTTTGACAACGTCGCCAGTAAGAACTGCTGGTCATTAACGAAGGATCAGAACGGCAACCTTGGCCGGCAAATAGTCGCGTAGAATTAATTCTCTGAGTTTCAACAAATGAGGCGAAAGAGAGGGGAGGCTGTGTTGGACTGGCCATGTGAGGCTTCTGTGAAATTTTCAAGATAACCACTGTGGTGTGTTTTACGTACTGATCGAACAAAATGTCGTCTCAACAAGTCGGTAAGTACATGATCCGCATTAAAAGAAAACGCACTAATTGGGCTGTAGTATTTTTGTTGGGTTTGCTGTTGTTGTTTGTTTAAACTTCGGAGAATATCGTAGCGATCGGCTATATCTCTATGCGCAACTAGGCACATAAAGCAGAAAATGCGTACAAACTACACAGGACAGAACAAAATGTCAAACGAAAACAACAACAACAACAACAACAACAAAAACTTCTATATATAACATCCTTCAACGAAAGCCGACTGCTCTTTTTTTCAGTCCATTTAAAGTATATTCCAAATCTTTCTTCCTGATTTTTTTTTCAGCCGTCATTCTCTAAGCGCAAATAAATCATCTGTTGAGAGATCACACGCATTCTAAATGAGAAAGTCTCTTTCAAGATGATTCGTTTACGACCTTTCACACTACCGAGCTAACAGAGAAGGGAAAGAGCGCGCTGTCGTTGTACATGTATTTCAATTTGTCGGCGAATACCTCACAAAAGAAGGACAGGGGAAAAAACAACAACAAGCTTTTGTGTCTGACTCGTGACCTAAGACACTGCCATAAATCATTCCTACAACATAAGTGAACACCAGAAGCACCAGCGTAATACGTGTCTTTTAGATCATTCACTGTGGAACTTTTTGTGCTGTTTACCAACGATGGAGACAATGTTAGACTACACGGGCTAATACTATCATTTCTATGCTCACAGATTGTTCTGGGCTGTTTTCGTGGTATCTATCATCATACCACTTAGACACCTGCACAGTGACAGCGTCTGTAACGCTGGCACCGAGCACACAGAAGCGCACTCGATGACGCGGTGACCATCAACAAAACAAAACTCGTAGAATTTGAATGTTCGACCGCTCGCGCAAAGTGTAAACAACACTGTATCGCATTAAGAGCTGTATTAATATCAAGATAGAGTATTTCGAGCGTACATGTATGCGAACTCACAAGCAAAACTGTTCCAAAACATTAAGTTGGCTTAGTGAAGATGGAAATGGCGCGTTTAAGTTCACTCTTGTATAAGGAAAGGTCGTCGTAGTAAAACTTTTTTAAATTTTTATTTTTTATTTTGAAGACGTCTCTGAGGCAAGGCTCGGCTCGACTCGACTTTTTAGGGCATAACGCCGCGCAAGCAACAAAGGCTAATTCGCGGCGAAGTCAGTGTGTCTGCGCTACTTGAACAACAACAACAACAATGTAACGTTGGACAAATGATGAAAACTGGTCTACGAGGCAATATAAACGTCAAGTCAGCCACGGGAGCCCTAACCGTATTGATCGTCTGCTGAAGAAAATTATACCCCTGAAAACAATAGCTCCTAGGTAGCTACGCCGGTGGAGGAGGAAAAAATCCATTCTGACAATGTCGTGTCTTGGGTGTAATCTGACCCCCATGAACTGTGCCTTACACGGGGTTGGGTAGAAAAAAAAAGGGGGGGGGGGGGGAGAAAAAAAGCGTGTATGCAGAACTCTATGAAGACAAGACAAAGACAGATGACGTCTGTGGAAAGACAGAAGACTTACGGCTTTTATCGTAAAATGGCTGATAAGAAATGGTTGTAGTTTCTTTAGGGAAGAGAAGAGGAAGCCAGGGGGAGCAAAAACAGGATACGTGGAGGCGTGTGCTAGTGGCTAAAATAAATAAATAAATAAATAAATGACACCTTCATATGGCCACACTGGCAACGAATCAGTTTCTAGTTTCTAAAAAAAAAAAGAAAAAAAGAAGGTCGAAACCGTTTGAAACCAAAGTACCACTCCATCAATCATGGGCACGAAAACTATGTATGCCGCCTCTGCATCGACGCCCAATTGACGCTTCACGTTCCGGACGACATTTCAGTCGGAAGGCAACATCTCACATCTGTTTACGAAAGGAAGTACTGCCTTCTACCTAAGCCGCAAAATGATCGACCACATTTCGGACTGAAGGGAACAAACTCTGCCGTGCTCTCTTTGCTGTCAGCACAGTCCCACCATTGTTCCGTGCAAAATCCACTCTGCCCGGCCACCTGTGACAGATCTAGTTTTAGTAGTTTATAGCTCTGTGCTGGCAGCACAGGCACGCTGATAACCACCTCGTAGCTGCCACGCGCGGGAACCTTGTGTTCACCCAAGCGTAACGAGAATAGGACAGGTGTCCTTCCTGTGTGTAATTTGGCGGCCTTTATGTGGGGTCTGAACAAGAGGCCCGGTGACTGAACTGCCACAGAAGCAGTGGTGAACAGCCACTGATGCTGCCTGCTTTCAAAATGGCGTTCCCTCAGGCGGGAATTGTCCACCAACCATTCAGTTCGCAACAGGTCCTCAACTATTCAAATAAACGGCCGAAACGGAAGTGTACGTTATACAAATTCAAAATCAAAATACTTCAAGTTATTGTCTGTTCAAGAGACAATCTAAAACAGAAAACTGATGTTCAGTCTTTGGCCTCACACAACTTAATGCGGCGCTCTGCCCGGCGGTCACTGACATCAGTATTGATACGGTGGGATAAAAATAAGTCATTTAACAGAAACAATTGAGACGTCTACGGTTAGGGCCTTCAGTGACGTTGAGGTTTGGTTAGTGATGGCATAGGCGCATATCTAGCTATGTGTATATGTGTGTGTTGTTGTTATTTAGTCAGTGTTATTGGCGGTTTCAGTTCCGGCTGTCAGTCACTGTCACAGTTTCACATCAGCAATGGCTTAGGGTTTGAACACTAAACCTGACTGAGGTTTACGGGTAGGAATTTAAATCAGCATTGCTTACGTCAGTCACAGTTTGATCCGAGAAGGGGTTGGTGGGTGTTTCGGAGTTTAGCGCCCTTTTCCACCACGTCAGTCAGTATGGGTAATAACTTACAAAGACTGACGGCCAGCACAAATATTTGGCCCCAGCTGGGATTCGGCCTCACGACCCGAGCACTGAAAGTCCAACGCTCTACCATTCGGCTATTCCGGCTCCCCAGTTCGATCTGAGACGCACATAAAGATGTATGTATGTATGTCCCTGGTTCGGAGGGGAGGGAAGGGCTGAGTTTGGTGGGAGGGTGCAGCGCAGTTTTCTAGACTGACTGACAAAAATAAATGCACCCTCGGAACCCTCCCAACAACAGAGGAACCCACTGTACTGTCGTCAATGGATCGGGCAACAAAATCACGCACCCCGGCACACAACCATTAAACAATCTGAGGGTGTAAGTAGCATGTTAATGAGGGTGACGGATTGTCTAATGCTAGTCGTGTCGATGACAGCTTAAGAAAACACCGTACGGTAACGGCAAGGTCCATTACCCCCTGATGGTAAAGACCGGCTAGGTTCGGGTAACATTGCATTACACCCAGCCAAATCGTCCGCCCTTGCCTTGGCTTCCCTCTATGCAGACTCTATCACTGGTGCCAACGGTAACGCTGTCGAATAGTCAGTCAACCCTGAGCGTATGGTGCTACCGAAAACGTTGGTCGCCATGTACAGTATAAGGCCGGTGGGTGGGTGGGTGGTTGAGTTTTTGAAGATTCTGTCCATCGCAACGGTGACTTCAAATACGGGGGCAGTGGACAATTCTGTCTTCGTTGGGACTGGAACCTTTGACCCTCCTATCCACTCGATCCAAAGCTCAACCGCCTGAGCTACCCGACTCCCCCGGTCGCCGTGCATACGTACATTTACTACCACCCTTACTCGAGTCTTCCCCATCCGCCATACATGACCCTGTCCTCACTACCTTCCCATCCACAAACACAATAACCTCTTTTTCCTTTTTTTTTGTTGGGCATGTGTTAATTGGTTAGCTATTTAGTGGGCATGTGTTAACTCTCGCAATGCTGACAGTGATTTCACAGTACCATACTAACAGATGGTTGCCCCCCCCCCCTCCTCCTTTGACCGGTAGAAACCTATGTTACTAGCACTGTATTTAGTTTTGCACTTTACGACTGGGAATATATATATATATTTTTTTAATGGCTATTCCATAAATCGGACCTCTGAAGCCGAACGTTGTGAACGTGAGGGCCCCAAATGTTGGGCCATTGTCGAAATTGTCCCAGTGCTCAAAAGCCGACACCTTAATCTTTCGCTGTCTCCAGTTCTACAGTAGATCAGCTATTGCTTTAGTCTTTCATTCCACTGCCTACAAGATCGGAACACCAGTTGTAGGAGTACATATCTTCTGGTGGCACCCTCACTAAATCCGCGATGACTTAACCTCTAAATAACCCGACCCAATGGACACAAGCGCGGAAGAACAAAGGCTCCCGTGGTCCAGTATCCATTGCTGGCTTGTTAAGTTTTAAACACTCGGTAGCTATACTGGGTTTTATCCCTGGCTGAGCTGTAAGGCCCCCGGCTAATGCGATCCGGCCCTAATTCGCACTGTTTGGGCGTCGCGGGGTTTGATCCTGCACCGTTTAACGCCCGAACCTCAAATCAGCTCCAAGCCAATCTGATTGTCGCGGTGATTATACCATAGGCACTGTTCGCAGAGCCCGGAACACTGGACTGGTTCTTTTACCGGCACTTTGAATAGGAAGATACGTCGTGATGGCCGTGCTGTCAGGTCGAACACAATGGCCGTCCTCCCTCCCAGGATGAGTCTTCCCTTCGTGGTTTACCTGAAGGGCGTAATTATGGCGTATTGCTAGAAGATGTTACTGTCTCGTGGATCCGTGTAAACAGCTGTTTCCGTGGTACTGTTGACTTCAAAGATACAGCCAAGATGGGAGAAATAATAATGGACGAGCCCAAGTCGGCTATTAAGCACGAGGGTAAGCAACACAATGATACTGAGGAGAACGTATGCATTATTGGCGCTGTGTTTACTGCGGCGTTTTTATGGTAACCGCTGTTTAAAATGCTCGAGCAGTCAATACAGACTTCACGCTCGAAAAGTTTTAAGTGCCAGCATCGGAGGAAAATGTTTTCCGAAGTCATGAAATCCGTGTCCCTAGTTTGCCGAAATCATGAAATCCGTGTCCCTACACTGGTCAAGAGTTCCATGAAGATATCGGGATACTGAGGCTTCTGAACGCCTGGTTTCTTGATCATGAGGTCACTGATCAATTTATTTGACTGCGGCTTTTGGGCCTCTAGTCAACAGAGTTTGTAGTGTACGAATTATGAGGTCGGAAAAGTGGTAAAAAAAAAAAGGTCGCGATGTCCACATGGAACGTCACTTCATTCGAAAAGAGCGTTAGGACTTTGCAAAATGGTATCCATCACCCCGAAAATATCCATCAGCTCGTATCATGTGCCTGTCAGCGTCTGAAATCCCAGCTGTGTCGGGGACTCTTGACAACGGTACTGACAAATACAACAGTGACCATACGTGTACTTACAATGACAAAAACAGTTATGAGTGAGACGATACTGCTGCCGATTTCTAGGAACTACACTTCGCCATGACAGCTGACGGCAACACTGACCACAAAGTGTGACAACGACCAAGAGACCACAGTATTGGTGAAGAATTAAAAGGGCTAATGCTACCATGTTTATGCTCACAGACGGTTCTGATCTGTTTTCGTGGTATCTATCATCACATTGTTTAGACATGGACTGTGACAGCGTCTGTTATGCCGGCACCGCGTCAGCAGAAGCGCACTCGATGACGCGACGATCATTCTCAGCGCTCCTGTAATGTAACAACACCCGTAGAATTTGAATGTTCAACCGCTCGCGCAAAGTGTAAACAACATTGTATCGCATTTAGAGCTGTATTAATCATTGAGATAGGGCATTTTGAGTGCACAGGCGCACTCACGCGCAAAACTGCCCCAAAACACAACTTGACTTACCAAAGATGGAACGAGCCCGTTTAAAAACGAAAGAAAGATACTACGACAATACTGACAATGGTTTCAGGGAACTACTTCATCATGGACTCGGAGGCGCTGGTGTGCAACCCATTCCAGGACCTGCAGTCCGAGGTGATGACGGAGGCTCAGAAGAAGGCGTCACTGACCGAGAAGCTGACGAGCGTCAAGAACAACGTGTGCGAGAACCACTTCGCCATGGAGCGCGAGCAGCTCGAGCGGGAGAAGACGCACATTCTCAAGAAACTGCACGACAGGTCCAGCAAGCTACGATACGAGGTACAGTAACCGAGAATGAGTTGAGTAAGTCTGGCTCTGCCATGCTGGCTGCCAGTCCCGCGAACTACAAGACGCGTGAACGATGCTGAACACCAAAAGGCGCTAAACACGCTTTCATGACGACAGACAAATCAAATTTGATTAATGTTAAATTTCACCAGTAGACTGGTTAGGGAAAGACTAAAGCAGACAGAAACACTTAAAACCCAAAAATCTTCCGATGAAAGAAGCCTTAAAAACACAATTACTTGTAAACACAAGTTAAGCCCTTTTCTTACAAAGCAGCAACACGGTCGCAGTGCATTTACACGAGGTACAAATGCCAGAAGGGGGCGAACTACCAACAGTAATTAGGGCTCTGTCGATAACCTCGTACGTGAAGAGAATAGGGTTTGACTTTACACTATGGCCTTTGAAAGAGAAAAGCATTTCCTGTGAGTACGACTGCACTACATGAAAATACAAAACAAAAATATAACGTTGGACAAAGGATGCAAAGTGGTCTACGGGGCGGTATAACCCCAGGACATGCAGGAGACGGTGGCGAGTGGGCATGTACGCTTGTCAAGTAAGTCAGTATCCAGCAACTGTGTCTTCAACAGGTGAAGCTGCTGGACCTGGATCGCCAGAAACATACGATCGAGGTCAAGAAACGGGTGATGCCTGAGAGAGACTACAGCTACGACCAGCAGCAGATCAGCAACACAGAGAAGCGACTTGGTGCCAACATCGCCTCCTTCTATTTGGAAAGAAAAATGAGGCATCCCATGCGGCTCAAATCCGTCAGTGACATCTCCATGACACCCATGGTGCAGAAAGCTCGTCAGGTGTGTGTGTGTGTGTGTGTGTGTGTGTGTGTGTGTGTGTGTGTGTGTGTGTGTGTGTGTGTGTGTGTGTGTGTGAGAGAGAGAGAGAGAGAGAGAGATTTTCTAGTGTTCTAGTGTCTAATATCTATACTGTCTCTTCAAAGCGAAATTACCCGACACAAGGCTAAATATGTTTTCACAAATAGGTGACTAACTTCATGCACCGTAAAGCGAATGCAGGCACATACGCCAGAGTTAACACACACACACACACACACACACACACACTCACACACAGAAACTAATTTAGCAGCCTACACTTTGAAAATTCCCTAGCGGAACCTTCTACACACACACGCAGGGTGTCAACAGTCACGTAATGATGTTCCTGTGTGCGCCGACAGATCACGACAGACACAACTCCGAAGTTTCATGTCGTATAATTATGAGTAAGTACAGTTAGACATGCGTTGCAGCTTGGTTCAAGATTTTTCAGTACTTCTGTTCGTTTGTTTTATCAGGCTCTCAAACTGCAGGATGTTGCCAAAGCCCGTGACAAAGAGATGATGGAGAGGGCGCACACTGCTAAAACGGTGTCCTCAGGCACAACCACCGCCAGCCCTATACGCCCCATCATGGCCCACAGACGCAACTCCCGCTCGGCGCCGCTAGTGTCGCGTAGCTACGGCGGCCAGGTGAGGGAGGAGACGCGACTGCCGGCTATACCAGACAGACAGGTCCCTAGGACCACCAAACCCGGCCACGTCAAGTTCGCCTTCGAGGATCCTCTGAAGATCCTCATGACCAAAGACGCGGATGACGGCGTGTCGTTGCTGAGCAGAGCCTACACGTATCACCCGGGGATGGGGCAGGATAGGGACAGGTTCAATTCTCGAGATTTCTTCCTGGAAACGTCTGACGACGAAGACGATCCCTACCTCCCGGATCATATCGACTTACGTGCTTTGTTGTTCAACCGCGAAGGTCACCGAGATGACGCCGTCTCCCTGTCCTTGCCTCAAGGGAACCACGTCCCCACCCCGATCCTCAGGCGTTCCAACGCTTACGCGCCCAAGTTCACCCAAGACATGATCCAACAAGAGAACGAGCAGGTGCAGTCCAAAGTGAACCGCTTCCTGCAGGAGCTGCACGAACACGCTAACCGCCACGACATCGACTCGGACGACAGCGACCTAGAGGAGGAGATTTCTCGCCTGCACCAGCAACCCCAGACGTCAGTGCCCCCTATAGTGGTCCGGCGCAGCTCAGCTGCCGAGGACCAAGCCCAGATCTCCGACTCTGAGAAACTCCGAGCTAAAATGAACGACAAAACACCGAGGATACCGAAGGACGCGTGGAAGTACATCAGAGGTAAATCACGCTCAGTTAGGTCTTTAACGTAATCCAGATTAAGCCCCCAAACATTTCTGATAATGATAATCTGAAACGGGCGATGTGGGAGGGGGGGGGGAACAAACTAAGAACGCAAAGTTCAAGGCTGAGAGACTGAAATAGAGCGTCACCAGGGTAACAGTTTGAAACTACCGCGCACAGTACAGAACTTTGACCTGGAAACAATACACTTGTAAGAACGTTTTGGGGAAGGGGGAGGAAGAGTAGGAGAAACTGGCATTTGTACTGACATAAAATTTAGAAAAGAAAAAGAAATTCCATGCCTTCAAAACAAATCCTGAACATATAGACCAGAAGAAGAAAACCGTCAGCAGCGCTGGCACCAAACACCTCTCATTTTGACCCCATCCTTTACAGGTCGAAATCAAGACGGGTCCTTGAAGGGAACCTACTCGGCCGAGGACCTCGTTCTGCAGACCCTGACCGGCGTGCCGCTGAGCCGTTCTCTGACGGCAGGCATCCCCCTGCACTCGGCCAGCCGAGCAATGCGCCACACGGCCACCTTCAAGATGCGCAAGGTGGTGGAGAGGCTGGTCAACGAGCGGACCAAGTACCAGCAGCACGAGATCGAGGAGCTCAAGCGCAAGATGGACGAGGGAGACCGTGCCGATGCGGCGCCTTCTAGAAACTCGGCTATGGACGTAAGAAGCCGGCCTGTCTCGCAGGCGGTCAACTTAGCGTAGTGACAAGATGCGTCCCTTTTGTGATGGCCAATACCGAACCGCTGTACTGATGGAAGTACTGAGACGATCCATTTATAGACGAGGAAACTGAGATCAGCTTGCTAATGAAAGTACTGAGATAATCCATTCACAGACCAGGAAACTGAGATCAACTCGCTGATGAAAGTACTGAGATCCTTACTGCTGGAAGTACTGAGATCAGATTTGGTCGAAGCAGACCGCTTACCGATAAAAGTATTGATACCCGCTTACTGACGAAGGAAGTGAGATTAACTTACTGCTGAAGGTACTGGGATCCTTACTAATCAAAGAACTGAGATCCACTTACTGATAAAAGTGCTAAGACAGTTGGTAAGGTCTCCAGCTGATATGTCCGAATGGGATACAACTAGTGCTCAGTCGATGAGTATGATGCGGCTGGTCTTGCGGAAAATCAGCCTGGCATATCACCCTGCAAGGTCTTTGCATGAGCTGATGAGCTGGAGTGTCGCATAACTCGTTCACTGTGCACCGTGGTGTGGTGGATTCAACGGAACTTGCGATTTCGTGAAATAACCCAATACAAGGTCTCTCACTTGTGAACTGTGCTCCTTGGTGTGTCAGAAAATTCAGAATCGACATTTCAGCTCACCAGATACAAGGTGTGCTGACGAGCTGGCCAAAACCATTAACCAATTTCGTGCCAACCTCTTTGTGTTGAGTGGAAAAGCCGGAAAAACTTCAGTGACTAGCGTGCCAATATTCATAAGTACGGACTGCGCAATCTGTGATAAAATGTGCAGACAGAAATACACCAATACGTATGTATCTCAACGGTCTCGGTGTTATTCTGAAGCTCAATCAAAAGAAGTGTTGACGAGAAAGTTTGACTTATGCCAAGTCAAATCTTTGCGCGAATGCCTGTGAAAGGGTTGCATGAACAAATGTGAAGTAATTTGTGAAAAAAGACAGAAGTGGAAACCTTTGAGTTGGTGAACCTGTACTCAACAAGTAAAACCGGACTGAGAGACATTTATATATCTACAGGAAAATGTATAGCCTTCCTCAATTAACCTCGTAATACACACACACATTTGTTGAAATGGGAAAATTAAAACATGCAGGCTTTACTTGTTTATCTGTCTGTTGATGTATTTATTTATGTATTTATTTATTTATTTATTTTTCCTGTTTCATTTTTCTCTTGTAAGCTGTTTTTAACACTGAAAAACAAAAAACGAATAAGGACAAAGCTCCAAAATGAGCTGAGAGGTTTTTATCACTGTGAGCGAAACGACAAAATTCAGTTTACTGAACACAAGATCACGTGTTTTCTTCTGACAGGATAGAATCATCATCAAATTACGACGGTGTGCGGGTGTCCGCCGACTCCCTCCCCCTCCCCTTCCCACACAGACACAAGCAGGGACAGAATTGCATTGACTGAATCGTGTACATATTACCAGCCTGCAGGCATAACGCTAACGCTTCATAGCCCCCCCCCCCTCCCCCCAACTGAAATGCCAACTAATTCAGTCGGGGTCAGCTGTAAATCATAACTGGTTTTCAGCCTGAAATCTCACCATCTTTAGTGTTAAGACACACGTACGTATATTTCGACTGCCTTTTCGACATAAATCACTTGAATGACTTTGTCCGTACCAGTTCTTTGACACTTTATCAGTGCTCGTCCTATTGTCTGTCTGGTTAAAGGGGCAAGTACTACCTTTTTTACACTCACAGATCGTTTTCGTGGTCGATATCTATCATCACACAACTTAGACACCTGGGGCAGTGGCAGCGTCTGTAATCCTGGCACTAAGCCAACAAAAGCGTACTCAATGACGCGGCGACCACATTGAGCGTTCCAATAGTGCAACAGTCGTACAATTTGAATGTCTGGCCGCTAGCGCGAAATGTAAACAACACTGTCGCATTAAGAGCTGTACCAATCATCAAGATAGAGTATTTTGAGCGTAAAGGGGCACTCACGTGCGAAACTGTTCCAAAACATTGACCCGGCTTACCAAAGATAAAATTAGCCGGTTTAAACTGGAGCAATGGCTGTTGTAAAATGACTGAAAACTGATCTCTCACAAAGAGAAAATCTGATTTCTCACAAAGTGTCACCTGGCACTAATAAGTGTCAATCGCCCTATGCGCTCCTGTTTGTCTGGCTGGCGTGTTTCTCATAGCGTTCGTTTGGTGTTTGCGTCTGTACGTCCCTTGAGGACGTGGCAATACATTGCTGGTATTTTATGCATGTTCCGTTCATCAGCCATATACACTGAACATGTCCCCCCACCATCTGTTTTCAGCTTCATAATTTGTATGCATTCGGTACTCGGGGTATGTTCTAGTCGTGTCCTACATGTGTGCTCAGTTCGTCCAAAGAACTCTGAGCAAAATTTCATGGACTATGCATTTGACAAATCGAATAAACTGCTGCCGACTGAAATGCCATGTTGTGATGTGTTAGCTATTTCGGGAGGTTCGTGACCTTGGGGGTAGGGCGGGGGGGGGGGGGGTGGTGGTGATGATGATGGTGACGATGATGATGAAGATGATGATGATAATAACAATACAGTGTACCAGGTGGCAAATACATGTTTCTTGCACATATTTAGAGGGTTTCTTTTTGCCTAATTAAGAGTGGAGAGGCAACACTGCGGTGCATATACTGTGTTCCTGTATGGCATTTCCTTTTCTTGGCCCCCCCCCCCCCTTTTTTTTTTTTTTAATGGCAATGTTCCGCTTTCTGACTCCACTTTAATGATCTGAATTTCAGCAGCCTGCATAAAACCAATGAAATTCTATTCCAGCTAATTACGCGCCGAAGGCCATTCCGTCTTTAGACATTACACGGTGACCGCGGCCTATTTTCCTGCAAGACTCCTTGCTCGGCGGCACAAAGATACCCCGTAATAAATGATCAATACTCTCTCTCTCTGTCTGTTTAGAACCGGCAGCTGAGTTCTAAAAGTGACCTGCTTTACTACCTTACTCATTGTATGCCCGTGTCTGTTTATGATATCCGATGCACCATAATTTGTCTCTCGGGATTATGAAAGTTTACACTGAATTAAATTGCTGAATAGTAACTTTGATCTATGTAAAACCGAGGCTCACTGCTTTCTCTCTCTCTCTCCGACACCCCGCCTCCCCCCTCCCCCAACAACCACCACACACTGACCCCATCCCCACCCAACACCCAAACACACGGGCTCGAAGAAACAACTCTGTATGTCTCTGTTGTTAGTAAACACGCGCACTAATGCACGTCAGACTTCAAAATTCAATTTTGACTTCCAATGGGCCTTTCAGACAGAATTCCCATGTTTAGTTACCGTCAGTGACTCTTCCGTCCACTGTCAGTGACCGCCGGCGCGCAATCAGCCCTTACAAGTCGGTGTTAGTAAACTGTTTAAATTGTCTCAACTTAAACACAACCATAATTTAACTGTGTTTGGGGCGTGTCGCCTGGGCAAAGAAAACCCGAACCAACTTCAATTGTGACGGTAAACCTTAAAGCCAACAAATTTACATTTCACTGCCAAGTCGCCCTTCAGCGGAGTACAAGAGCACGACAATCGGCTGGCAGCTCCACACATGTTCACTAGAGTGTGTGATGATGCCTGGGTGAAGGAGATGGGACGGGGAGCTGACGACACTTTGCGGGGGCCGAGCAAACTGAAAACAAAGAAAACGCCGTCGCCCGTGGGCAGGACGGGGCAGAAGAGGGAGGGGAGGGAGATGGCAGCCACTTTCTTCTGCCTCAATGTCCCTGTCTGCGTTTGTGCGGGGCAGGGTGATCAGTCTCCAAACGCCGCGTGTCGAAGGTCAGCCGAGCGGATCGGGTCTAGTTCGGCAAGTTTTTACCGATTTCACTCCGATCGTCTGTTGTTCAGTGTTTAGTCGCCTAAATTTTCACACAAGGCCCATCAGCACCTTAACCCCCTCCCCCTCCTAAACCAAAACCAAAAACAAACAAAACACAACAAAAACAACAACCAACAACAAAACAAACCAACTAAACCAAACAAAACCAAAATGGTAGGTAGGTGGGCAACTTTTTTTGAACAATTTATTTTTTTATGTTTACAAGGGCCATTGGTTTGAAGAAGAGGAACATTTTCGTGCAGCTTCGCCTTTTGGACGTCGGGCTCAGAGTTATTCTACAGCAGATGACTTATGACATAAGGAACATTTTCGTGCAGCTTCGCCTTTTGGACGTCGGGCTCAGAGTTATTCTACAGCAGATGACTTATGACATAAGGAACATTTTCGTGCAGCTTTGCCTTTTGGACGTCGGGCTCAGAGTTATTCTACAGCAGATGACTTATGACATAAGGAACATTTTCGTGCAGCTTCGCCTTTTGGACGTCGGGCTCAGAGTTATTCTACAGCAGATGACTTATGACATAAGGAACATTTTCGTGCAGCTTCGCCTTTTGGACGTCGGGCTCAGAGTTATTCTACAGCAGATGACTTATGACATAAGGAACATTTTCGTGCAGCTTCGCCTTTTGGACGTCGGGCTCAGAGTTATTCTACAGCAGATGACTTATGACATAAGGAACATTTTCGTGCAGCTTCGCCTTTTGGACGTCGGGCTCAGAGTTATTCTACAGCAGATGACTTATGACACAAAGAGGCAGAAGCGAATCGGAAGATCGAAAGGCCTGTTCTTTTTTTTTGTTGTTGTTTGTCTGTTTTTCAATCTAAAAAAAAGAAAGAAAACAACTTGGGGTCGGCATTAGCCGAAATTGCTTGAACAACAACAACAACAACAACAAAAAGAGCGGACAGACAGACAGACAAACACACTGGATCAGAGACCTTGTATGGCAGAAGGGGGTGGGGCGGGTTGGGAGAGGAGGGGTGGTGTGGGGTTGGAAGAACTCGGTGTGTCAACACCGGGTAGGTCGAATGAAAACTACACGGAACATCGTCTTTTGTATGTCTCAGGGACCTATAATACAGCACGAACAGAATTGTTTGGACACCCCCCACCCACCCCCCGACACACCCGGACAAAGAGTAAAATTTTCCTGCAACATAAAATGTCTAATCGGTCGAATTACTCTACGCTGAATCTACACCGAGGACATCAGGAAACTGATGCTGGGTACAATAGGTTTCTTGAATCCTTCACGAACCTAACCCGTCAAGTTTCATGACAGCAGAGGAAAGCCTTCTCGGAAAAGTGGAGCAGCCTCTTTGTGAGCGTTCAAGTGGCACTACTATTTCTTCCCTCACATCAACATGCACGTCCGTTCCGTTCCAGTTTCGATGGCAAATGTTATATCGGGAATACTGCAAAGTTTAAGGAGAAGAATGTCTACGTAGTCAGTGGCAATTGATGTAAATGTGACCGCTGAAAGATGGTCTATAGTCGATGCTAGCCAGTTCCAATTAAAATAAACTCCACACCTCCCCCCCCCTCTCCCCTCCACAAACACACACTCATACACATACGATTCCAAACAGTTTAAAAAAAAAAAAAAAAACCCTTGAAAAAGCGTCACACCTACAAACATATAATCTGTAATAGCGACAGAAAGAGAAGAAGAAAAAAAAAAGGAGAAGTAGAAGAACGCGTGGTTCTATCGAGGAAAAAGTCACTAAGAAACTTGGCACTCGTTCCCAAAGGAGATTTTTTTTGGGTTAATGCTGCTGAAATCCATGGTAACGAAACCAGAGGTAACGAAAACCTTTCCCTTTCGCCTGCCAGTGGAAACAGATGTTCCACTGTGCAGGGGGGCGGGGTCAGGCAGACAACAGTGACACGACTCACGGGCTTCTCGCGCTCACATGCTAATGAGAAATGTATGGCTGGCCACGGCAACTCGCCCCGGGGGTGATGAAGGGAGTGGTGGGGATGACTACGCGTGTTGTACAAATGGCCTTGACCCAAATTGCTGCGCGTACTCTCAGCTGACAGACAATGGATGCAGGCCCATTTTTTTTTTCCTCCAGCACATGAACGTGTGTACTTGAAATGCAGATCTGAGGTTTGACTGTGTCAGTGAACGCCCTACCTTGTATGGATAACTAGTAAACAAACAGCTGTCAACTGGCTTTTGTTCAGAATACATACCTAGTAAAACACGTTCTGAATGGCATCACTTGTGGACATTCACAAAGTGGTTAGTCTAACCGAGCTAAATACAAAGACTCTGCAGTGCCTAAGCTGATGAGGTACAATGGATGAAAAGTGACAATCTTCAAAGAACTGTACCACCAAAAAAAAAAAAAAAAAACCCAAAAAACAAACAAGCAAGCAAAAACACACAGCATGCTTTTTTTTTTCAATTACGAAAAAAGGACTGATGGAGACATGCACTGTCAATGTGACTTCACTTATGATGAACTATCCACGCACTACCTACATAATACTACTACTAATAATAATAACCGTGTATTGTGTAGGTGCTTTACCCAATTTCTTGAATTGGCTCAAAGCGCCGCGAACTGAACCCAACACGCACGCTCACGTGAATCACACGCATTTTCTCATATATTACATTACGGTAATGCGAAGGGTCAGCTCAGCTATTGAAGTTTCCGACTTTGGAAATGCATTTATTTACAAATTTTGTGGGCTGAAACTTTCCAAAGCAGAGGGGGAGGAAGCTGGAGTGCCAGGAGAGAACCCCTGACAATCGGCCCGTACGGTGACGAGGTCTTAACCGTTAGACCACCAACCGCCCCAACACTTTCTTGGTAACAGGTATCCCTCTATGCAAGAAAACTGCACTATCTTCAGTAAAGTTCAGGACTGCATAACTTGTGCATAACACGTTTAACGACACACAGTACTTTCCCAACAGAGTCCAGCACAGCCCAGCAGACTCTTTTTTTCTTCTTTTTTGTTTTGGTCTTTTCACGTTGTGAGTACACATAGCACACCTCTCTCTCAATCTCCTGTAGTGTTGATTTATCATATTTAGGGATCAGTTTAGTCTGCCACAGCAATACTGTCACAATATATATTTGTTCAACCATCAACATTACCATAAGCTGTGCTTGTTCATTCATGCTCATTACGTGTTCTGTTTCTACAACCTGTATTGCAATAAACGTGTTTTAAACCAAACGTTGTAATCAGCTCACCTCCCAAAACATGAACTGAGAAAACTGAACTGTTTCAAGAATGAAGATGACGCCTAAAGATGACGAAAGGGGCACAATCAAGGCAAACCACAGAGGCATTGCCGTTTTTACACCATCAGAGAGCAGCAGTGTTCCTCACACCTTTCAAAACCGAGGGTCACTTTGGCCATCTCTGTCAAATTCAGAGGGTCATTTTGTAAAATTAGTGAAATACAGCCTCCAAATCTCTGAAGTCTCTGCGTAAATGATGCAAATATGGGTGTAATAAGGAACACTGGAGTAGGCTTGGACACCCCCCCCCCCCCTCCCCCGTGGGTGGGTGGGGTGGGTGTTTGGGGGTTTAACGTCCTAAATGCTTTAAAATGTTTAGTAATCACTCAGAACAAATTCAAGCAGGCAATAACTGACCTGGTTTCCAACACTGATGCTGATGCGACTCACTCTGTGCCTGATACCATATTAGCTGCCGACATCCATCATATGCCATAGAGAACTCGTCATCACCAATGCCACAGCCATCCTGAAAATGGGCACAAAACATCAGTTTTAACTAAGTCATGTAACTAGTATTTCATTCTCATTCTCAAAGAATTCTTCAACATTAAACAATTAATCTAGCCGATTCTTTTTATGTTAAAAAAAGAAGAAGTATTTTCCGTTCACTTATGTTGTTGTGGAATTCTAATGTAGCTGCATTTTGAGGATAGTATAGAATGTCATGCAATCTACGCTTCTCCTGCTCCGTTCTTAAAATGGAGTACACTGTATTACATTTCCAAAATTCCATGAGAGCATCAATATATACCTACTGCATTTAATCTCACGTGTGTATTTTTTCAAACTTCAAAAGTGGAGGAAACTTGGAGCCATAACCCACCATCACAACATCTAAACAGACAAATTATCTATTAGATTTACATAAAAAGAATGCTACTTACCAACAGTGAACTGTGCAAAAAAAGAACGTGAAACATCAGCATTAAAAAAAGGGATAAAAGTGAAACTACTTACATGGTTGAGGAATTTGCTATCCTTTGTGGCCCAGCCAATTTGCATGACACCGTCCGTGACTATTAAGACTTCGTAGTACCACACACCAGAATCCACTTGAAATGTACAGCGGACACTTTCAAATGAAGATGCATCACACCGAGCCTGCCAAAACATTTACAAAAAAAAAAAAAAAAAAAAAAAAGTGAACATGAAAATTGCACAATTTGGATGTCTGTAACTGATGATGTGAACTGTGCCAATATCAGCTTTTTGCCTCAGTCATGCGGAGTAATGTCTTGTAGATAACATGCTCAATACTGTGACTTCAGTTGTGCAAGTGCGCGTGCGCACGGATGTGCACATGTACATTTATATGTGTATGATGTTACACTAGAAAAGAAAGACATAGCCAAACTGACTAGACATGAACAATGATTATAAATGACCAAACCACAATACAGGCTACAGACCACAGATGCAAATTTGGAGGAAAACGCTATACATTCCTCTTACACATAACGTTGCATATGACACCCTAGAAATGCTTAAAAATTCATTATAAAAAAAAAATCAAAACAATCCGGCAGCCAAAGACTCATGTGTAGAGTAAATTGCAACAATTTCCCATATTCCCATTTTTGGCAATGTTGGCAGCGACCACATACCCCCTCATTCCTCAGTCGTCTGCTGGCTCCAGTGCCAGCCGCGCATAAATTTATACAAATACAGTAGTCCACAAGCCAGGTTCATTTTTCCCTAATTTTACTATTACCTGGCAGGAAACTTATTTACAAAGCCAACAAAAAGCACCAGATTGCCATTTTTTACTCTGCACACAAATTTTAAAAGGGACAAAAATTTTCTACTATATTTAGCATAGTTCTTACTACATGACCTGGAAGCTATTAGCAGTCTGTAGCCAAACGTTCAAGACAGGGGACACAACCCACCTGCAAGCCATCAGCGGATATTTTGAGGTATTCACTGACATCATTGCTGTTCAGCATGACATTCAACTTAGACAGATCCAGCTGCTCATATGTGTATGGTCTCCCCTGAAATAGCGTAAAGAAAACATTTTCAGCATACATATTCATTCATCAATTACCGAGAAACAAAACTTGTACCCCAGGTTTTCCACCCACGCTGTGCAGGGGGACAGGGTGATCGCTTATGTTTTATGACTGTAAAGTATACCAAGCCGACATTAAACAGAATGTAGCCATCAGATAGTGAAGACTTAAAAGCATTTCTATACAACTGTTGTAATCTGTAACCATTTCGTTTTCCAGAAACAGACCTTTTGATGACAATACATATTAGCACTAAGTATCGCCAGGGGAAAGAAAGTTGCATGGGCTACAGTTGAAGAGGTTGGGTACATTTGTCCCCCCCCCCCCTGCAAACGACTGGTATACGTTTGCACCCCCTGAAAAGCAAACTATACCAACTGAGCATACCTATCCTCAACTATGCCATGAAAAATGTAAATCCCCCCCCCCCCCAAAAAAAAAAAAAAAAAAAAAGAGAAAAGGTTTCAGGATACAAACCTCCAGAACAACTGGATACAGCATCAGTGGTCCACAGGAAGCATGGAAACAGACAAGACAAAAAAAAAAAGAGGCTTCAAAAATACCACATCATGCTGATCTGCGAAATATACTGCACTCTGTAAAAGCTTGACTTTGTTTCATAACATTCTAGAATACTGGTAACCAGGACTACTCATTACTTTGAAGGGCTGTATGTCATACAATGTTGTGTCCGAATTAGGCATGTGCAACAAGTCCATTCATGCAGCTCATGGTGTCCAAAAAAAAAAAAAAAAAAAAAAGAGCATAAAATTAAAAAGCATTCCCCCCCCCCCCCCCCCCCCCTGGCAAAAGTATAAGTAACTTCCATGTCAAATACATTTACAGTATTGCATATATAGAACTTGAAACAAAAGAAATATGAATTTGGAAAAAAAAAATTTGACGCATCTCAAAATGAAAACCAACAAAAGCAAGTCAGTAAGTCAGTGAAGTGAACGTCTAAAAGGACACGCTATCTATTTCACAAAATTTCTCATGATGTACTAGTAAAAGGAAGCCAGCAACGAGCATGCATGCTGTTTCTAAGTGTTACTCACAAAGGTTATCAAGACACCATCGTGCACAGAACCCAACCTCCCTCTTGGTATAGTTCAAGTTATCTCCCCAGTCTTGAAGCGGAATCAACGGATGGGTTGGCATCTTCTGAAGGGCCTGCGTCACTGTGACCTTGTTTTCACCTATAACCAGTGAAGAGGGGAAAAAAGTTTTACATTGTTGTTTCATCCAGTTTTTGGTTTTGCTAATCATGATACACGTGTCATTACTATTCTTCCGCATTTAAAACACCGGTAAGACCAGCAAAGAAGTGCATGTAGACGGCATGGCATAAAGTTTTAGGCTCTCCCAATTTAACCACTTGTACGTTTTCTTGCCTCTTGTACCAGACTGTACTCTGGCTTCCTCCCCCTCTGCTTTGGAAATGTTCAGCCCACAAAATTCAAAAATAAATGCAATTCTAAACCTCTGAAACTTAAATTGCTGAGCTGGCCCGTCGCACCACGTGATTGTAATGTGTTCACATCCAGTGTGTGAGAGAATGCATGTGATTCACGTGAGTGTGCGTGTTGGGTTTAGCTAACGGCGCTTTGAGCCAAATATTTGGGATAAAGCGCCTACATTAATGAGATTATTATCATTATTATAACTACCAGAGGGCCGTAGACTTACTTGTCTGTGCAAACTTTTCCAGTGCAATCATGGAATGTAACATAACAACAGGATGGTTGGTTGGACTCTGCACAAACAGAAACACCATACTTTCATGATAAACACTGCGTGATTACACTTACATGTAGAGCCTTCATAAATTTACTCAATCTCCGTTATGTCTGTCTCCTTCCCTGTCTCTACCTTAAATACGTCTTTTACGCAAAAGGACAATATTAATTAAAACGCAACACAGCCATGGTGCTAAAATGCACTTGAACTTTTAAACCGGTGCAGGTGTACGCTAAACTTCAGTACAGTGTACAACAATGGCACTTAAAACATTCTATAATCAGGATGTAGTTTGACAGTACTAGAGTTAAGTCCAACATTACATTTCATTCATATGACTATTAAATTTCCTGTTTGGCACTTGAAAAAAAAAAAAAACCAGTTTAAGCACTTACTAGGTGACTGATGAGAAACTGAAGAACATCGGAGGACATCAATGATACACTGCTTGGTCCTGAAATCAACAGTAAAAATGTATCATTGAAGTGGCCAGTTGATAGCCTGATGCTGACAAGTGAATGTAAGGACAGAAAGATAATGCCACATAAAATTAATAATCATGATTACAACAAAACCAACATACCCAACAAAATCAATGCATATTTCCATCCATACATCCATCTAAAAAATGATCAGAATAAGACAACATTCCCTGACCTAACACATACATGCTCATTCTCTCTCTCTCTCTCTCTCGCTCTTTTTCTCCCTCTTGCTTGCATGCACACCCGCGTGCGCATACAACCGTTCACAGAACATACCAGCCATTTTCTCTGCAAGACAGCCGAGCACAACACAAATGTTTCGCTGCTGACAAGGTTTGCTGTAGTTGCGAGTGGAGTCTACTTGGGACAAGTTGAGATGTCGTCTTAGCTCCATCAGTGCTTCCTATGTGACAGATTTAAACAGCTTTCTACAGACAGATAGAGCGCAAAAAACAAGAAGAAGAAGAAGAAGCAACTGTGGCACAATACTGCCGATATGCATTTTGAGAAGCTCCTATGAGCAGCATATACACAGGTAAGATGTCTGAACTTTGAGGATGCCCTTACACGCAATATCTGCACTAAAGAGATACTGTAATTGTAATACTTCACCAATGAAAGGTATAGGCCCTTCAGTCAGAGATAATGGAAAAAGTATTCCCGTTGACTGCCAGGGGAAAAAAATGAGATCTCCTGAAGAAGGGTTCTAAATTAGTAAAACTAAAAGCCAGAATGCATGTGTCAACCACAAAAAGAAAGTATTGGTAAACACTTGAGGTTCAATTTACTGGTGGGCAGGGACAGTTTGCCAGCTAGGCCAACACACAGGAGTAAACCATGCGACTTGAAGGTATACAAAGAAAACTGAATTTACGAGAAGGCATATATCATTGGTGAGAGATGACAGAATTGCTGTTTTTCCACAGAAAATTGTTTTTTTCCTATTTGTTGTATCTCACCAATGATTGATACCTTCTCCTATAAAATCTATCCTTTTCATACACTTTCAATCCACTTGGTTCACACCCCCCCCCCCCCAAAGGTTTGATATGACATAGGCACTAGTAACTAAAAACATGCCAAATTACAGTCTGACTGAAAAAAAAACAACTTCCCCTGCCACCACCAGCGGGGGAAAAAAAAAAGAAAAAAAAAAAGAAGAAGAAGTTATTAATACTCCCGTTGTCATTGACAGCAATACAGGACAAGGCTCCATGCCCTGCCAAAATATTTGCAATTCTGATCAGCACAACAAACCTTGGTGGGCAGCGGACACTCATCTAGGAGCAGCGCAATGACCGCAGGCCCCAGAGGATCCTCCAGAGGTATGACACGGATGAGTGACTTGACCACGTTCAGCCAGCCTGTGTCACAGTCCGCCACTTTGTGGAGAATCACCATCGCTAAAGGAGGTTCCTGATCACTGCACAGAAGTTAAAAATCCACCGTTAATGATTATTAGAATGAAAACGACTGACAGGATGTCAGAATCAGTAAACAAGACGGCTCAAAACAAAGTCAGAGCATGACAGAGAAAACAAATCTAGTTAAAGTCTCAATACATTTGTGAGGCATACAACACCACTGTGGAAAACTTCTCACTGAATCCACGCATCAGAAATCAGAATCACCTGGGACACAATACAGCATCTGAAACCATTGTAGTGACTTGGGCTGACATGTGTTGTTCTTCATGTGCAGAAGCGTACCGCATATTGACCAGACGTTATTTGGTTGTGGACTGAAGATCTGCTAGACAGTGCTGACTGGTAGCTACTGGTATTTTTAGCAACTAGGTCAATCAACGTGCAGTACAGGTATGGAAGCGTTAGGCCAAAGTCAGTCATATTTCTCTACTATTAGAAGCCGCAGAGTAATGAAAATGGTCGCAATGGCCAAAAGGAACATCTGTTCATTTAGCAAACAGCCCTAGAGCTTTGTAAGCTGCAGTTTTTCCCTTCACAACTCATTATGAACAGAGACTGTAAATTATTAGTTAATTCACAGCTAATTAATCTGTATGCAGGAATTGGTTTGTTCTTTTTTTCACATGAAACAATACTGTTGGTTGGTGTCTGTGCTAGTTTGTTTCTTGTTTTTACCTGATCCAGCAGCTACACAGTGATACACGTTGACATAATGCTGTGAGATTTATAACTTGTGATTTAGCTATTGATTTATACTTTGATTTTCGTATAGTTTTCTGAAAACTCCTCAACAATAACAAACCCATTTTTAAAAGAAATAGCTGGTCATACACGTTTTTTTCTGGTGACAGTTTTACAGGAAACAGCCTAGGACCCTATGGCTGTTATATGCATCATTGGTATGCAACTTTTCATTGCACGCCCATTCATGACTAAAACTGGACTTGCAGTGTCACACAGCGGCTGACAACAGCCACATTATTATTAAAGATCAACATAGTAATACAGTACTACCTGGGCTTCACATGCGTGTTGGGCATCAGTCATAGACCAATTCATTTTTAAATATCTAAATTACATTCTTAACAAGGCGGATGTATGTCCTATCTTCCCTGCACCACAGTAGTCAATATTCAGGAGAAATATCTTAGACTTTATGGGTCAGCTAGGATATTTGTCCTATACAAGTTCCCACAGATATGAAGCTATACGTACGACAATCAAAAAATCATTTTTTTCTAAAAGGTGGTAATCTTCAGTAAAAAAGAGACAGAAAGACTTACTTATCAACTAATGTCCGTATCAACGACAACGTCTCCAGCACCAGTTTGTCGATATCCTTTTCTTTTGGTTCTTTGCTCTTGCGTGACCCTGACCCATGTCGGTGTCTCTCACTGTGGGAGGAATGTCCGTTGGCACTGTGGTGCCGGTGCTGGTGCTGATGTTGGTTCTGGTTGACTGGAGGTGGAGCCGGTTCCGGTTCAACACCCACAGGATTCGGTGATACGATGGGCGACTCTGACTGACTCTTTTCCACACAAAGACAGGAGCCCATGTTGATGGAGTGTTTCACAAAAACACTATCTCCAACTTTGTTTGCTTGAGTCAAACTTTCCTCACTCTGGTGCACAACGTTATGGACCACATCCCAGGGATGAGTTTAAAATTTCACAAAACAGCAGTTTTGGCCTGAAAGTCACCGTAGAATGTGTCAGCACTGAATAGTGAGAATACCCAGAGGCAAACATAACACTGAATCTTATGGAGTCATAAAGTTTCAATCACAGACATGTATACAAAAAGCGAATCACAACTGACACTTCCACTTGTAACTCTTGATAATCTTTGGCTGCTTCAGGCCGATAAAAGTGTGTAAACGATCAAAGAAGCTTGAGACACAGGTCAAAATCATGATGGTGGCAGCACAAAAAGCATTCTCCTTGCATCTGCAATCCAAGAATATACAATGATAAGAACAGAATTGCAAATCAGTTTCATAAATAATCATAGTGAAAATCAAATCCAGACCAAAATGCGATTCTCATGGCCAGATGTAGTAAAGTTCTTAAAAATCTAATGTAAAGAAAGCATATATACAAAGCATGTCTGTTATGTATGTCTCTGATTTGAATAAGAAAGCTAACTGGGTACTGAGCAATACATGACACATAAATGATAACTAATCTGTCAAACTAGATTCACAGTTCCGGGGTCTTGTGTTTGCTACAATACTTTTGTTTTGGAACTTAAAATCACGGCCACTGATGTTCAGAAAAGAAAAAGGCCGGGTGAAAATCTCACATGATATACACAGGTGGTTTAAACTATTTGATCAATATACCTGAGATGATAAAAATATACCATGTCATTGTCAGCAGTTTACCGGTCATTCTTTTGAAAATAGAAATTTGAATTTTAGAAAATTTGAATAAAATTTGATGTCAGTGACCAGCTGCTGGTTAGTAGTCAATGTCTGAACATATTTTAAGAAAACAGGAAACAGGCCAAGGGCGCAGGTTGAAGGTAGACAGGCAGACTATAATAGATCTGAGTTCAGCTGAACACAGTTCAATTTAAACTAGCTGCATGACATTTTTGTTTATCTGTGGTAGTAAAATTACACATAAACAGGCCCTACTCAAATAACCATGTGGAGGGAACAACATCTGGCGCCAGTATATCCTCAAAATCACCATCTTTTAGTTGAATGCACAAAGGCTCTGCAGACTGATCAATCTCCAGTTCAGGTACATACTGGACTATACTTGCACCAGTGTCTATCAGTCCTCAAGGTGAGAAACTACTGTTTTAGGGACTGTGTTCACAAGGAAACGCCTATGTGCAAACCTGATACACATATACTTTTGCTGTGTTCATTGTGAAATGGAAATAATTTTATTCTTATTCTTCAGAGAAATCAACACAACACTTTCCACCAATTACTACACCATATTTGATATAAGCAAGTGCTCCCACATATGCTGTCCATGTTGTGACATGTACCTTATTTCTTTGTATCATTCACGTCAAGAAGTTGGCACAGTACCTTGCCAAGGTCTGATGGATGATGACAAAATAATAGGAACGTGCCACTTGTGACATATTCTGACAATCAACAACCACACGCACTGTATCTACCATGTCATCATTAATCCCAAAACTAGAAACAGATTTAGACAGTGCTTGTTTCAAATAAAATCACTCGCCGACATGAAAATCGCTGGGATGAAATCACACCTTTTGCGACTAATTTATTTTGGGAGCATCCTCATAAGGGCGGGGGAGACGACAGGAAAGGCACAAAATCCGACCCCCAACTATTAAGCACCACCAATGATGTTGCAACGTGACAGAACATTACAAACAGAACACAAATGAATGTACACAAAGTCTTGAAATGTCGCCATTCAACACCAGTATGGTGGTATCTGCGAATACATACAAAATACAGGCACCCGAGACTGGTTCCGTCTAGCAGCCGACATGAAATCCGCCATGATTGCGTTTGCATGATGGGCAACCCTTGAAAGCACATTTAATTAACTAAAGTGACAAAGAAACGTTTGTAAGAACAATCATTTCATTGTTAAATCTGTATTTACGTTTGGTTCTGTGACCAAAATATGTTTTCGAGCAGAAAAAATTCATGGCAACCTCCAGGATCTCAGAGGGAGCAGTCATTACGTTAGCTATCAGCCATGGCGGACGAAGAACATGTATTGCAGGTAACAACAGTGGCTGGCAATTACACACTTCACGGAAGACCCTGTGAAATTTCAGCCTTTTCCTTCATACCCACAGAACGGAACGAACCAGCAGAAAGGACCGTCTTCAATTCGACGAAAAAGGTATCGAGACTTTCTCGAGTGCTGATCAGCAAGTGCTTGCACCTTCATTTGTTGTCATTGGATACGGCTGATAGCAGCCGCGAGAAGAACAAAATAATCTAAATAAAGACGAAAGCGTGGGACTAAATATTGGTGTTCTTTTCTTTTCTTGTGTGCAAGACTACAGTCAGCTGAAGACTGTATCTGTATGCAGCAGGGACTTCTAGCACAATCGTTTTTAGATTTAAAAAAAAAAAAGTTCGAATTTGCTGTGGCATTGTATCTCTAGTCCTTGACACTTACCCCATCTTTGGTTTGTGGACACAGTAACATTTATAAATGTTTATATACATGTGTAAGTAGCAGACTGGTAAGTAAACTCTGTATGTAGCAAATTTTATGTAAGTTGTCAAGATGCTGTTTTCTTCATCAAACATCTGATACTAGAAATTGTTTGTTTGTTTGTGTTTTTTTGCTGCCTCAACTGTTTGCCAGTTCCAGTGGTGTTCCTCCCAGGTAATGGATGGAATCCACGGAGGGCTCAGAAGCTGGGGCAATTTTTAGTTTGCATGATGATGGAGATGAGGATGATGGTAAAATGATGCTATGGAGGTCTGTGTGGTTTGGGACTGCGGGACAGGGCCACATTCCACGCTTCCTGTCATAACTGGCATTAACCAGGCCCGGGAACTACGGCACCTGCAGTGCCGGCCGTGTAATCATCCACATCATAAGACATGTCATACCAAGGGAAGCACCCCCTAAGTTGCACCAAAGTGGGTGAATCTCGGCTGTGTGGGAACAGTCTTCCCACTGGGCCCATAACACACCTGCTCTGGGTAGGAGCCGACCTAGGTAGAAAAATCCCACTTGCCTCGGCTGGGACTCGAACCCGGGTCTCCCGGTCCATGGTCCGAAGTGCTAACTACACTAAGGGGGCCAGTGATACTAGAAATGTTGTTTTCTTCATCAAACATCTGATACTAGAAATGCCAATAATCTTTCAGGAGAGGAATGAGCATGCTATATATGACCGACTGTTCAAGAAGCCAGAGCCATACAACAACAAACTTCACCGAGACGACCGTGAGCATGCAAAATCCAGAGGGTTACATGTCAATGATGAGGTGTGTATCCGCTTGGCTTCAACCAGCAATCAAGACACCAGTTTATTGAATTTCTGCATGCACCCCTCTCTGTACCTCCCTATCTAGAAGGACCATTATGAGGCTGGAGATGAGATGTGTTTTTATCATCTGTGTCATAATACATGTATGTACATTGGGACAGGGCTTTGTATCCACAGCAGACATTTGTCATAGACCAATTCATTTGCTTTCTTTCTCACTTCCTTTCCAAGGCAGACATATGTCATAACATTTCTCAGGGCTGAAAATGGTCCATGATCCAAAAAGAGGAAGAAAAGTATGTAGCATAAAGTGATGAAGTGGCAAAGCCACAAGATTACATCTACCTTGCAGACATGTTATGCTAGGAGTGTTTGGAAAATTTCTTTAAAAGTGAGACTAAAATCTCTGCAGTTTGGTGCATTTTGGTTTGTGATTTTAAGTGCTTCAGAGGAGGACTTTTTTCCAGAGGAAATGTTTTGAATTAAACTGAAATTTGTGCAGTTCGGTGTGTTTTGGCATGATTTTTACTGCTTCAGAGGAGGAAACACTTTTTCGGGGGAGGAGAAGTTTTAGCCAAAGGTTGAAATCTGCTGAAAGGTGGAAGATTTTAAGCCCTGAGTGTGCACCACTGTTTACAATCCTTTGGACAAATGTCTTACACTTTTGGACCATTCAGGACACTTGTCCTTGTATAGTTCCCATGGATGCAATCTGAAGCCCTGCTGAGAGGTGACTGACACTGCAACAGCCGTGTTGACCATTCAAGAGTGCACTGCTGAAGCTTGACTACTACTGCCGCCATTGCTAACATGGTCACTATCGCTATAGTTTGGGCAACAGGGTATGTCATGTACCTCTTCACTGGGGACAGGGCATATGATGTTGCCAAAACTATGTGAGGTCGTCAAGCAACTCATGTCTATTCTGCAGAATTGTTAACGATGCCATGGGCAGAATAGTCACATAGGAGATATTGAAATCTGCACACTGGGTTGCTAGTATTAGATGCACTCATTTAGCCACTGCCTACTCTGTGTGTGTGTGTGGGTGGGTGGGGGGGGGTGTATTTTAGACCTAGGTTAAAATAAAAAAACAATTTCAAGAAAAAAACTGAGCTGTGTAATTCATTGTATGTATCATTCCAGGAACAAGTAAAACCGGTACCTACCTTGGCATCATCTGAATATGGCCACCGACTTGAGAATGAGTGTGACCCACCAACCCGTGAGCATGTCCGCGTTGCTCATGTGAAAGCAGAATTTTACCGCCGAAATGGGATCCCATGAGCAAACTCATGGTTAGCCCAGGAGGAAAGCGGTTATGGACATTATTATCCTTGCTCCCCTTCAAACTCCAATGACTGACATCCACTTAATTTTGTTTCCCTGTTGCAATATGCACACACAAAATTGTTGCTTACCAGTGTAGATGAAGTCTGCATTACAGCCTTCAGATCTGTGCATTCTTTCTGCACTAATTTTCTGTTTCTGGACAGAGTGCAAGAGCGTTTAGTATTTCTGACACGTTTATATTAAGTCTTGGAATTTTGGCTTAACTGCATTTTGAGAATAGAGATGGACGAAATGCACTTCACGTTTCGCCGGCATTATTCTTTTAGTGGAGTTACGCCAGAACACTGATATTCCCATTGATTTGGGCCTTTACTGCATGTGACGGAAAAATGAACTCCTCACCTTGATCCTCTTCAGATTCTGCAGCAGCAGGGATTATAGTACCAAATGCCAAGAAGCTTTATTACAACACTATTTGCTGTATGTTCATTACAACACTATTTGCTGTATGCGAAGACTATGCGGTTCTGTGATTTTGTACTATGTGATATAATTTGCAGTATTACCAGTCATGCCTCTTGTATGTTATCATAATCAAGAATTCCAGGGAAAGAACCTGTACAGTTGACAAACCATGATTTTCAGGCACCAATCTGTTAACTTCACTCATTCTCAGACCAGAAGGTATACCTATTACCTAATGCACGTTGAACATGGACATGATCTGTACATGAAGTGGTTTGAATAAATTGTAGTGCATGACTGTGTCTGTGTGAACATGTGAAAAAAGAAATGCTACGTGTACAACTGATTAGTGTAAGACTATGTTTCTTTGGTTCTGTATCAAGACTGCTGTCCTCTCTTGTAAACACCAAAACCTGTTTCCTGTTGTTGTTTTTTTTTTGTTTAAAAAAAAACAAAAACTTTTATTACATTTGCAGCCCCCCCCCCCCCCCAAAACAAACAAAACACAAAACAAAAACTTTTATTAGAACATTTGCAGCCCCCCCCCCCCCCAAAAAAAAGGAGGAACGGCGCCGTCCTACAAAGTTGTTTCTCCAAACTTCATTTTATTTTGTCTGTTTTGTTGTTATTGTTGCCGGTTCTCCCCTCTCCAAGTTCTACCGATGACACTAGATCCTCTGAGACCTCGACCGATTAGCCACGTGACTGGGGGTGGGGCCGGGTGTGGGAAGAAGGGAGAGAGAGAGGGAGAGGGTGGGTAGGTGGGTGTTTAGGAGTTTAACGCTCTTTTCCACCACATAAGGGTGATATCAAAGACGGGGCAACGAGAAAAAGGCCAGCACAAATATTTGGCCCCAGCGGCCTGGATTCGAACTCTCGGCCCAAGCATTGAAAGTCCAACGCGCTACCATTCGGCCACCCTGGCTCCCCAGAGAGAGAGAGAGAGAGAGAGAGACGTCAGCCTCAAGCAGGTCGTCATACAGAGAGAGAGAGGTGACGTCAATTCCGTGAACTAAACTTTTGGCGTCAGCCTCTAGCACTGAGATCGTCTGATGATGCTTGTTTATGTCCTGTGATTTCCCTATTGGTTTTATGACTTCTCCGACTGAATTATTTTTCACATGAAATCTGAAAGATCTAGAGGGCTGATGAAATGTCGGAAGCAGTGACGATACTTGCAGATTTTGTCTGTGAACCAAACATTTGACGTCAGCCTCACGCTGCTCGTCTGACAGATGATACTTCTTCATATCTTGTGATTTCCTTGTTGCTTTTGTGACTTCCGGGACTGAATTAATTTTGACATAAAATCTGGAAGATCTAGAGAGCTGATGAAACGTGGACTTAAAGTGCCTTGGATTGTACTTACGAAATTGCAAAATTGGAACTTTTTTGACCGGCGCTTCTCGCAGAAACGTGAAAAAAATGTGTTTATCTAAAAGCTCTGTTATTCTTAATACTAAAGCTATAATAGTGCAATAGTTCATGTCATATGTGCAGTTGTCACAAGTGACAAAAATACCGGAATGATGAGTAATTTGAAGGAGTCTTTTCATAGATATTTGGCCTTATATGCAAACCACCCCTACCTCGGAAATATTTTTCTTACACAAAACCTGTCAGAGCTACAGAGCTGTGCTACGAAAACAGGCAGTATAATTGGATGATCTTCCCAATTTCAGAAAATGAAGCCATTTGAACATTTTTTTCGAAAAAATTCGTAACATGACCGATTTTTTCAAATCGGCGATAACTGTTCTCAAAATGCGGCAGGAAAAAAATCGTGAAAAATAGCTCTGGAGAATATGACTGCCCATTTTATCTCAAAGTAAAAAAGCCATCCGGCGAGGTGGTTTAACAGATAGCCATCATTACATCCGTCCACACACACACACACGTCATTCCCGCCAAAAAGAACGCAGCAGCAGTTGAGGTGCACGTAAGGTGTCTATGACGCAGATTTCGTTACGTCACTGTGTGCGTGAAAGTAAGTATTGTTTGGAGAAACGTCACAGTCTTGTTTTGTATCACTGAAACTTGCTGCTGCGCGTAGCAAAATCTGCCCCGTCTCATAAAGTTGTTTCTCTATAGAGAAACAACTTAAACAAGATGGCCACTGACCAGCCCAATATGTTGTTTCCATTTAATCACCTGCTGTCGTCACGGTCGTTCTTTTGTAATGCCATGTATACGGGAGGACACACACACACACACACACACTACACACTCTCTCTCTCTCTCAATGGAAACAACTGACCGGGCTTGTCAGACCAATCTTGGTTTTGGAAGAGAGACGTCAAGTTGTTTTCTTTGAAATATATGACGTTTTCCTCATTGGGATGACGCATAATACATTTGACGTAATAACTTTGACTCGGATACAATTCTTGCAATGAAAGCAGCCCCATGAAAATTGAAGTGTTGCTGCTGCGCAGTGTAAAGATCGAATTTATACCGGCTCAATGTGTTTAACAGACAAGTCTGCGCGGCGAACGTTTTTTCACTATGTGTTATGTCTGCTGCGCGCGCGCGCACACAGACACACGCGCGCGCGCACGCACGCACGCACGCAGACTTGCGCGAGCCGCGTTTGTGCATGTGCTCCATTGAGACCTATGTGGTGTTCTCTCACTCTACTATGCTATTGAGTGAGAGTCAGTGGGAAAAACAAAGCTCACTACATCAATGAAACTCCCGCTTTCCCCGTCTACAAATAGAGAACTTCCGAAAAGTGACGACACACCCCCACGTCAATCAAACATGACGTCGGCAAACTGACGCTGATACAGTTTTGCGTCAGTGCGCGTGTGCCTTTTCTGCGATGTTTGTGAGGCGTGTGGCTTGTGTAAAGGAAATGTGCTTCGAGTACAAATTTTCGAGTCAACTGACGACAACGGCTGCAGTGAATTTTTCTAATTTTTTTGTATATTTTTTATGGCACCCCAGGCTCATTATCTATGTATAGTAGGAGCGATTTTGAGATCTAAAGTGTGTTCACCAGCACTTTCATCAGGTACGGTTTACGCCAAAAGTACAAAAGCGACAACCTCCAAAATTCACTCAGTTGAGAGTCCGTATTCATGCTATCTATGTCCCAAACATGGAGTGGTTTAGGTAAATATTACGCCTTTAAACGCCAGAAAGCCACTTTTTTTGAAAAGGGCGATAACTCGCAAATCATGTGTGCAATCGTACCTGGATCGGGCCTTCTATTCAACAATCTTGATTCATTTAGAAACCCCAAATTTGAAATCGATCGGTTCAGTATTTTCGGAGAAATAGGCATCTGAACTGGGTTCACATGCAATGTCAACTCAGGCTCGGTTTACATGAAAACTATAAGAGCGACCATTTTCTAGTAGTGAGTCAATTCAGAGTCCGTATTCAAGCTATCTACTGCCAAAAAATTGAGTGATTTAAATAAATATTACGCCTGTACACGAAAGACAACCAACTTGTCTCAAAAGGGCGATAACTCCCAAATCACGCTTGAATCGTCTAATGTAACATTTTGATAAATTTGGATACCCCAAATTTGAAGCCATTCGGTTAAGTATTTTCGAAGAAACGGGCCCGGACACAATTCACACACACACGCACATCCACACAGACGGCACTCAGGAGGAGGAGAACTGCGTTCGGAACATCATACGCGTCAGCATCGATGACGCAAGTTTTCTTACGTCATTGTCAGAGTTACACTTGCAAAATCGTCTCTGCGGGAGATCGGCAGTGACGTGCGTTTGTACCACAGATGCTTGCCCATGAACGTGGAAATTTTAGCCCGTCCTATTATGTTGTTTCCATTACTATGGAAACAACATAAAAACACCCCCCCCCCCCCAAAAAAAAAAACACAAAAAAAACACACACAACCAGAAAAGATCATGCAAGCATAAGAAACAGCAACTCCAAAATTAATAATTCAGCTCATCTAGGTGTGCAAGGATTTCACAGTCCAGCCATTGTACTTCACTGGATCTTTCAAATCTTATTCTGAGCAGAATATCTGGCTCTCACCACTGTGTCAGGGTCAACTGGATTTGCAAACATGGTCAGACTGTTTTTCTGTCACTGGCTGCCATCTTAACCTTTCGGCTACGTCGTGGGTAAAAAGTTGCACACACATTGCTTTAGATGAACGCATCTCGGTCAATATTTAGGTCACACCTTTGAAATTTCTTGACTTCGTCAAAAAATGGTTTGACTATGTTCATGCCAAAAATTGTGTTGTTCAACTTGTAATTAGCAGAGTAATTAAATAATAAATAAGAATAAGTTGTGAATTGCCTATATAAAAACCATGGGTAATTTGTTTCCCACGACGTAGGACTAGGAATAAGTCGAAAATTACCTATGTAAAAACCATGGGTAATTTGTTTCCCACGACATAGGACTAGGAATAAGTCGAAAATTACCTATGTAAAAACCATGGGTAAGTTGTTTCACACGATGTAGGACTAAGAAGTTTTTTAGCGACGTAGCCGGAAGGTTAAACAGAATCACCTCGTACACATGCACATCGACAGACAGGACAAAAAAACAAACCCCCCAAAAAATGGTCAACACATTAAGAAGTCTTTCAACTCCAAATGTTGTAAACATACAGATCTTTATTTTGACTAGCCGTTCTCCAGCACTACAACTCATGATGAAGGCAACTGGCCAACATGTATGTTTGAACTGGTACACCTGAAATCACTGACACATGGTTTCAGATCAGTGAACTGCCGATTTTCATTTACAGTAGTTGATACATGTGTAGAAGAAAGGGTAACAGTAAAAACTAAACACTAAAACAGATGTCTTGTAGTTAGAGGGAATCCTAGACAGTGAAAAGATCAGCTGTTATGTAAGTACATGTATGTCAATTTTACTCTTCATCGGATAAATGCAAGTAGTTTTTTTCTTTAGACAAATATGCACTTGAAAGGCATCTTAGCTGCTCTGTACCAGATAGAAACGAGCAATATGTTGTATGTTATGCTTTGCACAAAAGGCAAAGGGCACGTGTAAGAAAAAGTGGGACTAACTGAAGCTGTACACCACTGAAGTATCTCCCGTCCAAATTAAGTCACTGTCACACTGGAAACACGCATAACCCACAACTCCAACAAACAAAAAGATAACCTTACAACATAAACTGTACAACAATGAAACCAACAATATGTCACACAAAATAATTATGTCAGATATACATACAGCTGCTTACATAACCTCACAGTCTAGAATGATGTAGAACACCCGCAACACAATATCAGCAGTAGCTGCCGACTGCACTGACAGGGAAACCATATCCATTGGTTCCAGTACAACAGGAAACATGATTACAGAATATAGGTCTATCAAACACACTCCTCTCGCATTTCCCACTTTTACAATGTAGCCAACATGCACTACTGCAGGGCTTCATATCCACATCGGAAATCGGTCGCAGACCAAAGCATTTTGCAAATATCCTTACAAAGGCGGACATGATGTCCTATCATTTCTGCACCACAGTGGAAAACATTCAGGACAAATGTACTGTACGTTTACTGTCAGCTAGGACATTTGTCCTGATTACAGATCCCGCAGATCTATATGAAGCCCTGCTGTTGTTAAATACAGTTTTTGCTTAAATTAAACACAACCAACCGTAAATACACAGTAAAGTATGAACGTACCAGTACCCACCAAAACTCGTGACATGTACAGTGCATTAATTAGCGTCTACAAATGAACTGAATTGTTCCTTTCTTGAAATATTTGATCTTAACACCACCTTGAAACACATCCATAATTTTTTTTTTTTTTTAAAACCTGGTACTAAATCAGAAATACAGTAACAGCAATGTGTACTTAAGACATCCATGATGTACAGGCAGTACATCAGCTTATACCAGTGCTATTGCTCAAGCATGTCTGAGTGCATGCTCAGCAGGCTCCTCATGCAATCTGATGACCTTACGAAAAGCTATTTGTCTTCCTTTTTTCTCTTGAGAACAATCGCACTCACAGTTATAAAAATTGAAGTACAGTGTACTCCACATGAACACTCGAGATGCAAACAACCAAAAATGGAAACCTAAAGGCACCGTTTCTTGTACATGTACTTCTATTTAATGATGAAAGGATTAAAACAGACCCTTGACGGCAAAATTGATGTCAATGATGTAAGCGTACCACAGAGTCTACTAACTGTATGTCCCACTCTACTGACTTTTTCTTTTACCCTTGTGCAGTACATTGTGGTAAAGTTTGAGCGAAACATTTATTTTTTTTTTTACCAAGTACTACATCTTCCTATGCCTGCATTATACAGATAACCTAAAATAAACGTGCTATGCTGCCTTGGAGTGCGTAATGATGCAGAGAAAGGCTGAAATCACATAAAACACCAGCGCAAGCTATGATGAACAGAAGAACTATACAGCAACAGACTTGGGAAAACTCCAAGAAAACACTCATATTGCACAGCTGTGTCAAGGTCTTCCTTCTTACTAAACTGCAGGTCTTTCAAATATATTCCAATGACGAACGTCAAGCTTACATATTTGTGAGCATGTGTCCTCACTGAGCAACTCCCTACACAATTTTCTTCAATGCAAGATACAGTTTACTTCCCTCTCTCTCTCTCTCTCTCTCACACACACCCAAAACTAAATCTCCTTTCATGACAAATACAAAACAGAACAGGAATCACAGATCAACAGCTACATCCACTGAATATAATATGTTCACACAATTCGCCTCTTACCACAAACAAAAAGGCCAAGTTTTAACAGATGCACATCATCTGTAAACATCAAAATTATCAGGTAATGAAGTTACAGATCTATATCAAGGACATTCTGGTCACGTGTACAGTACACCTTGTGTAGCAGATACTGGAGATCGACAGTACTTGTGTCAGACCTTGGTGCTTGACCATACAATATGGCAGCTCAGTGAGCTGCTATACAACATTACAAGTTATACACCATAGGCACAGATTAAAAACCTGACACAGTGAAGCTAGAATTATGCAGTACAGGAAGCACATCACAACATCCGGAACAACCTCAGTACATTGAAATGGCTAGTCAAGCAGAGGTTGCTGGTACATACATCCAACCATTTCTTTCCAAATGACCCACACAAGCGTTTGACACAAAACACGACACAACTGTATACCAATACATGTTAAAAAAAAAGAGAAAAAAGTTTTATACGCTTATTTAGGGGTGGCTAAGTGCACTCACCTCCTTGCCAATAACCCCTGAAAATGGCACTGGGTGAGCTAGAACTGTCTTCTACTGTCCTCACCTTGATCTTTACCCTTGAAAGCCAAGAAAACATTCCTAACATGTGACTGAAACTGTTCTGTAAGAATCTACGTTGCAGTAGTTGTCTCCCCTCTCATGCTCCATTCTTCTGTGCATCTTGGCAGCATCGCCAGTCCACTGGGAACTTATCACTTGTAATTTCTACCTGTGATTGTTGGGACCCTAAACCTATTTCCTGTGTCATTATTTCACAAGTTAAAGGCCAGTCTGGCTCCCCTTGCCACGAGCATCTGGCCACCCCTTTGATAAACTACATACATCATTATGTACACATTTCCTAGAGAAATTTAAGAACAAAACAGAATAGTTATTTTATAAATATCTGATGAAAATAATTTGCTTTCCTTCATCACAGCAGCTTCTGTACTGTACTGTATTTCCAACACACAAAAATTACAATAAGGAAAAAACCCCAGATTTTTATCTCAAAGAACTGATACAGCATATGTTTAAATGTGCCGAAAAGCAAGGGCATTGGTGAAGGAAGTTGTGTGTGTGTTACTGTGTGCGCGCGTATGTGCATGCGTCGCAAGGGCACTCTATTTTGATGTACTCTGCCACAATTAAACCCTGTCATATATACACAGCACAATACCGCTGTAACACTTTACATTGACATGTGAACTTCAATGCAATTGTCGCATAAATTTCATCTGGCATGTCCTGATGCAGGTGAGACAGACAGACCTGGAATTTACCAGAAGTTGAAAAAAACAAAACAAAACAAAAACCAACAACTGTACTTTTCCAAATAAAAAAAGGACAATCTGCTAAACTTTAAAAAAAACAAAAACAAACAAACATTAAACGTAACAAAAACGGTGAAGACTGTACAGGTGTTTTTCAAGCAGTCTGCGACCGATGTACACGGCTTACGCAATTTTCAAAAATCAGTCTAGTTCCAGGACATCACTGTTTGCCCTACTGCTCCTGCGAAGCCTTTTGCTGTATGGCACATCATCACTGCTGCTGTCGCTTTCGTCATCAGTCTTTCTCTTCCTGTCGTTATTGGTTTTCTCAGTGTTTTTATCTGTCTTTTGGGTCTTGTTGCCACTGCAAACTGTTCTGTTTTTACTGTCATCAACACCCTTTTTGCTCTTGCTGTCAGCACCTTCAACCAAGTTTTCACCTGAAGCAGATTTTTCAACACTTTCTCCATTTTTCTTCTCTGACCTTTTCACTTTCTTGTCCTCCATCTCTTCTGCAATGTCTAGATTTGGCTCTTTCTTGCTACTGGAACTGTCTGCTGCATGACTCTCTGACTTACCTTTTTTCAGACTATCTGGTTTTAATGTCTTGCTGGTTGAATTTTGCACTTTTTCATCATCCGAGTTGGCCTCTTTCGTATCAGCTGAGTTAGATTTGTCCTCATCAGCTGGTTGCAGCTCTTTCTCATCAGAACTGTGCTCTTTGTCCTTGTCTAATTTTCCCCCTTTCTGGTCTTCTAGCTGATGCTCTTTCTGAGCAACTGATTTCTCTATTTCCTGCTCTGCTTTCTCATCTTTAGGTTTGTCTGGTTTGGACACAGTGGAATTTTTCTGTACTTCCTGAAGCTTCTGCCGCTTTGGCGAAAGTGGTGCCTCCACCACATCATCATCTTCACTGTCAGATATGGTTATGGGACGTTTGAATGTTTCCACAACTGCCCGGTCAATTCGGCGCAGAACAACAGAGCAGCGTCGCAGATGCCTGTCTCGCATGTGCTTGATGTAGTAGGCCGGATGAAAACCCTTCTCCCCACAGATCTGACAAGTACGCATGCCAGCAGCTGAGTGTAGACATGTGTGCCGTGTGAGCGACTCTTTATCCACAACCACCAGTCCACATTTCATACATGTGTGATGCACCCGCATGCAGTGTCGTGTCAAATCGACATTGCGTGAAAAGCTCAAGTTGCACAGGACACACTGGCTGCCCCTGTTTAACTTGGACCCTCCTGATTTGGGGGCAGGTGACACGGTGGTGGACTGTTTGGTGACTGCACTCCCTGCAGAGGGACGCTGGTTTGTAACTGTGGGTTTTGGTGCAACGACTGGAACCTGGTTCTGTCCTGGTGTGAGTGGAAGACTCTGGGCTGTGCTGTTCTTCACTACCACACCATGCTGCGATCCCATGTGGTTCTCCACCTCTCGTTTTGAGCTGAAGCGGTTGCCGCAGAAAATGCACATTAGGGCAGCAAGGTAATGGCGCAGTTCCCGGTTGTGCACCATGCGCATGTGCATGAGAATGTTTGGAACACGGTGGCCACAGGAGATGCACTTTCCTGCGACCCCATTACCGACAGCATTGGCTCCAGCCAAATCAGCTTTGTGCACCTCAATGTGCTTCTGTAGACCCTGGGCTGTCCAGAAGCGTGCAAAACAGGTGGCACAATAAAGTGGTGGCTGTGTGCGTTCAAATACACCAAATGGCATGTCAATGCGGTGGGCATAGAAGAAGTGGATGCGCAGAGCTTTACGGTCTTTGACATAACCACCACAGATCTCACACACTTCAAATGAGCTGTTGGGAATATTTGGCTGTTGTGGCACTGTAGGTGGCTGCTTGACGGCTCCAGGCTGTAGTCCAGCTGCCGTGGACGTTGTGACCGCTTTCCCACCAATCTGAGATGAGATGACTGGGAAGTTCCTGGACATTGAAGATGATCCAGGGAGCTGACTGCTGGCTGAGGGTATATTCATACGGCTGGTTTTTCCCACGTACTGTTGAGAAATCAAGGACGACTGAGTGGCTGAGACCTGTGTGCCGAACTTGCCCAGTATACCTGACCCAGCGCGAATAGCAGTGAGGTTTTGTGAAGCAGATTTGGGTTTGAGATCTTTGAAGTTTGTTGATGATGCAACTGGAAGAGTCAATGCATTGGAACCAGCATTAGTAGACTGTGGTGTGATGGTGTTCAGGAACTGGCGGGTAAAGACAAAGTAGAAGACATTCTCAAGACACAAGTTGACCTCTGGCCCTGTCAGGCAGCTTGGGTGCAAGTTGAACGCCTGTCTGAATTGCTTCAGACACCTTGTCTTGTGCTGCTCCACACGGTTGGGGTAGTTGCTTTCGTATGGGCATAATGCACATTCAAAGAAGCAGGGCCGGTTTTCTACTCTGCCGCACATACTGTGCTCTGCCTCCATATGGAACTTGAACGCTCCAGGCTGGCGTGTGGAGAATTTACACATGCTACAGTTCAAGAAACCGCCACGCTCATGATGCGCATGCTCCTTGTGCAGGTAAAGAACACTAGCCAGGTCTGCCCTAAATCCACACCTACAAGACTTGTTCAGCCTGAACTTCAGGTGACCTATCTTCTTGTTCAGGTCTTCATCAATCTCCTGCAGTTTGTTGAAATCTGACTTTTCCTTGTCATTCAGGTTGCCGTCATCTTTTCGCTTGCGCTGAATCTTCACCAAGTCATGGTAGACAAATTCCTTCACCAAGTCTGAGCCTAGATCAAAGATCCATTTGGCAAGATTTCCTAGCTCTGCTTTTGGATTAGGCTTGACATATTTGGGCTTGACATTGATGTGATTTTCAGCTTCCCACTTGATCATGTCGATCATACCTTGACTAGAAGATGCAAAGGTAGGAGGTGGCGGCGGTGGAGGTTGAGCCACATATGGAGGTCGCAGCACTCCAGCTGTTAACCCTCCTGCCCCAGCAACAAAATAGGACTGGCTGACGCCTGCACTGCTGATGCTGGCGTTGATCGCCGGGATGAGTATGGGGTTGGTGCTGGACCCAATGGATACTCTTGTGGATGTTCCCGGGAAACCTGTCGCCGGGGAGGTAAGAAATGTTCCTGAGTTTGGTATATACATCACCTGGCCTTGTCCCCCAGAAGGTAGCACCAATCGCACACCGGCAGTGGAGGAAAGCAAGGAAGTTGTGCTCGAGGCTGGCACATAGGGCACGCTCACACCAGACCTTGCATCCAACACCATACTGTTACTTTTTCCCATGAAGCTACCTGTGCTAGCAAGCTTACCAGCCAGTGCTAGTTTCGCACTACCCAGCACAGCCTGGCCTATGTCAGGTGAAGTATGAGGTGAATTACTGTTACTTCCCCCAGACTTCATGCTGTTCTCTTTTTCAGCAACATTCTCACCCTTTCCCCTTTCATGGTCTTCTTTCTGGTCATTGTCATTATTTTTCTTGTCGCCATCTTTTTTCCCCTCAGCATGCTTTTCCCTATCCGTATCAATCTTTCTCTCATTGTTGTCACCCTTTTCGCTATCACTGACATCCTTTTTCCCATCAGCTTTATTCTTTTCTTCATCACTGTCCCTTTCTTTACCACTTTCATGCTTTTGCCTGTTACTGTCATTCTTTTTCTCATCATTATGCTTTGGGTCTGATTTTCCAGCTACTGTCTCTTCAGATTTTGAGCTCTCTTCTATCTTACTCTCTGATTCAAGCAGTTTGTCAGTTCTTTCCTTTTCTGTAGTATCTTTCTCGTGTGGTTCTTCTACTGCAGCTTCTGAAGCACTGGCTGCCTCAACATCGGAAGGATCAACTTCTGGTCTTTCCCCTTTCTTTGTCTTCTTCCTATCAATTTCTTCCACTACTTCTCCATCCTCTGAGGACTGGCTTACACCATTTATGTCTGGGGTTCTCTCAGCATCTTTGTCAGCAGCAGTTTGCTTGCCAGATTTTGTCTTCTCTTTGCTGAAGTCAAAATCACCTGCATCTTGCTTGGAAGCGCCATCCCCATTTTCTGGAAACTTCTTTAACCTTGGCGGCTGAGCATCCCTGCTATCAGCAGAATCCTGTTCTGCGGATGGTGTTGCTGTTCGTGAGTGTGAAGCTGCTGAGCTTTCGTTGGAGTCGTCATCACATTCATTCATTGTGATGGTGTAGCCCAGGCTGTCATCTTCCTCCACAACCTTTTCAGGTGGAGCTGAGCTTGCTTGTGGAGATAAGGGAGGTGGCACATCATCACCAGCAAGGGTGTCCACCTCCATCATGATCTGCAAGATAACAAAGAGAAACACTTCAAACTCTTACAAGATCCAACAATGTTCTGTCCTTTTCAACGCTCCAAGACTTGTATGCAGCCATAGATGACACACACAAATTACTCTTGGGATCAAAAGAACTGACGAATTTTGCATTCAGCACTCACATGTCAAGTATTTATCTTCGCCAAAACATTCATTTTGGGTGACATTCCAGTGATATTTGTTTGAAGCATATTCCATAAGAATGTGCTTTATCAAATGAGGCTAACTTGGCATTTCCAACTTCAGGAATCATGTGGTCGTTTGTGTTCACGCTGACTCAGTCAGTAGTCAGTGACTACAAAATTGGGTAAATGGTAGTTGAAAAATAGCACACAACATGCAGTCAAGTAAAAATGCTAGTTGCACTCTGTTCGAAAGACCGGAGTAGTCTACATCTGCCGGAGTGAGAGACAGTGACTGTTGACAGAAAACTATGAGCATGGGGTACTGTAATCTCAGGGTTGCACATTTAAGTCGGTCCCAGGACATTGACCTATAAAAATTTCAAATGTCCTATTTTTCCCATCTCAAGCGGACATTTGTCCTATTAAAATTTTTATTGCCACTAAGTGGCCAGGACACTGTGTCCTATCACTTTGCTGTTTCCAGGACACTTTGTCCTATAGAAGCTGTGAGAAATGTGCAACCCTGTAATCTCCTTGTCATGACAAGTGTTGGTAAAAACATATTTGTATTTCATCCGCCAGGAGTTTTAACACTACTCTGTTGGCCAGAGACAGTATCACGATGTCAGAAAGTGTAATTGTTCAACACTAGTAGCTGTACACACATTTTCTGAGTAGTCAACTACATCTAGTTCTAGCTGATCAGAGCTGTACATGTACAAGTTTACACCTAACTTGTTGAGTCATTGGTACTGAGAGGGAAAAAATACAGCCAGCATCATTGACATCGCGCTCTGTGCAAATGAGAGCGAAACGGTTTGAGAGTGTGCGTATGTCTCTGCTTACAGCATGAGCCATGGCAAATCTTTTTTCTTTTTTTTTTGTGGCCAGTGACAATTGACATGGATTGACATTTTATAGTTCGGAAACAGGAAGGGGGGAGAAATAAAAATTAAGAAACAAACTAGAGAGGCAGAAGCCTCCATGGCTCCCTTGTGACACAGGTCAAGGTCATTCACAAGAGTATGTTTGTAAAGCTCTTATCACTATCCATTATCATGCCAAGTAAAGTGTCTCTGGCGCTTTGAGTTCCTGGCAATATTACAATTTTCCCCGAAACAGTTTGTATGGCCTTGACCTTTGGTCAAGGTCATTCAAATGAGATCTCATCAATGTCTATTATCATGCCAAGTTCGATGCCTGTAGTATTTGTAGTTCCCCCAAAAAAGGTAATGTTAAAATTCATAACAGACAGCTTTAATGACCTTCACCTTCAATCAAGGTCATTCAGAAAGGTAGGTCTCATTACTGTCTATCATCAATGATCATACCTCGTTTGGTGCCTCTACTGTTTGTTGTTTTGGAGAAAATGCCAAGGTTAAAGTTTCCCCAAAAACGCTTGCATGGCCTTGACCTTGACTAAAAGTCATTGAACACAGGTATATCTGTAAAGGTGCTGCCAATATCAATCGTCACATAGTTTGAGGCTTCTGATCCTTCTAGATTCTGAGAAAATGCAAATGTAAAATTTCCCAACAGACTGTTTTAATGACCTTGATCTTGAGTCAAGGTCATTTAAGATGGTACATGTATGTGTGCATAGGTCTTATCACTGTCTATCATCACGCCTGGGCCGCGTTTCTCTCGCGGGTGCGTTCGCGGAAGTCACTCTGCCTCATTCGAAAACCGCCAATTAGAACAAGCTGCTTTCAAAAATGGCGGCGGAATCACGAACACGGTTGTTGGCAAGGTTGAAAAGGAAGAAGAAAATTCTAGTGCTCGCAGCTATCAGCCATCTTTTGAGCGCAGAAGACAACGTTTTTGAGGAGGAGCAATAATTACTGGCTTGGAGCATGACATACCGCTAGTATGCATACATGTATACATTTAATTTCTGACCGGAAAGTCTGTTCTCTTCCTACACAAAGAGATTTTTTTTTAAAAAACAACAAAAAAACCTCTTACCAGCCTCACACGACTAAACAAGCTGACAAGGTAATTGTGCTGAATAGTATACATGTACGAAAATAATTGGAGCTAATTGACCCTCAAAATCTGAATGGAAGGAAAGCCAGAAAAAATTGAAAAGCGGTGGGGGCGGTGGGGGGGGGGGGGTGTAAGACAGCTTACCGCAGTCCTGAAACTGAATTGACCCTCAAAATCTGAATGCAAGTAAAGCCAGAAAAAATTGAAAGAAAAAAAAAAGAGGGGGGGGGGGGATGCGACTGTTTTCGTCAGCTATGCAGGTTTTCAAACTCGGCACGCGACAAGCAAATCTTGCTACCGCAAACTACATAGCACGAGACCTTGCCGCCTGCATGCGCCACCTCTTTCTTTTTCACGGTTTTGCGGTTAAAAGTTTTCTAGTTCAAGGGGAGGCCATTGCAACTGGTACTCCGCCGAAGACGATCTCGCGAAAGTTCAACCTCACGACAAATCGGAATCCCCCCCCCCCCCCCAGTACGATTTTCTGCCAAATCGGAAATCTGGGTTTATGTGAAATTTGAAATCCCATCTGAATCGGAAATCTGCCACCCCTGCACATATAACGTCGCTCAAAAACATTCCCTGATGGGTGAGGTAATATCCGGAGTCAACTGTATGTAAAATTGAGAACTACAGTATTTGTTTGTGTGTTTGTTTTTCAACCACAATATGTGCAACAATGTGATACAACAAATATTATATATACATACATGTATACATTTCTCTCATGAATACAACCATCAAGTTTCAAAAATAAAGTTTGAAGAACCGAGAGATGTGTGCATCTGAGTACATATGAATAAGCAGCCGATGTCTACCGCAATGTTTTTCACTCCTCCTGTATCAAACTGGTCTTTTTGCCTTGTTGCAGGAAGAAAGAGAGCTCACTCAGTCAATATGTTGGACGGCCAGCTGCTACTGCAAAACAGTCTGTAAATTGTTAACATGATTGACCTTGTGACCTTTCCCAATACAGAGCTACTATCAATTTCACTGACGAATAATCATAAAAAACAGCCGTTCAGCAGTGTTCCCTGTGATTCAAAAATACAAGGGTCCTTGCGACCCCCTCTGCATATTTCTGAGAATCCTTTCATAAATTTTGAGGGTCCATGGTCATCTGGTATAGAGTCTGAACAACAGTATTCGAGTAGGAGAGATGGATACATGTGAAGGGTCAGCTCAGCTATTAAGTTTTGGACTTTAGAATTGCATTTATTTTCATATTTTGTGGGCTGAACATTTCCAAAGCAGAGGGGGAGGAAGCCGGAGTACCCGGAGAGAACTTCTGACAATCGGCCAAAATGAACAGTGCGAAGTATGAGAAGGAAAACTTCTTCAACCCGAGTGGGACTCGAACCTGACCTCTCACATTGGTGGTGAAGCCTCTTCACCACTAGACCACCACCCGCATTCACACGGTTGTTACAGCTGACCTGAGGAGATGGGTGGATAGAATGTGTATACGGTGGCCATGGAAACTGTTTTGGTGACAGCTTTGTTTCTTCAAGGCTGGCAAGTTTCTAACAGTTCAAGAATAGGAGACTGGGGGTTTATTTCATTGTGGCTGATGAAAATACCAGCTGAGATTTTTCATCTTTTTGTCATCATACGAAATATTACTATACTGTAATTAGTGATCGCAAATGTTGTTGTAGACTACTGTCGTTTTAATGAGTTTCATGCCGGCTAGATTATGGTGCAAATTAATAAGCATGATCACACTAAAAGCCTGGCAGCTCATCAGTGTGTGACTGTGAGATAGACTTGTTGTACCCCCGCCTGAGATGAGTTTTACTAAGTAATCAGTATTTGTGTGTATGTCAAACATGTTTTTTGTCAATAGGTATGCGTGACAGCACTGATTTAAACACTGGAAACTGATCAGATGAAATATGTGATGGGCTAAAACCTCGTAATTTCGCCACCGCCGGTAAAAACCATGGGCTGAGTACGTGAAGAGACGATTTCAAACCAATTTTTTGGAGTGTCAAAGCTCATATATCTGTTTCTTGTTTGACAGTACACCAACCACCTCATGTTTTCTCTTTCGTATCATACAGAACGCGATTTTGTCATTTACAAAGGCAGTTTCTCACAAGCAGGTCCCGGCGAACAAAAGGCGCGATCACTCTGGCGGCTGCGATTCCCACAGCAAGTTCCGCTAAAAAGCCCCGCGCACACAAACACACCGTTTCCACATTACGCCGAAAAACCTCGTTAGTTCGACTTTCCATGGACAAACCTCGTATAAAATCACTGAATAACGCCGACAATGTAACTTCATACCTTTCACAGCAATTCTGATGACGAGTTCAACAGCAGAATATTGAGGTCTCCATTGAGTGGGGCCACTTCAGGGGTCGGGATCGTCGTCACAGCCTTTGCCTCGCAAAGATGGCGGTCGAAGGGTCACGTGACAGCAATCCGCACGACGCCTACGTCACAAACGCGCTGCATAATCAGTAATCTTCAACCAATCGTAGCACGTAGCCAAATTCGCATGCGCAGAGAAGACCTTCAGTCGTCAGCCTCGATGTGAACCAACGAACGAACATGGCGCCGAAAAAAGTAGGTCAGCCAATTTTATCCACTTGGAACCTCCTAAAAACTGTATTTCTCACGGGGGAAAGTTGGCTACAAATATGATCAACGTCATCAGTTACGTCCGGCGACTAAATCTGGACCATTTTCATGAAATAAGCCGTTTCAACCTCAAGCAAAACCAGAGTACTATATGACGTCAATGGCCATGACGTCAAACTGAACATGAACCGTTGATTTTCTTGTTGACTCACTGAGTCGCTGCATCATTTGCCAATCTTTCTCTGGGGATGTCTTTACTGGCCAGTGACGGCCGCACACATTTGAAAACAGTCAGTTCTGCCGGAAACTCAACCATGTGAATGACTTTTCAGTTTATCGCCACCGACTGACACAGCCGGCGCCTTCGTCAACCACGGCCGAGCACGTGCGACACGCCATCCCCATTAAAACAAGTGTCAATGCAGTGTCAATACCTGCTGTTACTTATTAGGAGGTTTCCGAATTCACTGGTGCCGGCCTTCAATTCCAGTCAAAGTTTCTTGGCGCGCACATTCCTCGTTTTTGACAAATTTGAAGCGAATTAATTTTGTTCCAGTGACCTTGTATGACATTATGACCGTGACCTTGAAAGGATTTTTTTTTAATACACTGCAAATCTCTTGGGAAAAACAAACTGGACTGGTTGTGGGCCTTCCCAAAACTACTGGGCAACGAACCAGTGACAGTTCGGCCGGCTTGCTTACCATTACTGCCTCAGCGCGGGAAGAAGACCGTGAGTGGTCATAACTGAATGGGAAATAGCTGATGAAAGTGCTTTCTGACTAAATCAGAAGCTGATAACTCACTGAATTTACGGTGCGTCTATACATGATACTCAGTACAGACTCGAGACACCCTCTGATCGGCCCGGAAACCAGCCATGGCATTAACCAGGTCCGTCCGGCCGTGGAGCCGGCAGGGTCGAGGCACGGTGTGTCGCGCGGCGTCAGTTTGGAGAATCTCAGTGAAGCCGTCCGGTTTCGTTCTGCTGGCCCGGTAATTTCCGGATCTAAGCGCCTCAGTCACAGTCCAGAGCCAGAGGTGATGTTGCTCACCTTTCAGCAGTTATCACGTGCCAACAGCCTCAGTCCGGCAATTAATGACGTGGCTACCCCGCTCACGATCAGAAATTAAGTTCTCTGAGTCACCTCAGTCAGTATCATTTACTGACTCGAGACTGATCTGATGAGGACTCTACAGTCAAACGGTATAAGGGACAAAGTAATTATCAGCTACTTGGCTCTAAGTCTCGTGTACCAAATGACCCGATAGCGATCCCGGGCTAATAATGTTTTGCTTTTGTTAGGGTGCAGCGATCAGGTTTGGTTGACAACTGATAAACTCCTACAGTTTCTGCTGGGGTTCAGTTCACTAGCAGAATGTCGCGGCATCATTACTAGTACAGGCTGGACTGTCGGAACAGACGGTAAACGGTCAGTATTGTCAAAGATTGCATACAGTTGCCACTTGGCCCGGGAGGAGGGGGGGGGGTGCAGGTCAAAGTCAGCTGCCGGAGTGTTTCGCGGCTGGCGGCCAGATATCAGTCAAGTTGTGGCCGTTGGCGATTTCAAGTGTCAGTCCGCTACGGGGGACAGAACCAAATGGTTTAAGGCTTCTCTAATTGGCCCATCATTGACTGACTCACTTACTCGATTGCTAATAAATCGCCTAGACCAGGACTGACCACACCGGCCACGCTGCATTTGCATGTACTCAGTATGTACTGCTGAGTTCATATGGCGTTCACTGAGATAGATGCATGTCTCTGAAGTAGCACAATCGGCAATGATCGGTACCACTGATTTACTGTCTCTGGTGTCACTTCACTGCGTGTCACCTACATACATGTACGTACGGAGTCCGTCCGTAGTGTGTCACTGAGCAGCCGCTGGACTCCAGCGCCTCACCGGCCGAGGCTTTTACTGACTTTCGACGTAGAAACGCACCACTGTCAGTCGGCAGCGACGCTGACTGCATGCTGGGCCAGCGAACTAGGTCATATCTGATCACCATTTCGCATAGCTCTCTACTGAGTTCATCCGGATGACTCGTACACGTTCGAATTCGTGTTAGGTCACGTCTCGTCGTCCTTCCGCCGCTGTGTCAACACCATAACCATAAAAAACACGTAAAACTGCTGAATGTAGGCTATTTTGTTGGAGCAATTGATTTCGAACATTCGTTCAGTCCTCATTGGCTTGCTAAGCCAAGAAATCAACAATGAAAAATACTTATAAGCTAAATAACAGAACGTCCATTTGAGTAGAGCATATGCCGGATCTCAGCTGAACACCGTCAGTTGTGTCGGTTCAGTCAGTACAGAGGCTGCTACTGAAAACTAAGTCACCGTACAAACTGACCTGCAGAGAGATACATCTCTGGTATAAACTGCACTGTATACAAACACACCGTTACGGATATTCAGTCACAGAGGGGTGTATGTGTGTGTTTATATGTTTGACGATACCATTTATTGTACCAGAAATTAAACGGCTCAACTGAAGGCAGCACGTCCACCACACATGGGCTCTTCATATTTTTTTATGGGTCTGTTTCAACCGGATAACCGGTGCTCCTTCTTTGCCACCGGCCACGGACTGTACTCTCAACCAGGCAGTACTGAGCAGGCGCAAGTTCTAGGTTTGTCGAAGCGAGTTCTCGACCGAGGCTGCCAAGAATAGAACACCTTAAAGCCTGTTGCAGTCGATCCCTCGGTTTTGATCAACCGCTACTGACTGCGGCCGTAATGGAATTGTATCATGTCAGGCAACGGGAGAAGTGCCTTACTGCAGGCTGTCAGTGCAGGCATAACACTTTTCAGTGGACAAATCCTTGTAATCAGATTCAAAAACAAAGCAGCAATATGACCTGACTGGAAATGCAATGTAGCCCTGTACAGCCAAGTCAGACACGTTCCACTGTAGGCTGACGCATTTTGCCTTGTCCTCGCGTAGCACTTGGTGTGCAGCGCTCACGACCCAACCACAGATTGAGCCACGTGACTCGTAGAGGCCATGAGAAAAGCACTTGATAAGCTCAAGACATCACTAATCTACGCTTTTCCGCCTTGCTCCCGGTCTGGCCTTTGTTCTCAAAATATCGATGACTGCAGACACTTTTGTATTTAGAAGTTACCTATGTTCCCCTATTGCCATATGAATACTACTAGAAACCTGTACAAAGACAGAAGCTGGCAAGTAATATGGAAAACGCTGTAAGTGCAAAATAATGCAAGTCTTTGTGTGCCGCCTGAAGTACATCACAGAGCGACAAGCCCACCTCAGTTTTACGCTAACAGCAATGAACATTTTTTAAGACATGACGCAAACGATGACGGAAAGACAAACAGTATTGTTTCCCTGTCACTCAGATTGGAGAGTGCAGTGCGTTTAAACAGTGATGTATAGTGTAATGTGCCGTTAGTTGTTCAAGATCCAGAAAAACGGTGACCGCATCCCTAACAGGGCCCCATTACAACTCAACGAGGTACGGTAATGTATGAGAATACAAACGCGGCTTTCCGCGCAGAAGCAGACTGCGCATGAAACAGCAAGACTGACATTAGAAAAAGAACGACAAATGGATGTACCACTGCGAGATTCTAACTGGTTCTCGCAGCAGGAGCAAAGTAGCTGGATTGGGTCAGACTTGAACCAAAGATCTTGGAAACATACTGATCCCAAGGTCTTTGCTTGAACTGTGTTGCGGTTCAGTGAAAGGTTGACGGGGGGAAGAAATGCGGGAAGGCAGACGAAATATCAACTGAAAAGGCGTAATTTTAGATTATTGTGTTCTGTCGGTTGAGGTTCTGTTTATATTCATGCTCGGGTTTTTTTTTAAATATGAAACTTTCGTAAGTGGTGCCAGTTTAGTGGTATTCGCTGCATAGGATGACTTGATCTAAGGTCATATGGGGGGTTGTCTACCTTGGCACATAAGAATTCTGTCGCTCATAAAAAACTTTTTTTTTGTCGTAAATTTTAAAAATATTGCTATTTAAATTAAACAACTATATTTACATGCAAAATTCAAATAAATGTTAGTGGTAAAAATTACAGTTGTTTCAGAGTAACAATAATAAAAGAGAACACATATTTAGCACACCTTCGTAATTTGTTCAGCAATTTGATGCACGGTATATAATTTGATCGTGACAATATGAAAGTGCCCGGATGAACCTCAGTGGTCTGGGGTGCAGGCTTCAAACCTGTAGCCGACTGACGTCGGAGTGGTTCAATTCCACCTTTCGGGCGATACATGTATCGGAATTTTTTTAAAAAAATCATTTAATGATGTATAAATGTAAACACACACAAACTGACAAGCTAAACTGGCCAAACAAGCACTGACAAAACATCACATAGAAAAGAAAAACAAATCCCTAAGTACCGGACCACAACTGAAGTTTAAACTTTGTGGTCCGGTACTTAAGGGCCATCAAAATCAAACAAGAACGCCACTAACAATAATTTTTTTAATAAAAGCCCCCCTCCCCCTCCCAACAAAACGATCAACAAACAAAAAAACAAAAAAAAAACAAAGCCCCTCCCACTGACTGACTTCCCCAAAACACAACCAACAATACACAAAGAAACACTCCTCAAAACTGCAAACAAAGCTGCTAAGATGTTGACACAACCATGTCAAGTTTAATCTCAAGACAAATCAGAACACAGTTTTGAAGTGCACACATACAAAATACACATATATATAAATATATGTATTTAAAATCTTGCCTTCTCAGCGTTTACACTCATCTCTCAGTCCCTTTCTCTCAACTACCCCCACACGCACAAACACACACCTCACACACACACACACACAGAGTAAGAATAACATTCAAACTTCACTTCAAAATACCAGTCACAGTCACTTTGATCCAAATGCCACGTTTACACCATCATTATTACACTAGGCACTTCGCTCAGTTCAGCTGAAATGAACAGTATCCAAAAGCAGACCCTCAAGTAAGGGATGTGCCTTTCACAACTTCAGCAGCTCCATGAATTACTGAAATTTCACGATAATACCACCAAGAAGCGCTTTGGAGCTCGCTCCTTCAAGTGCTCTGCTCCTGCTCTGTGGAACGCTCTGCCACCTTCCCTGAAATCCAGCACCTCCACCGAATCCTTCAGGAGCCACCTGAAGACCTATCTCTTCTCAAAGTTCTGATGCGGACTCCACCCCCCCCCCCCACCCCCCTGCAGACTCCACCCCCTTCGCCTGTTTTTTTGTTTGTTTTGTTAACACTTGTCCCCCCCCCCCCCCCCCCCCCCCCCCCCCCCCCCCCCCCGCGCTACGAGCATGCTGGGCATGGAGTTTTTCAGCGCGTTACAAGACACCATCATCATCATCATCATCATCATCAAATGCATCAAACAGAGTGCTGGCTGTATTTACAGTGTAATAAGAGGGTGACAGTTATCGAAAACTGTCTTGAGGCTTTCTAGAACTTTCTTTACTTTTAAAATTGAAATGAAAACGGGAGAGAATTTCCTCCACTAGTACATGTATTGTGCCTTTAAAATCCTGGGGAAACAATACACTTCCAGCTGCACACTACATGCTTCTAATTTTTACATGACAGATTTTATCAAACATCACATGACAACACTACAATCATACTTGTGTTAACTGTACATGCGTATTATCAACCCTTTGCTAGTGTAATTTAGAAGCCTCTGATACAAGGCTCACAAGTGCTGTATGAAAACAGGACCACAAAGAAAGAGGCATTTTATTTGATAGAACACTGTTCAATACATTGTACAACTGAAATTCATTCAGGACTGTAAAAGCCATTCTTCTCTGATTTGTTCGCTCAAAGAAAGATGGTAATAACAATGCTGATGGCTATGAAATATAGAAAGGGAACCCTAATCACTTTGTGTGACTGTCATCAATCTTCTTCCTCCTCTTCATCTCCAAATGATAATAAGTTAGACGTTTTCTTCTCTTTATCCTTTTTCTTCTTATCTTTTCCTTTCCCTTTGCTTCCGGCTGGTTGTTTGGCAACATCCGTTCCCGATGTTTCTTGGGGAGAGTCATCCCCCTTCTTGACAGGTTTCTTGAATGTAATCTTGCCATCACGGATCGCCTGTTCCTCTGTAAAACACATGGTAAAAAGCAAAACCATTATGTAAATAATGTGCAGAAAATAAACTGAATTAAACTGTGCACACACGTTTTGAGATAAATACATACATGTACATTTAAGACACAAAAAAAACTAAGTTCAAAAGCCTATTTAGTCAATACAACTATATATACCCCTTCACATAATATCACACAGATCTGGTAAAACTGGTGTTGTTAACAACTCGTAAAAACTAATGCAGTAAAGAAATGCGTCAGATGTTAGATCTTCAAATGCCACACCGATCAAATTACAGAACATGTTACAAAACTCATCAACATTTCAGTTTTTGTTTTTTGGGGGGCTCTAGGTTTTAATCCAAAGAAAAACCCATAAGACAACAGGAAAACCTGTGGCAGCAGCTACAGGTAATTCAACCAGCATGAACACACATTCATGGCTTTATATCTGCACCAGACATTACTCACACGTCAATTCATTTAATTTAGAATAACAAGTCACTGAGCATGTGCTGAATTGGGGTTGAAGGTCCCTGGAGTCCACTTTGCCAAGAACGAGAGTGGAGTGACTGCCTTCACAACACAAAACATCATCTGATGACTTACGATAACGTGTCCAAGCAACAAATATTTTGAGAAAGCAAACACACCTTCCTGCTTCTGCACAGCTTTTGTCAACTCATCTGCTTCTGTTTCTGTAAGATCCCCTGACTTAAGCACCACTACAATAGGTTTTTCATCTTCAGTCTCTGGCCTGTCTTCATCATCATCTTGATACTCCAGTCTCTGTCTCTGTTAAAACAAAATCATGAATTTAGTACATTCCAATTTTCATGTTACCCCAAAATACTAGAGACCGCACTGGGAGTGGGATCCTTCAGTCAAAGAGCCCTGCACATCTTTACTGACAAAATATTCCTAGGTGGAGTAAAGAAGTTGAGTGTGAATACTGTAGCATCCACACTGAATACCAGAATCGTATTTGCCAAGTGGAATGTAATCATTATCAAAAACAATGGCCTTTGATGTAACTGTCAATTAGCTGTGACCGTATGTCAACTTAAAGATGTGAAAATAGGGCTACTGACTGAGGGACCTTCACTTCTCTGCTTTCCTCTAAGCAAATTGTAAGCTAGCCTTCACTGTACATTGCCTAAAACCTTGCACGCCATACAACGTGGGTGCAAAGGCACCCACACTTAAAAACAACAACAACAACAACAAAACCCCCCAAAATTGTGCGCTATACATTATGGGTGCAAATGCACCTATGCTTTTAAAGGAAAAAACGCATTATCCCTCGCCGCACATTGTGGGTGCAAATTCACCAACACTTTTACAGAAGGAACTAAACTGAATTATATCAAAATTGCTTACACACACTAATGTGATGGCCTGTATAGGCCAGTTGTACATGTATACAGAAAAATGACACAAACCATCAACTTTTCTCTGGTAAAGGGTTTTTCACTTACATTGCTGGGACTGATCTCATCGTCATAGCCTGCCATTTCAGTAGTATGTGCAGTTTTAATCTGCAGTGACATTCTTTTGGTCACACAGATACCTGTTAATATTTCTGTTAGTTTCTTGTGTATTTTCTTTGAATTTACGTATTACGTCCCACTGAATATACCCTTGAGAATCCTTCTTTAAATGTGGGTGAGTTTGCACCCATGATGTATGACAAGTGTTACCAAGGTGTTTTTCCTTCATTAAAAGTATGGGCGAGTTGGCATCCATGACGTCTTTCCTTCTTTTAAAGCATGGATGTGTTTGCCCAGGCTACTATGTATGGGGAGGGTTTTTGTTCTTTACTTCTCTGTTTACCACCGAAATCACAAAGTTCTGGTAAGCACTTTCCCGATAACCGTATTGACAAAGTCACTAAGTTTCGTGGATCTTGCGTAAATAATTGACTGAGCTACTGACGTTTTTACTGAAAGTGTGGGTACAACTGCACCCACGACGTACGGCGAAGGCTATCGCCACTAGCTGATGCTCAAGATTAAGACAGAAAGTTGTCCGATGAAGCGCAGTACCGATCATGATACATGCTGGGCAGTCCTGAAATCAACCTTTACCTTTGTATCTACATTCGGGCCCTCCTTGTAACCAACTTTCTCTTTGAACTGACGAATAAAAGCCGGTTCATCGTTCTGTACAAACTGAACGCCACTGCGCTTCGACATTTTCCGCGTTTGTGATAGGCTTATCGCCCCTGTGGGCAGGAAAGCTAAAGGCCGATAATTTTGTATCCTTGTTGACTCTACGGGTGAGGATGTGGATGTCGGGGCTTGCGCACCGAACTTTACATTAGAGACGAATAATATGATATTTATGTTTCCGATGGCATTTACCTCTACAGTAGTGTGTTACTGTTCACTGACCCCGTATGCATGGAACGAATTTTCAGTTGATTCACAGTGCTTCAGGTCAAGTTCTTTCTTGCATCACTATAGAGAGAGCAGATCGAGTTGGATGCTTTGTTCTCATGTGAACACACCACTTATAGTCCGCAGGGACAAGGGCATAAGCTCCATGGATTTTCAAGACATTTAGGTCCTTTTTTCCCGATGGCTATAGAAACGTTATTGAACAAGTTGACTCAACTGGCACACACTCAATTAATGTGCAAACACACACGTACACTGATGTGCACACACACACACACACACACACACACACACACACAGAGGAAAATTTCAACTTCATCAACACTGTTGTATTTATTTGATCACAGCTGTACAAAAAAGACGCCACAAGTACAACTCTACAAACAAGACATGAAATCATGTACAGTATATCACAGGAAAAAACGTCAGTGGAATTCTGGTGCAAAGTACTCACCCAACAAGGTTGTAAACAAACAGCATTAAACTTTTAAACCACATAAAAACAACTTACAAATGCAAAATGCTGGATACAAAGCAAGCTGATTGTACAACCAAGGGATGTCTGCATGCTGAGCGAAAAAAAGTTTCAAATTCACTTATGACAGAACGGACAGTCTGTTGTCTGTTTTCACAAGCATTTTTGCAAAACATGCAAGTGGACGGAACATGAACTAAGAAACATTCATAACATATCAATTAATCAACAAAGATATGACTATGAAACCAGTAACTTCACAAAATTTAACAGAAACTTAAACCCAAAGTCTTAATACGCTTAACTTCAAGCTATAATACATGTGTTACAGTATGTTATCACAATGCAGTCACAACGCACACATAACTTCATCTTCTGGCAAAATGCAATATCAGATCTTTCCAAAATTCATGCTGTTAAAAGTGAAGGCTTTGAACCATTTCAAATCAGTGGACATGCAAATAACTTTGCTTTTAAAAGTTTATACTTCCTTATCATTCACAGTACATGTATATCATAAATTCAATGCACATTGTGACACAGGTTTTATTTCTCTTCCATATATTCGTTTTCACACAAAACAACAAAAGAGGCAATACTGCAAGAAAATACTGCAAATCTTAACTGAAATGGACATTAAAAAAAATATGAATATTTGTTATAAACCCCACTGTCCTTTGCTGGGCAGGCCGCAAAAAGCAGACCTATCCAAAATTCCACTGTGTGGGAACCCTGCCAGTAATCCATATGTAAAAACATGTTCCCTAAAAGATAACAAGAAAAATTCTTTCATACAACCTGAAAAAAAGTAAAATGGGAACAAATCTGCCCAGATGAAAAACGCTGTAAAGATCTGGATTGGACGGATATTTCCTATTCACAGTTGTCAGGTTATTTTAAAATGGCTGGTCCAGTTTGTCTGTGTATAATGTACTAAGCGGTCTGTGCAAGTAAGGCCACAATACTGTTACAGTGAGTGAAAATCCAGTCTGTGCACAAGTCATCACAACTGTTGTCTGGTTTTAAGGAGTGACACCTTTCAAATAGTAAACCCACTGGACGCTCTGGTTACCGCCCGCAGAACGAGCACATGACACGACGAGCCGGCCCATGACCGCTGCTTTGGAACCCGAGTCGTTTCCATCAAAACCCACAACGATTCTGTGGTCCTTCTTGGAGCGGATTGTTTCTGTTTGTTTAGTCAGATGAAACAGTGGGTTGTCAACCTGCACAAAATTTACCCATGTTAGGACGGAAGTGTTGCTGCAAATCAGCCAGACACAAACCTCAAGCACAGAGCTTCAGACAGTACCCAATGAGTTTTTTTAAAATTTTTTATCCTGCCTCATTACAAGAAAAAAAAGATGCAGAGACAGTCCTATGAAGACCTAACTGTTTGACACTTAAAACCTGCCCTTTTCCTCTACTTCACAAAATTCTGTTGTGTTTATAAAACTTCCATTGCATGTTTACATGACTGGAAACAAAAGCCATCTCTATCTCTGCCTCTGCCTCTTGTTTATGTGTTTGCCATGGGCTATTCTCCTGTTAGTTTCAAATGGAAAACATCTACTGTAGTAATGATCTTAAGCAATGGCGACTATGCAAGTCTGAAGATGTTGATGATGTTGTGATGATGCAAAGGATGGCACAGTGGCTTACCTGGAAAGTGAAGGCTGTGGTGTTGCTGAACACGTTACGGAAGATAAGGGGCGTGGTGGCCCCTGCCTTCACAGTGAATGGACCCTGTGGTTTGGGAGGCACACAGGTGCCAAACAGTGGGAACGTGTACTCTCCACCAACGGCAGAGGTCACTGTCAGCAATGCCCGCTGCTCGCCGAGCTTTGAGGGTTCAAAGGTCACCTCCAGAGCCACCTCTGTCCCACCGGTAGAGCCAGGTGCTGCAGCCACAGTCTTGTCCACGTGGAAGTCGCTGTTGTCCACCTAGTGAACAGCAACAAGTCTCTTTCATTCACTTTCAGTCTACTTCTTTGCATGCTTTGCCCTGTCAGAAACTGAACAGACTGCCACCTGTGTGTTTATGGTGCAGACACTCGAGCAGCCGAAGACAGAGAATATTCCTAATCTCTTTTAAACCCTATCGACCCCACCTCCTACTACCCTCCTGATGGATGTTGGTAGACATGCTACCACAGTGAATGATGAGTATCACTGTTCATGTGTGTGCAGATGGACATACATGTGAACCTGTTTGTTTGACCCATCTACCTGCGTGATGATATTTTCAAAAGTACTGCTCACCTTGCAGGCATAGTCGGTCTTCTGCTTGGCGTAGTTCAGGAACTTGCCAGTTTGTACCTGGCTTTGCCCGAGACAGGTCCTGAAGTAGATCGCCTTCTCTGGACTGGCCTGGGTTGCATGCAGTGTCAGGTCATACGTAAACTGGCCTAGGTCACTGCTGTTGAACTCAATCTTGCCTTGTGTATCTCCCACCTTTAGTGGCTGGTACTCAAAGTTGAAGCGACCCTGGAATGGAACAACTGACTGCAATAGTCTGTTTTTGAAGCAGTTCTAGCACTTTTGCCAGATCCTGGCTCTTTCTGTTAATTTTTGACTGTTTTTTTTTCTGGATAGTGCCATAACAAGAAACAAAAACAAAAGCAAACATATACACACAAAACCACTCAACACCTAGAAAGAACTAAAGATATAATTTCAGAAGTGTTTTACTTGAGCCTGCCGTTGAGCAGTTCAGGGCTCATTAGCCTTTCCCCAACCCTATCATCACACATCACCTTCAATACTCAAGCCAAAGCTCAGCCACACAGAACCAGACTATGTTATCAACCCAGGATGCTGCATTTTCTTTTCAAAACACCCTACAACCAACCTGTGACTGTGCCGGAACACTGAGCTGTGTAGGCATGAGAACCTCGGGGACATTGCACGAGGCATTGAAGCTGACAGGGAAGTTTAGCGGGTTGTCCATGCGGATGGTATGTGGAACACTTTGCCTCACCGGTGTAGAAAGCTCTATGTTGGCTATCACTCCAGCTTTGGTGGCGCGGATGTTCACCTCGAAAAACTGGTATTCACCAGTTTGCTCATTGTAGAATATGACCTGAGGAGAAAAAAGAGACAGGGCTCTTAAGTGATTTCTGTTTATAACTTAGTTGCTCTCTTTCCCTTCCTTCCCCTCTTTTCATTCCTTACATTCTCTTGACCTTTAAACAGGCCATCTTGGGCTAGCGTGTAGAAAAGCCTATCAGCCCCCCACCCCACCCCACATTTTTCTTAAACTGATCAATCAGTCAAACTGATCAATCAATTCATTTTTACTGTCCCCAAATGAGGGAAATTCAACTGGAGTGTCATTACTGTCAAAACTCACACACACACACACACACACACACACACACACACACACACACACACACAGAGGAAGACAATACCTTCAAGATGAATGTGCCCTCGCGGTAGGCATAGAAGTTGAGCTTGTAGTCTTTCTTGTTGTTGGCTGGCACATCAATGTATTCCATTCCCTTGACAGTGGTGCCAGGATCAAGTTTGTCAGGTTTGATTGGCTCGATCTTCACACGGAACCTGGACACCACAAGTAACAGTCTCAGTGAAGCAGATTAAAAATTCAAACTAAGAAAGCTGCTAAATGATGAGGTCACCCTTGTCCCGCAAAAGGGAATACTGATTCAGTTACTGCCCTCCTCAACCACACCATAAAGTACTACCTAGTGTGGTGAAGATCTGAAACGAAAACCACCACAACAATAGTTCTTCACAGATACAAACTGACTAAGCACATTTAGCAAACATATCAACTGACCTCTGGGGTTTCTTGAGCCAGTTTACAACAGTGAGAGGTTCTATGTAGGTCGTCTTGCAAGGCACTTCTCTGGTAATCTTGGCGTTGGCTTTTGGAAGCTCTGCTGTGCCCACAAGGTTGAAGAACAAGCCTGTGCCATCAGGGAGGGGGAAGAAGATGGTGCCCTGCAGAAAGATTTCATCACAACTGAAGCTGAAGCCAATGACAATGACAGAGCTGAATCCTCTTTTGACAAAGGCTGCAATATTCTGCACATCACAGATGCCAAATTTCCCCCCCCCCCCCCATCATAAAGAAACAACCTATCAGCACCTCCAATGAGTCTTTCAAATGAACGCCCATCTTTTCTCAAAGTTCTCATGCAGCCAACCCCCCCCCCCCCCCCCACACACACACACACACTTTTTCCTTTAAACTTTTCCCTCCCACTCCCTGCTCTATGAGCATGCTGTGCATGGAGATTGCTTTTCAGCACATTGCAAGACATCAATCATTATCATCATCAAGAGCAGAGTTTTACGTTCTACTCACGTTGTGTTTCTTATTTTCAGTTGTCATTGTCAGAGGCTTGTAGGTCAGTTCATACTGCTTGGTCTGCTGCGGATCCACGCTGAAGGTAACAGGGCCTGTCCAGTACTCGCCCTCGATGACTGGCGTCAACTCCCAGTGCTGGTTGGTGCGGTTGGGGATGGAGATCATCTTCACGTCCTTACCTCGAACCTGAGTGGAGAAGTTCTGAACCTCCTTCACTGGTGGTATGCCTGTGCAGCTGCCTGTCAGGGTCAAGTACACAGGCTTGTGCGGCCCTCCATCCATGAAGCAGCGTATTTTCTGTAAATACAAAACAATCAGAACAATGGAGATTTGTACTTCAGGTGACAAGAGCTCTTATTCTGATTTGTAAATATGATCCCTAGTGATTTTTTTTTTTCTGGCCCAGAGTGCTAACGTTTTGGTTAAAGAGAATTATAACAGTCAAAATACAGCTGATCGTTGAGGTATTCAACATGCAGCTAACTTCTGCAGTATCACAGATGATTGAATTGGACTCACATCGTATCTGATGTCTGCGCTAACTTTCTGTGGGTGGAAGTTGACATCAAAGGTGACCTCCATGCCAGGCGTGATGTAGCCCTCAACAGGCGTTATAGAGAAGTCTGGCAAGAAGCTGTCCACATCCCATCGGAACCTGCACACACATTCTCAACACTGAATCACCTTGTTCAGATGTTAAACTATTTAACTTACGCTTTTGTTTCTAGTCCCAAAGAGGAGCAGAAATGACAAGGCAACTGAGAATGCCTACATATGACCACTGAGGGAGCAATGCTAAAAACTGCAGTTTGGCAACAATGCAAAGTGTCAATTCCATTGTGACCTGACCCATTCTGATGAACATCTTGCAGGTGAAACCAAAGTGGTTGATTGTAGCAACTCCTGCACAGTAACCGCTAAATGAAAGCCTCTCACCTTGTGTTCATGTCGCCTGTGTTGCTCATGATAAGCTTGCGTGTTGTCTGACTGCGCTGGTAGACAGTGCCGAAGGGCAGAGCATCTGTGTCAAGATTGACTTCCATCCCAACGCATGACCCACGCAGCACAAACAGTGTCTGGGACAACCCGGCACACTCCAACAGTACCTGTTCAACATGAGAAATGGAAACGTTATTCCTCAATTTCTCTGTGTCTGCCAACTACAAGACTGGGATTAATGATGCAAATTTTGACAAGACTTACAGCTCTCTTGGTGGTTTTCTGTCTTCAATGAAAGATGGAGGAAGAAGACTGTCCCAAACTAGCAAAGGATGAAATGTCCGTCTAGCAATAAGCAGTTTCTTTGTTAGCAATTATTTTTTTTAGCAGTGTTTCATAATCACCTCTTCTGTGAAGGCAGGAATGCGTGTCTTTGGCTTGAAGATAATTTCCACCTTTGTGGTGCCACCCCTGGGGTCAAGCGTGATCTGGCCTGTTGGTGCCACAGACAGGACCTCTGCTGACTGTAACTTGGGGGACGACGGTGTGAATGCCAGGTGGAAAGTGATCGGAGCTGGTGAGTTGTTGACAATTGGGATGTACTTCTTCACAACATCACCAACATAGCGAGCACCAAGGCTGACCGTCTTGTTCTTACTGTCAGCGACTTCAACCTGCCCATCAAATGTCCAGTGTCTTCAGCACAGCACAAAACATTGAGATATGTGTGCAGAGGCAAGTAAACTCTGTTAACAAAACTATGCCGTACCACAGTACTCCACCAGATTTCCCTGCATTTTAGAATACCCCCTACTAGACGATGACAGACTAAATGAGACGTGGCTAAATGAAACAAATGGTTTATTTCAGTGCAACTGTGGTCAATCCTATGTTTTGTATATAGTTTTGATGGCTACATGGGGATACTTGATCTTCAAAATGTGGTTACCTTCATATCACATCCTGTTCCGATGAACTCCACTGTCTGTTTGGACAGGCCGTTGATCTCAAAGGTGACCAGCTCCTGGTAGCGACGTGCCTCACGAGGGTAGAAAGTGAATGGAATCCCTATCGACTCCCCAGCTGGGATGACACGGGCCTCGAAGGTGTGGTGCAGATGGGCTGTGGCCTCATACAGGCAGTCAACACTGTCATCACCAACATCAGAGTAGTCATTGTCATCAAAACAATTCAAATGATGTCGTAAATACAGATGCGGAAAAAAGTAATTTGTAACTCACAGGATACTCCATCGGTTCCAAGTCACAGACCCATTTCATCAATGCAGTCTTAAGACCCTATTGCCAGAAAAGCTCATGTTGATGTCCGTGAAGCTGACTTACAACACGATTTCATGAATTTGTCTTCATTACTGTAGTGCATACAGTGAAGAAGATCTGACACAACAAACAGGCATTACTGGACGCAGCAAGAGGGCCAGGAACTTGCCTGATTTCTTTCCTGTCTTTGTTGGTGAGAGTGAGTGTGACAGAGTGGACAGGCAGGCCTGCACGGTGCACAAACACATTGCCAAAGTTGTGAGAGTGGAAGGAGAAGTGAAGACCAGGAGTGACGCCTTGACCTATGATGTTGATGGTGTAGTTAGGTCCATTAGACACCTGAAAACAAAACACCACAAAGTGACACACTGTTGCACAAGCAGATGATTCAATTCCAATGGAAAGTGCTGCAAGTGATAAACCTACATTCCTGCTACCAATGAAAGATCAATGAAACATTCCAGTTTGTTTTAAGTCTAAAGACATCTCTACTTTCAAATGGTTGAAGAGCTGATCAAACCCACAGTGCTTGGCCCCTTTTCCCAAATGATCTTTCTTCCACAGTACGCCTTCTTACCCTGAGCTGGAGTTCACAGCCTCTGAGAGACATGCGCATGGGTGGACAGAAGGAAAGCGTGCATTGCTGTGTCTCCCCACACATCACTCCTCCTGAGCTGGGCTCGATCTTCACAATGTCACGCCGTGAGGCTGCAGACTCGTTCAAGTGCCACGTGTAGTCAAAGTTGAACTTGCCAGAGTTGAGGATGAAAAGCTGACGCAGTGCTGTTTCATTCACCTCCACCTGCGAATTCAACACGGACTAGTCACTGATCTGTGTCATTCAAATGATTACATTCTTATCATATACCAGGGTCAGATGAGAGATGCAAAGTGAAGTAAAAGTACTAAACAAACCACATTTTGCATGCATGCACGAAGCATAACATCCAAACAATTTTTTTTTTTAAAAGACAGAAAAGGCTTATACCAGACAGCACAAGACCCACTCTGAATAAATATATATTTACAAAAGCAAATCCTGGCAAAAACCTACGTCTGCAAAGCTGATCTGGTTGATGCCTCTTGAGCTGAGCTGCACACGGTTTCCTGCAGAATCCTCACACAGCAGTACACAGTTCATGGTATATCCCTCTGCCTTCACGTTGAGGGTGAGTGGCATGGCACGCCGCTGGATCTTACACACCAGGTTGAAGTTCACCTCCTTCTCTGTGGTGGGGGCAAAGTACAGGTTCACAGCCAGCCTGCAGACACAAAGAGATTGAGATGAATAATTTGGCATTAGCCTTCTGCTGGCATTCATGTTATTCCCAGATAATAGGATTCCGTGTGTTCAGCAAGGTTAGTCATAATTCTGGGATGTTCTAGCAAATGCAATAATTAGCAAACGCATAAATGACCCATCTCCTCCCCTAGAATTATCTTGTTACACATCTAATCTGCCTATACTATTCTTTGGAATAAGAAACGTTCAAACTACAACATGCTGATGCTGCTGACATTATAGCTTAGAAAGTAACCATCTCTCAATGTACCTGGACTTGGGTGGGATCTGTCCAAACATGGGCTCCACAACAATGTGCGAGGCATAACCCTCAGAGTGGCATGAATCCTCCACAAAGTGGAAGTTGAATGGCAGGTTCTCATTGTTGATCAGGTAGACTGTCTCCATGGCCTCACGCCCTGATGACAGCACATTTCAAAATGGTAGGTTATTTTATCATTTTACAAATATTATCATAACATCCATCCAGCTGTTGATAACACAATATCCATTTCCACACATAAAATATCACAAACTTTGTTTTCTCTTCATAATCCTGACATAGCTGCAGTTTCATAAAAGGAGTATTTTTGATTAAACATTTGATGACATCATGTCCAACATGATTAACATTTGAATGACATCAAGCCCAACATAAATATGGAAACCACAGAAAATGTGCTCTGCCATGGACGTGTATTGCGTACATGGTACCATTACAACATTTTCAGTGTACATGAGAGGAAGCACATGCAGATAAAGGGTACAGGTATCAAGTGAATCACTGTGAGAAAAACACTTTTACAAATTATAGTGCAGTTTGGAACATAACGTAATTTTCAGACAGACAGACAGAAAGACTGAGGACTTGACTTGTGTGCATGTCAATAATCAAAACCAAATCCAAATGATGTCACCACACTGAGAAAGAGCACTCTCACATACATGCACAAAACACACCCTCTCTGACGCTAAAATGTGAAAGAACTGTGTACAGAAATGTGAAGAGGTCTGTGAAACTATATACTGCTGCAGTGAAATCATTGTGAAAATGTGACACCATCCCCTTCACTTTGCTGCTCACCCTTTGGGAATTTAACCCCAGCATCAATCTCTTTCACGTCTGCAGCATTGTAATGTCAATAGTTTATGTAAAAGAACAGCAGGTAAAAACAGCTGTAACTACCCTCACAACTCATTCATTTTAACTTTCAACATTATAGTACGACAATTATTTATAGTGTGCGCTTACCACAAAAGAACACTGATGGAAACAGCATGCCTACCAGCAACAGTGTCACTAAAGAATCTGTTTCCTCTTTTTTTCTCGGTGGTCATGTTTCCACTGACGCTCATGGCACACACACACACACTACCATCTGTTCAGCCACTGGCACAGAGACAGTGACGCAAAAGTGCACAGGATGCACAGACACAAAGTTTGGACTCCTTGATATTTTTTAAACGACAGACATCTTAGAGATAGAGGAAGTAAACCGTCCAGTGACTCACCAATGAGCAGAGCCTTGAAGTTGAGGTGTGATCGGTCCATGGTGACATTGGGCTCGTGGGTGTTGCCAACCAAGAGGAATGGGACTGAGATGTCCTGACTGGGAATGACGAAGCGCCAAAATGACTCCACTAGGTCCAGCTTGCTGGACACAAACTCAAACCCAACCTGTGGAAACGGAAGAAAAAGTGAGATGCAAGAATGGTTAGCAAGGAACCCATTCTTCCAAAAGTATGTGACTGACATCAATGAATGCTGTGAAGTACAGTATTTCTAAGGATTGGCATATGCAACCCTGCTGTATTTATAGATAGCAGCTTGTGTGTGAAGTAACACGGCTTTATCATTTATAAGACCCTTGGACTGTTATCAACTTGATTCATTATTTCATATTTGTTTATGTTACTGCCTTTGAATGCTACTGTCAGTGTTCTTCTCTGACATGTTACTCTGCCATAACAATAGGATGCCATGTGATGCTGTGGCTTGAGCATTTACCTTAGACTTGCGGCCACTCCTGACTTCACCACTGGGGTAAAGGCATTTGAAGCAAGGTGGTGTTCTGTGGTCCGCCTCATCTTCACACCGCCATTCAAACTCGTATTTCTCATTGGTGGGGTTCACAATGTTGAACTCTCTGAAAAAGGAATAAGTAAGAAAACATTGTATATCTCAATAACAGTTCTTTTTCACAAAGCTGGTTAGCTAAAAAAGAAAAAAAAAAAAAAAAAAAGACTGAACAAGATGGGAATGGGAAACCTGACACAATGATGTTATCTGACTGGTCTTGATACTGATGACATGCATTCAGCAAACTCTGATATGTTTTTGTGAGCAAGACGGACAGACGGAGGCTTCAAATGAAAGTTCCAGTTTACCTGACAGCATGGACACCCATTCCAATGACATCGAACTCCACAACCCGTGTGTTGGGGTCAAGAGTGGAGCCAGGCGGTGCACCGTTTGGCCCACGCAGCTCAGGGTTGCGGCGTGCGCCAGTGATGTAGTCTGAGTCAGGCAGCTCAAAGTGACAGTAGGGCATCAGGCTGCGTCCTTTCAGTCCCACCACTGGGCCTTGGGTGTCTTTCTCCAGGTTTGGAATGCTGGAAAGGCAGGTAAATTACATCTACAATACACAACCACAGACTTTCTTCTACTGACATTTCAGCACCACCAATTATAAGCAGGGAAGTTTATAATCATCTTTCCAGAAAAATGCATAGAAAACATCTACAATTACAAAAGCAAATTCAACCAATCTGAAAGACTGACAAGTGTCCAAGAATAACCATGGGGATAAGCAAATACACTTTGAGCTGTGCTGACTGACTGACTGACTTACCTACAAATGAGTCGCCCCTCATACTCATTCACATCAAGAGGAGAAAACTTGACAATGCACACAGCTTTCTTTCCAGGCTGAACAGTACCAAACTGTGGCTCGATGGCGAAAGGCACATAGGATGCCTCCACTATGTCAACCCGTGACTCTGGCCGCTCCCCTTCTGACATGAAGGTGACAGAGCGCTGGAGAGATGGAGAGAAGTTGTCCATGACAACCTGCCAGGAGAAATCCATGGCAACAGATCCTTGGTTGCGCAGACTGATCCTGAAACAGTGGAATGCACAGTGAGCATGGATTTTGTTCAACAGGTCTTGGGGGGGGGGGGGGGGGGGGGAACAAACTTTTTCTCCAACTTTTTTCCAAGCTGAGATTTACACCTAGCAAATATGGAGACACCAGTGATGCAGATGCACAGATCAGCAATCAATGTGATCTTTGTACACCTTATATTTTAGCGCATGACTCTGGAAAGGAATACAGAAAGAGCTGCCAAAACTTACTCATAGACGCGTGTCTGGAACATGAGGGTATTGCGGAACATCACGTTTTCACACTTGCAGGAGAATTTACAGTAATCAGCGACAGCCGAAACCAGCAGGTCCACATTGCGAGCGGACTCCACCACCTCACTGTAGGCAGGCTCAGGCTCTGTCTCAATGATCTTTTTCTTCAGCGGACGAGTGGTATGCGGTGTTGGTGGCTGGGACTTCACTTGACTGCTGAGACCAGAGATGAATGACTTGATGAGTAGAGCTAGAGCGTCTCCACTTCTGCACTTTACTCAAAGGCAAGACAACACAAGTCTACGGCCTCTTGTTTGGTTAGACAAAAGTTTGCTGTGTATCACAAAATCTTCATCCACTTATTAAAAGAAGAAAAAAGAAATAAAACCTACATGTTATGGTTGAAGTGCACTGTCAATGTCTATTCCTAGGCATGTGACTTTCAAAGTGTTTACATAAACATGAGCTTCATAGATGTTTCTATTGTTCCAAAGAGGCGCACTGTGAGAGTTCCAATATCAATTTCGTTCAAACAATTGTACACATCCCACCACCAATACTCCACGACTTCCGATCAAATTAGTGGGAAAAGGACCGAAACTGAAAGTCATGCCAATAGACAGTCATAAACCTAACATTAGACAGGGGAAGAGTGGTGAATTGAACCTCAATTCAAACTAATAAGAGAACAACTGATGGCACAATATAACAACGAAAAGCTTACTTTTGAGTTACTAAAAACAGATGCCATGTTAGTGCAAGTTTCTGCAAGCGTAAAATTCATACCATACCTCCAACCCAATACAACCCAATTGTGAGGAAAACCGGTGAGATAAAGAAACTGATGGCAGTAAAGAAGACATTACTGTAAAAGGTGTATACCAGTCTAGAGCCGTATCGTCCACATCCTCATCATCAGCTTTATCATCAACATGCCTGCATACCACACCAGGCAACACTTTCACTGTGATTTGAACCTGCACTTCTAAAACAGGGCTGACTGACTTGTTAGTTCCATTCAAAATGTCTTCATGTGCCTCTTCCTATGTAAACTGAGAGACCAACTACATGTCAGCGTTTACATCTTCACCCTCCTCCCACAAAATTCCCCCACCCCACCCCAATCCCTACTTCCATTCCACTCATCCGCAGATGAACTACTCGTGTTCTTCAAGCACTTACAGGTGACTGACAGGAGACCCAGCTCTTCATCAGCTCTTACCTGTCAGCTGTCTGCGTAGGTGTAGGTCCAACATCCACCCATTTGACGGTCCTGATTCTGTCATCCCAGTCAGACACCTGCTCTATGGGCTTCTCAAAAGTGATCTTCACCACACGAGCTGGCACAACCTCCTCTGTCATTGTCTTGGGGGCATCTGCACGGAATGTCACAGTCACATCCTTGCTGCATCCAGCATGAAGATGACCCACCTGCAACAGACAAAGACAGTTGGAAAGAATAAATGCTACTCAGTGACTACCACTGCATTACATTTTTCAGAAGTTAAACACTGCTTGCAGAAAGCTGAACTGTATCCTTTTCACTACAGTAACTCACTCATTTTTTTTAATTATTGGGTTTTTTTTTGGTGGTTGTTGTTTTAGCCTTTTTTCCCCCTGCAGTGCCAAAAGTCTCAATTTCAGTTCTTCAAATCTTCTTTTATTTGTTTTGTTTGTTTATAACTGCCTGCAATCATTACAGTACATAAGGAATCTACATTTATCTCTCAAGGTATATGCTCTAACAAATGCTAGCCCACTGTTTCATAATACTTTTATCTTCACCTGGGGTGAGAATCGTAGCTGTGGGTGCTCAGGCCAGGAGAATCGAACACAGTCTGTTTTGGAGTGGTTGGTCATGGTCAGAGCCAGCGAACGTGCCTCGTTAATGTAGCAGTCACCAAACTTCATCAGGTTTGGCTTGGCAGCTGGTAAGGAAATTATTAGGTGAATCAAACATGAAGGTTTCTAATTACAGCTGCAAAGCAACAACGAAAATACTGGACGTAAACTAAACTGTCCATCGTTCAGTTAGGATAAAGAAACCAAATATCTGGAAATTAATGATTCTGTAATTGTGACAAACAGCACTGGTAAGGAGATTTAATCTTGTAGTAATGCTTCAGAATTCATGCTGGTCAAAGTATTTAAACTCAAACCAAGGCTAAAATCTGTTGATGGCTGATAAATAGCATAGGCAGTGATACTTTTTCACCTGCAGAGAAAAAAAATACTATAACGAATCATGCCCAAAACCTACCAGCCACATCATCCTCTGCCATGTTGCCTTCCTGGTCCTCTGGAGCAACAAGTGTCTGGGGAATGCTGCTGATATTGTCCAGGGTAATTTCATCAATGTAGCCTTCTCCCACCAGCTGCACAATGGAGTCCTCATACTGGTTGTCAATGACTGAGAGACGCACATGTGCCTGGGAGCGCTGGGCCTGTGTTGGGTGGTAGACAGCATCAAAGGTAGCTGCCTCTCCCACGTTGATCACTACTGAAGCTGTGTGGGGTCGCTTGTAAAGATCTGTTCACAGTAAAAAAAATAGCACACCCTTCAGCCATTTTGAACCACGCGACTTCACCAACTCAATCAAAGTTCATCCCAAGTTCTACAAAAAACTTAAAGAGTGATAAAGAAACTCAGTGCACTGGGAGAGTGTTCAAGAGAATGAGACAGGCATAGTAGGAGAGTGGCAAGTGGGTGGACAGACTGAGCAGGGATGATGAGATGCATAAAGTTTTGTCTTCAGGTAGTCTTGCCAAGAGAAAATTGTGAACAAACATCCAGGTACATAGAGGTTCTTTATGTAAGCTGTAATGCTCGTGAAGAAATATTGTCAGAAGTAACCCTGACCTGGATTATCAAAGTCGTAGCCACCAAGGACATCTTTAGTGGCACCAGTAGGCTGAAGCTGGAAGGCCTCATCAGGGTCAATCAAGTCAATGTCAACCTGCACACACAACGAAGGCAACAACTGTTATCTTTATCTCTTTTTTTTTTTCACTGGATAGTTTTCTCAGTGAATTACCTACAACAGTAAACTGAACAGGACAGACAGACAGCATGTTAGAAAACCAAAAGACTCACACCACGCTCCGAAAACGGGAACCAAGGCACATTTCCAGCTAAAAATTATAGCATGGCCCGACATCAAATGCAGAAGAACAAGAGGAAACATACATGTGTGGATGTCGAATCCATTTATGTCTCATGCTATACCTTGCATGGCAGCGTTCCGTCATTGTAGAGCTCCAGTGGCAGGTTCTGAGTGGTGCCCAGCAGGATTCGCTTGAACAGAAGCAAGGGCTGACCACGTTTGTTGCGCACGGTTGGTTTGGACACTGCCACACGAGGAAGGTTCCCTTCCCCAGCCACCTCAAAGGTCAAGGCCTTGCCACGAGCCTGGTTCTGGGCCACCCCCTCAATGGACGCCTCGAACATTGCATTGTATGCCTGCAAAGAGATCGGTGTTCACACATCAAATATGAGTCTTACATGCAATTTCCAAAGCTAACTGTTGCAACACTGATGCAGGGCAGAAAAAAAGTTACACAAAAGGCAACCAGTGAAACCAATCTGCACGACTCACCTGCATGGAAGGGGGTGTGAAGCTGATTGTGACGTACATATGACTGTGGTTCGCAATCTGGGCCCGCTGAGGCTCCACCTCAAAGATCTCCTGTACCTTAGGTGCCCCCTTTTGAGATACCGGCTTCAGCTGGAACAGCACGTCACATGGGACCTGCACAATAAACATAGTTTCTTGTAAGAGAAGTTTACCTGGACCCACTTACAAAACAAATGGAAAAGAAAAAAGCCCCAGCCCCTGCACCTCCCCCACCTCCAAATATGCAAGCATGCATGTTTACATTTCCCGTTTGCATCTCCTGCTGATAAGCATCACACTCACACTCATGCAATCTGGTAGTAACTCAATTTTAGAATAGCCCAAGATGATACACATTGTACATTTCCCTTGAGCTTTTTCAAAAACGAATTACGCCAGTAACCCATGATAATGTTGCACAATTGCTGTGCTGTAACTAATCATGCAATGGACCGGGAGAAAAAGTTGTCGACTACTATCACTGTTGACTGTATATTTTGTGAGGAGCAAAGACTGTGACTGGACCTTTGTGGTGTTGCTGATCTTGAAGCGTGCCTTGGCCTTCCTTCCCACAATGACGTTGTTGAAGACAAACTTCTTCTCCTCCTCTCCGTACACTCCGCCACTCTCCATCTGTACAGAGCAGACAGAGAATCCTCATGAGAGCAGTCAGTCATCATTGTGCCTGTTAAAAAAGTAGACTGCCAGGCAGTGAACACCTGTTCGGTGAATCAGTAAAGGTTGGATTATTACAAATCACCAAACACTATCACCACCACCACCACGGCTCTAAATCCATGGGAACATTATAGGACATGTCTTGGCTAACTTTAAAAAAAGTACATTTGTCCTGAATAAAAAAACAAACAAACCCACAACAGAGCAATAGGACAAATGTCTGTCTTGGTTAGAAAATAACCAGACATTACAAAAAATGAATCCGTCTATTACCGATGTCCAATGCGGATATGAAGCCCTATGCCGCCATCAAAAGAAATTACACACTGAATGGAACTGATATTTTCTGCAGGCAAATTCCTCACATCATTGGAGTGCTGCCAGACACTGAGGTTCTTGCAGATGCGGTGCTCCTCAAAGATGGAGCCAACGTCCTCAATGTTGATGGAGGGGATGCACGCTTCAGCGATCAGCTTGTAGGGGATGCCATGTGGATAAGTCTTTGGGTCACGCTCTGTGATATCAATGCTGACCTCCTGCACATGATGCAATTCACAGTCAAATGTAGTGGTGAAGAAACAAGCAAAACATTGCCAAATTTTGTATACACCATCCTGGTGCTAGACTCAGATGAAAATCAGTATAAATTTGTATCAGAACAAAAAAAAAAAAAAAAAAAAAATCAGCAAATTGCCTTTTCAGTCATAAACAGATATGTGATAGGCAGCACAGTCTGACTAGAATAAACAGAAAAGGAACAGATCTCAACAAACCTCCTCAGCACGGCCCTGAGATTCAGCCACACAATCCACTGTGATCATCTGTTGACTGTTGGGCGGGATGATGCCGAATGCCGGGAAGATGGTGAACATGCCCAAAACTAGGCGAGACTGACCAGCTGCTTCTTGCCTGTCAACAAAATCGGATTGTGGCTTCAGCCATTTGCACCACTCATAAGCCATCTTCTTATATGTTATTTGCGTATGACGTATTGTCATTTGACTGTATGCAAATCTTTAACTGTTGTGAGGCTCTGTTATCATGCTAGACTGCCAGGTGAAAGTGTTCCTGATGAATGTCTTTCCCTTGTCTCAGATTAAGCCTTTACTGGGTTCGTTTATACTGGCCACAAAATGAACCAATGCCTCCTTTCAGAAACAGAACACAGAGAAGCACCCTTGACCCCAAATTTGCCCCAAATGCTAAGCCAACTGAAATTTACTGAGCGGCCTGATATACATCATTTTAAATGCATTTACTTAATGTACCACCATTAAACCAGGTAAATTATTAACACCGGAAAATACAACAACACAAAAACAAACAACAAACATATTGTACAATGTAAGATAATCATACAACTAGAGAGGCAAAAGCCTCCATGGCTCCCTTGTGACACAGGTCAAGGTCATTCACAAGAGTACATGTTTATAAAGCTCTTATCACTATCCATTATCATGCCAAGTAAAGTGTCTCTGGCGCTCTGAGTTCATGGCAATATTACAATTTTCCCCGAAACAGTTTGTATGGCCTTGACCTTAGGTCAAGGTCATTCAAATGAGATCTCATCAATGTCTATCATTATGCCAAGTTTGATGCCTCTAGTATTTGTAGTTCCTCCGAAAACAGTAATGTTAAAATTCACAACAGACAGCTTTAATGACCTTGACCTTCAGTCAAGGTCATTCAGAAAGGTAGGTCTCATTGCTGTCTATCATCATGCCTCGTTTGGTGCCTCTACTGTTTGTTATTTTGGAGAAAATGCCAAGGTTAAAGTTTCCAAAAAAACGCTTGCATGACCTTGACCTTGACTAAAAGTCACTGAACACAGGTATGTCTGTAAAGGTGCTGCTAATGTCAATCATCATACATATAGTTTGATGCTTCTGATTCTTCCGGATTCTGAGAAAATGCAAATGTAAATTTTCCAAACGGACTGTTTAATGACCTTGACCTTGAGTCAAGGTCATTTAAGGTGGTATGTGTGCATAGGTCTTATCACTGTCTATCAGCACGCCAGGTTTGGCACCTCTGCTGTTTGTTGTTTCTGAGAAAATGCCAATGTTAAGGTTTCACAAAAATATCTTGTACAGCCTTGACCTTGACACAAGGCCATTGACTACATGTATATCTGTGAAGTTCTTATCAATGTTTATCATCATGCACAGTTTAAAACCTCTGGTGTATGTAGATTACGAGAAAATGCCAATGTAAAATTTTCAAACAGAGAGCTTTAGTGACCTTGACCTTGAGTCAAGGTCATTCAAGATGATATGTTTTGAAAGGTCTTGTGGTTGTCTATCAGCATGCCAAGTTTGGTGCCTCTGCTGTTTGTAGATTCTGAGAAAATGACAATGTTAAAGTTTTCTGGACACACACACACACACACACACACACACACACACACACACACACACACACACACACACACACAGACAGACAGACAGACAGACAGACGACGGAGGGTTAATACATAGACTCCCATTGTTACACAAGGGAGCCAAAAATAAAACTGGTGACGCAATGAAAACAGTTCAAATCATGCAAGTTAGAAATGTCCAATCACATGCAAACTGTGGTTTCAACCCAGTGACTCCTTGGCTGTTTCAGGGGAAAGACACTTTAACAATTCCAGAACTGAGTCGCATGCACCAACTTGTTTGAGTTGGAACAGCAAGACATTATTCCCTCTATGATATTACCCTGATCACATGTAGAAGGTGATATTGCTTCTTTGAATGAAACAAAGAGATGAACTGAAAGTAAGGGTGGTACAAGTGTAGGATAGCAAAGGAGTCATACTGGTAAGTTGAAAACAACAACAACAAATGCACATAAAAAGAAGTAAAACAATAACTGTTAAAAGCCATGGCAGAGAAGGTGCCTTCATTTAGATTCTCTGTATCAACCTAAACTCTTCACGTTCATGCAGTAACATAAAGAACAAACAGTGATTGACTGACATTTTAGACACTGCCCTGCAAAAAATGCAATCAAAACACATTCAAAATGATCCAGAAAATGCACAAATACAGCGTGCGTATTAAAAAAGGAGTCATGTCAGATATGATAATACAAATACACAAACAATCGCAGCAGCGTGTACATGCCCATGAAGATGTTTACAAAATGCATTCTTGCTGTGATGCATGAGTAACACCATATCCAGGAAAAGTTACTTTTTATGAGCACCCTTCGCATCAAACGGGATTTTTTCCATACTGTTCCCAGCACGACATGGAAAAAAAAAAGCAGAGAAAAATACCTTTAACACAGACAACACGTGAAAGGACACAGAAAGTGCCAACAATCAATTCATAAATTGCAATAATCATAAACATATTGTCACAACCCTTCAGGTTAACGGTGTGATGCAATAAGCAGACCAATGGTCACAAGAAATGAAATCCAAAGAACTAAAACTGTACTGGACTACATACCACCAACACATTTTTTTGTAACCCTGCCCATACCGTAAAACTTTTTTTTTTCTTTCTCAGGATGAGAGCAAAAATACAGCACATGCTAAAAGAAAGAATAACTGGTATAAGAACTGTTGGGCATAACATGGACCCAGTACATATCAGTTTCAATCATGCACATGCTCACACAGGCTCAAGCAATACAAGGCCACAAGGATGCTTCCCTAACCTTATTCAGGTAATCACTGGTGCCGTTGGGTAAAAATATGTCTACTGCGAGCACAGTTTCCTAAAGCCTCGTCCATCATAGCAATGGAAATGTGCATACATGTACAAACAAGACACTGCAGAAGCAACATAAACAACAGTACATTCCAACAATAATGACATTTCTGACAACATTTTCTACATCAGAATATAAAATCCAGAACTGCTCAGGTGTGGAATTAAGCTGGAGGCTAGGTGCTATTCCACGCTGCTGGTGCTGGCTATGATGGAACACATCACTATAGGTGAAATATCTGCAAGTTTTGATATGACAAAAACAGCCAAGCTTACTGGAAAATCCATTGTGCACTTTCAGCTAACAGAAAGATTTGTGAAACTGACACAACCTGTCAGAAAGTCTGCCAGAAGTGTGTGGCGCGCTCAGTGAATACATGTACAAGCATGCAAGATGACCAGAACAGAGGTATTGTCATGTGAAGTCTGTCAGAAATGTGTGGTGTGCTCAATTAGTATGAGCATGTAAGATGACCAGAACAGAGGTACATGTATTGTCATGTGAGACGGAAGTACTGTCATGTGAAGTCTGTCAAAAGTGTGTGGTGTGCTCAATAAGTATGAGCATGCCAGATGACCAACACAGATATACTGTCATGTGAGACGGAAGTACTGTCATGTGAAGTCTGTCAAAAGTGTGTGGTGTGCTCAATGAGTGTGAGCAAGCAGATATACTATCATGTGAGATGGCAATACTGTCATATGAAGTCTTTCAGAAGTGTGTGGTGTGCTCAATCAGCAATGTTGCAAGATGGCCAACACAGATATACATGTACTGTCATGTGAGATGGAAGTACATGTACATGTAATGTCCTGTGGGAGGGGAAACATGCCTTCTGCCCTTTATTCTGAAGTGAAAAGCAGCAGCCACCCAGTGCCATTCAACAGTTGTGAATATCCTCCAGCAAAGCAAGGATTTACCATTCTTCGTCTTCCGCAATTTGCATCAAGCCATCTTGCCCCTTTGTGGCTGTAGAAATTCCACCTGCAGCTCGTGACCTGCGCATTGCACTGGGGGCTGGCTTATGCAAGCTCCGTGAGACATTAGAACTGGACGCTTTGCCCATGACCTGAGAAGGACTGATCAGTGCCCGGCCAGCTCTAGAAGGACTCTGCAGTGAATGACTGACAGCTTGTGATGAGTGATGCAGTCCACGGGTCGCCCTTGATGGACTTGCAAGAGATTTTGATGGATTGTGCTGGACAACAGTGGCTCTGGAAGGACTTTTCAGCAAGCCTCTAATGCCATGAGCGGGCTTGAGACTTTGCATTGCATTCACTTTTCTTGAAGCACTGTGGAGTTTTTTGTTGGCCTTGGATGAACTGTCTTCCTGGTCAACCGCTTCATCAACTTCAATTTTTGGAGCACAGCCCCACAGAGATGTTATGGAATCTTCACTACCGCTGTTGCATGTGGGGTGTGTGAAGATATGCATGAACATACATACATACATACATGACTAATATGGCCCACTACCTTCTAGTAACAAAGTTCCTTCAAATCTAGATTCAAAAGCAGAGATGGCAGAAGAAAGACCTCCATTAGTATGTCAATACTTAAGTAACGTGAAGTACATTAATCTAATGTGAACACTTACCATGTAAATGCCAGTGTTTTATATAAAAAGAGTTTCATTCCAACAGTGAAATGGCATAATCATTTTATAGAGCACATAAAAACTTAAAACAAATCAAACCACAAACCAATATGAAAATCCAACAGGCAATGACTCTTAAGTTGAATCTGACACTGACAACACCAATACAAGTAAAACCTGTAACCCCATACGGAATTACACAACACAGAGATCTGGAAGTTAGAATGATTCAACGCTGCAAAGGTCTGACAATTTCAACACAACAAACTTAATCATCATGTTTCTGTAAATCACTGCACGCACAGTCATGATCTAGAATGAGGAAAATAGTCTGCGATGTGGACCCACTTCCACAATACCACTTACTCCTGACCAACCCCATGCTCACCTGACAGAATCAGCCTTCTTGGGGCGTGCCACAGAGCGGCCGGAGCTTGACCCATCTTGCTTCTCTCCTTTCAGTGCCCTGCAATAATCACACAGACACACGTGCAACAGGAAAACAAAAGTCTCTGAAGAAAGACCAAACCAAATCATGCACACAAGCCCGCGCGCGCGCGCGCGCGCGCACACACACACACACACACACACACACACACACACACACACACACACACACACACACACACACACACAATCACCGCCAACTTATATCTGGTTGTAATCATACACTTTTCCTCTGTGCCCATAGAAACATGCACAGATGGCCTGACCCTTCAACACTGTTCCAGATAGGGGCATCTGTACAGTCCAAATAAAACTAAACCCCTGAACATATCTGAAAGCACATGATCTGCTATTGTCTCATGACCAAAATGCATGTACGCAATATACACACACAAAAATATAGACATACGGGCGTTGCTGTCGGATGTTGGGCTGGGAGATTGCCTCCTTCACCATCTTGCCGATGGTGTACTTGAAATCATATTCGCCCTTGTTCTCAATGACAAAGGTTCTCGTCTTCTTGCTGTTGACCAGCAATGAGCCGAAGTTGATGTCATTGGTTGGTAACACGTTGAACCTGCCCAAACGAAAAGCAAACTGTACAGGTTTTCCACAAATCTGCTTCATAAAAAGGTTAAAAAAAAAAAAACCACCAACAAAACGCCCAAAAATTCCCCCCAAAACAAACAAACAAACAAGACACACCATGATCAAGCAGTCTACTGCAGCACCCTCCCCCCAAAAAAAATAAACAAACAAACAAACCTCCCCCCCCCAAAAAAAACAAAAAAACAAACAAACAACAACAACAACAAAAACCAACTGTCATATCACTAAATGTATAAGTACATTGCACACCATGATAAAGCAGTCCAGGGCAACTCATACCCCTTCCCTTCTTACTGAATCACATGTATACCAAACTTGTTGTCTGAAAATAATGCAAGTTGCTTACTTGCTGAAGACAGATTTGACGGAGACCTTGATGGGAATGCTGGCAATCACTTCTCCACCGTCCCCAATGTTGGGCTCTACCACATGGCACTTGAACACTGGCTGGTCCCGCACATGAACCTCACGTGTTGAGCGGAAAATGACTTGCACCTGATCATGATAAAATAGATAAAAAGTATTGTCATTGCTACTGGAAATATGTTAAAATATGCCTGTCCTTGCTTCAGAGAAAGGTCTGAATTTATGCACTTACAAAACACTGTTATCATTGTAACATACCAGGCTGAAACTTGGATAACAACAATGAACGGCCTGTTACAGTTCCCAACAATACGAAGCCCTGAGCCATGAAGTGCGTGATTTCTGACTGATGCAAATCCAGTGCCTAAGAATGGCGGTGTGACATAAATCCTAGATTCCCAAAGGGTTAATAAATGATACACTTGGACCTGTACCACCTCAGTAGTCACTGCCTAACACAGCCCAATGAAGTCTGCGTGCCTACCCCATGGTCATGGCCAATGTAATGCAGTCTGGTCAGTTTTGAAAGAATTGACCAATTGTGGAGGTCAGGAATGCAGGCATCATTACCGCACTGACATTACAAACCTGAGTGGGCCTGTCAAGAGGACTGAGAGAGGCTTTAGCAGGGATGATGGAGAAGAGAGATGAAATGTCTGGGTTGGTGTTGTCTGTGTTCTCCATTACAAAGCTGGAAAAAAAAGGTAATAAGAGGCAATATAGACTCAAGTAATAGGAGCCAGAGTGACATGCAATATCTGCTTTACAATTCTGAATCAGCTGACCTTTCCATTTAATTAAAAAAAAGGTCCATGTGTATCAATTGAAAACATTTTTTGGAGACAGCACTTCTGATAATACTGTTAAATTGCTGACATATTTAATATTTATATGACAGTATCAGCACAGAAGGGCACAAAAACCACCTGAAATTTGAACAATATTTATTCAAATGTGTTGCTACCAAAGACAGTACTGTGTGTGTGTGTGTGTGTGTGTGTGTGTGTGTGTGTGTGTGTGTGTGTGTGTGCGCGCGTGCGTGCGTGCGTGCGCGTGTGTGGACTCACTTGAAGGAAATCTCGTATTTGCCCTTGTTCTTCAGGGTGCAAGTCTCCTTCCGTTCTTCATTCACACGGATGGTACCAAAGTCCAGACCACCATCTGTGCCTGAAGAATAAAATTCAAAATCATCGAGTAACCTTGTAACACATAGGAGCAGAGCATGACTTCAATCAAATCCAACGGTCAAATTCACACGGAGAGATACACTCTGCATCTTACAAGCTTAGCAGCTGACATTCCAACACATGCATCCACTGGTGCTTATTTGTGCACTGCTCTGTAGTCATTCAGTGAAACAGGTTCAGTCATGAAACATTGTAAGAACAAACAAAATCACAAACCTTTGGGGAAACTCATGTCAAGAGCAACATCATAGGCCTCAGCAATGACTTGAATCGGCTCTGTGTGCACTACACCCATGATGTTGTCCACGTCTGAGATCTGTCAAGGAAAGGCATCATCTGTCACATACTTATATACTCCATACACCACAAGGTCAAACCATCTTTTCCATCCCTCTACACAAGTCAGTTGATGCTGGATTACTACAAAGCAATCAGCAAAGAAATCAAAAGGCCATTTAGCAGTATCGAGCAAATAATGTCAGTAACACAGATAATATCAGAATAACTGCATTCTTTTTTTTCATGCTGGTCTTGCACCAGTGCTGTTTACCCACAGAGTAATGCAACATGAGCACAAATTAGTTTTCGGAGGCTTCATGCCATGCAAGCAGCGAACACTATTTTGTGGTGAAGCTCGAGTACAAAGACAGAGAACTACCCAGCCACGAATCAACATAGTTTTGCATAAGCTCTTATCCACTGTAAGCTGGATTTTTTTTTTTTTTTGCTTGTGCTGAGAGAAACTGTTCAAAAAAAAAAGTGCACTTTTTTCAGGAAATTAAAGATATACAGGATCTCCAAATGCACCACAAACATACCTCTAGTCGGATCATCCGTTTGTTTGTCTGCACAGGTTTCATGGCACGGAAGTAGGCCTGCAGTGGGTATTCAGACAGAGGCTCCACCACCCCACTGTCAGCGGCCACTGTGAAGTCTTCACCAAGGTTCTCCAAGCCACTGAGGCGCCAGGCGACAGGCAGGTGAGTGGAGTTCCGCAAGTACAAGGTTTTGGTGTCTTTCCTATCAAGCATACACGCAAAGACACTTTTTAAAACACGAGTCATCCTTACACTTTGAACATAGAGGAGGAAAAGTTACAACTGAAAGTCTAGTAGGGCTGACATGTGACTCTGCTTCAAGCCATGCATGCTTTGTTGTATATGCGACAGAGGCTTTTTGGAGTGAGAGAGAGAGAGAGAGAGAGAGTGTGTGTGTGTGTGTGTGTGTCTTTGTGTGTGCACGTGTGTGTGTGTATATGTGGTGGTGGGGGGGGGGAATTGGGAAGGAACTGAGTGGGCAGTCTGGTGACACGTTTTGGTTTAAATTGAATGACACTACATAAGCACACACTGATATTTGTGTGTTATGCTACATAGGTTTCCCTTTCCAAAGATGTCCACGTGTTTGTTTTCCCACACACCCGGTGACTGTGACCGACCTGTGCAGAAGAACCTTGTCAAAGTGAAGCTGCTTCTTGTCCAACTCCAGCTCTGGGCGGAAGCCATCACAGGCAATCTTGAACACCACTGGCTCTGGGTTCTCTCGGATACAGCACACCACAGCGTCCTCGTAACGGCCAGGACCCTGTTCAAAAGTTATGAGTCAGGTGTCAGAATATAATAATACATGCAGATATGCAGAGACATCCAGCTCACACATCCACAGAATGAATGTACTTAAACACAGAAGAAGTCTGTAACTTTCGAATTCAAATGACATCATCTCACCTTGGGATATGCCCACACGGTGATCTGTGTGGACTCATTGGGCTTCAGGACGGCGCTGGGTGGCTCCAGGAGGAACGTCTCTCCCTTACTGTCTGTCAGGAAACAGAAGCTGATGTCTGCATCCAGTGGGGACGTGTTGAGGATGGTGAACGTCTCCATGTTCTCTGGGTACTTGCCTTCTTTGTACCTGTTTCAACACATTTGAGAAAAATGATCGGGTACTGTTGTCCTGATGGCATCGGTGTATGTGTGTGTGTCTGTGTGCGTGTGCGCATGTGCCTGCACAAGTGCATGTGTGCGTGTATAGGACAGACAATGCAACACTGACCTTTCTCTACTCTTGCCAACCAGCAGAGGGCCAAACTCAAACATCTCCATCATCAGGATGTACTTCTTGTGGACGATCTCATCCAGCTTGCGCACCTTCTTGCGCGACGGGAACACAATTCTGTTCACAAAAAGGCACATCATTACAGAACGAACTTGCTATGATGTCTATTTATTTATGTCAGTCTACTGAAGATACACTCGCAGGGCTGCCACTTTCTGAGAGACAAAAAGCCTGAAAATTGACCCTCAAAATCTGAATGGAAGGAAAGCCAAACTACAGGGAGCCAGTGGAAGGAAAAAAAGGACTTTGCCTGAAGAAAGTGAAAAGCGGGGGGGGGGCGGCGGTCAGGGTCTGTGCTGATAGACACAGACTCGCGAGGTTTTTGGCCGGAAAAGCAGGAAAACGACTTTGCCTGAAGAAAGTGAAAAGCGGGGGGGGGGGGGGGGGGGGGGGGGGGGGGGGGATAACGTCGCCGAAGAATATGGGGCGCAAAATGCACCTTACCCGGAAAAGCCGACAGCCCAGCCATAGACACAGACTCGCGATTTTTTGGGCCGGAAAAGCAGGAAAAAGCCGGAGAAGCCGGAAAACGCTTTAAAAAGCCGGAAACCTCTTCACAGCCGGTTCAAAAAGCACGAAATCCTGCCACAGCAGGAAGAGTGGCAGCCCTGAATATGACAATATGAGGCGCAAAATGCACCTTATCCGGGAAGGCCGATGGTCCAGCGATAGACACAGACTCGCGATTATTTCGCCGAAAAAGCCGGAAAAGCCGGAAAAACCGGAAACGGCTTTAAAAAGCCGGAAAGCTCTTCACAGCCGGTTCAAAAAGCCGGAAATCAGGCCACAGGAGGAAGAGTGGCAGCCCTGCACTCGTTGCTTCAGCCAGAGATATGAAGCTGGTATACCTGAGTTCAGTCTCAGGTTGAGCTGGTAGAAGCTGCATGTTAATGCATCAGCGTGGCCTTGATGCTGGCCGCTCAGAGACCAGAAAGCCACGCCAGCCATAAATAGTCTTGTGTTTGTCGACGTCGTGCAAGGCGTTTTATATCGCCAAGTCTGTGAGAAATCTCTGAAAAAGAAATACTGATACAGACCTGGGTTCCTTACTGATCGTTGGGAAGGCACAGATGCCACGACAGAACAGTTGGTAGCGCCGTCTGGTGCCAGTGATTTCAAAGTTGAGCGTCTGGTCGAACTGGCCCAGCTCATCTGACTGGAAACGAAGACGGAGAATTGTCTCCCCATACGCTGGGATCATCCAACGGAACACATTCAGCCTGCGTGAGAAGTAATAAGAAGTCAGTTAGGAAATCAAAGAACACTGCCATGATTCATTAGACACTCAGACCATTCCAGTTTACATAATCTGAAGAGAATCTTAATTGCAAGTGTTAAACTACGATAAACATGAGAGTCATCATTAAGACTTGAGGGTGGGGGGGGGAGGGGGGGCGGAGTGGGGGAGGGTGGACCCAACATTTCTGTGTTGATCAGTGCATACAAATGCTGTTTAACTTCAGAAAGATGAATGATGCTAATGGTGATAATGCTTCAGCATACTAAACATTCAAATATAGCATGGACAGATCTGTTCTACATCATTAATATCATCTTCATAGACCTTCTTGATAATGACCAGTGCAAATGTTTCCACCAACATTTATATATGGCTGCAGATGAAAAGTATAAACACTGACATTAGAAAGGAAACAGCAAACAACAAAGGAAATTTTGCGCCACCGACAAAGCACTCGACATGACAGACAGATTAAACAAAACAGGTTACAAGCACGAGGTACTTAAATAATGTCAATTTTTGTAACTGATCTTGCAGAACACTTCACCTGATGACTGGTTTGCATGATTGACCTCAAAAGTTACTTTTCACACTTCCACTTTAAAATTAAGCTTACCCCCCCCCCCCCCCCCCCACCCCCAAACATCCAACTGCATTTTGAAGAAAGAAAGAACATAATAAAGCCAGTTAAACATTCACTCCACAACACAAATGACAACACACGAAAAATAATGACCTGTGAGGTATAATTTACAGACTACTCTTAATTCACTACAAGAAAACTTTGCAGTAATTGTTGTTTTTTCCCCCTACACTACTGTGTATTCTACACTCTGGCTCAGTGGAATACTAAGTAACTTAAACAAAGCTTGTATAATGTAAGCACAAAACTACAGTAAGTGTAATTCAAATTTCAATGACTAGCACTACATGTACAACTGCAGATCTGCATTAACAGCTACATACTAACCATAAGACTTCTAACATGCACACCAAATCAACACAAGCCAGGCGAGAAGCCAAGGCAGAGGCTTGAATAAGTTGAAAGTACAGGCAGTACATATTGTGTTGGTGTTTAGGACCCCCCCCCCCTCCCACCTGCACACACACTCCATTCCCACTTCTTATATGGTAAGAGGAGTTGGTGTGAACAATTTGACACAGGTAGGACCAAGGGATATGCATCTTGTCAGTGAGTGAGTTTCCGAACTCAAAGAATGGCAAGTGTTGGCAATGAACCAGGATTTGTGGACGGAAAAATTAATCGGTGGTATTACTCAAGACCACACGGCAGAAAGTTAGCATGATGGTGTTTCAGCAAGTGCTGGCTATACAATAAAAACACAGGGAACAACTCTGCAGAGGGAAGTGGTTGACAAAGTGAGATCACAAGAAATGGGAGTGTGGTGGGTTGGACAGGTGTTGTAGTTGGTTACGAACAAATATTACAGGTTATTGCAGTGTGCTGTGGGTAAGCTCAGCAAAAAAATGCTCAGCTCTACACAAATACAGTTAGCAGTTTGACTCACTTTGGAGTTTTGGGCTCAGTAAGAGCCAACCCTTCCCCTGTAGTGCTGAAAGTAAGACATCCACTGGTTTGAAATACCTTGGTTATGTTTCAGAAAATTTTACAGACCTTAGATGCTTTCTTGATTCAAATGTAACATCGCATAGTAGGCTCACTGCAGAGACATGGTGCTCGAACAGAAACTCAATGCTGTTCCTCCCATGAGACAAGGTGATCCTCAAGATTTGACTAAACACAGTGTCAAACTCGCAACTCTGCACACTTGCTAACGTTCAAAGACCAGGCATTTTGGTTCTGACATTTGCAAAATGTTCTGACACATCTCAAACATTCCTACGACCCAGGTTGAAAAGTTCATCCTACAAAAATAATGGTAACCATCACACCAAACCATGCAAAACTATTCAGCTGACAAGTGAGTTACCACATGCAATGCAACTGGAAAAACACAAGTAGTCATCTAACTTAGGACAGAGTGATACACAGCCAAGTGACCCTTGCTACAAGACACCACAGTTCAGCCAGAAGTCAACCCCCTACAGCACCATCCACATACATAGATTGCCCTGCTGAAGACTTCAACAGGTGTAAAGAGTCCTACCATGATCTCTGCAAAACACTAGTTCTTACCTCTGGTTATCTCCATCAGACACAGGTGTGACAGCCCCTGGAGGAGGTGAGGGCACTTGCATGGAATTGCGACGAGCCTGTTTTGTCTTGCGATCAGCGCTGCGCTTGCGTTCTCTGGAATCGGCACCTGTTTTGCTGGCTTTGTCAGCAGCTTTGCCCTTGCCGCCACGTGTGGGTGTGTGGTCCTCTTTGCCAAACTTGTCTGGAGTTACAGACTTCTCCTCCTCCTCAACTTCTTTGGATTTGTCTTCCACAACCACATTCCTGTCAGACCAACACATGCAACAACAGTTCAGGCCAGGGCTGGGAACTGAAGAGAAACATACCAGGACTGTCAGCCCTGAGAGTCACTGGGTTTCCAGCTACTGAAGCTGACAGGATTGATATATAGTTTACTATCAATTTTGTTTCTTTGTCTTTGTTCTTGTTTGTTTGTTTGTTTGTTTGGTGTGTGTGTGTGTGTGTGTGTGTGTGTGTGTGTGTGTGTGTGTGTGTGTGTGTGTGTGTGTGTGTGTGTGTTTTGGGGGGAGATGAACAACTGGATGACACATTTTCTTTCTTCACTCTGTCTCCCCCTCCCCTCCCCCTTTACACACACACACACTCTACTTTAGCAAGGTAGACTGATCATCACTTACGGGTCATCAGGAGATGAGGCAACAAAAATGTATCTGCCACCAAACTCAGACACAGGGGGTGGACGGCGTTTGACTGGGTAAGGCACCACTGCAAAGCTGGCAGGGGGTGGAATTGGAGGACCATGTGGTCCCATGCCAAGTCCATCCAAAACCTGACAAAGGAACACAAAAATCTTCCTAACAACTGGTATAATTGTGAGGAAAAGATAAGGACATTTTAGTGAACTATGCAATAAAAGCTGCTACACAGCAGCCACCTGTAGTGCAGCAGTGAGCTGTACAAAAACAAGGCAAACAGCCATCACTCAATGCTCACTTTTGCTGCTGGTATTTTTTGGCCAGAGTGCACAGTACTACAGAGCAACACTAAATATGACCTAAGTGTGCATACTGTGCTATGTGCAAGAACTGGAAGTGACCAGCGCACTCCTGACAGAACCAATTAGAAACATCTTTCCTTAAAACAAACACTTACATCTTCAATGGATGGCAAGCGTCCTGTGTTGAAGATCCTCTGCCAGGCGGGGACGTTCCTCTCAGCACAATCCACGACGATGTGCGGAACGCCATAATGGTCTTCATCCTTCTTTTCCCCGCTCTCTGTCCCGTCCAAGTCTCCATAAGCGCCATCTTCTGTTGCAGCCGCCTGCAGCAAGTACAAACATTATACTAACATGAGATGTATGAATTTTTGTCAGTCGGTTTTCACTGCTGGTTTTTGCGGCCACCTGTTTCGTCACCTTTCCTCCAAAAGATACAATCTCTGAGAGACAGGAAATAAAAAGATGATACCATCAATACCATCACATTCCAGATGAACTATAGATAGCTAAGAAAGAATGAAGGGTAGAAAATCCTTGATTGTCAACTGGCACTATTTCTCCAGAAAGAAAAAAATACACACGATGTGCAGAAAAACCAGAGATGGTAGTGATGGCAGCTGCAATTAACAGACATTAGTTGGTGTTTGTTGACTCACCTCCTTGGCTGCTTTTTCTGCCATTTCTTTTTCTAGCTGGCGCTGTTTCTCTTTTTCTTTCTCCTTTTCTTTGTCATGCTTGTCACCTAGCAGCAACACACACAACATAATGCATTATTATGTACTAATATGCTGCAGTCCATGTGTAGTTGTTATTTATAAATAAATGTTAAGTGCCATATGTTTATGACCACCACCAATTACAGGCAGGAGAAATGGTAAGCTTGCTGGTGCTGAAGGCAAACAAGGTGCAAACCAGGACCTGTTTATGAGTGTTTGCACAGCAATTCTAAACTACATGTAGTAACAAAAGACAAACTGGTACACCAAGGAAAAAAAAATCATTACGAAAAATCCTCACAGAATCATTACAAAAGTACAAAAAGCAGAAGCTAAAATATGAAAAAAAAATCCTTTGTAAGAAGCAAGACTTTTTCAGATCCATACTTAGCAACAACAAAAAAAATAAAAAAATCATCTACCAATTTCTCTTACCTTTTCCTTTGCCCTTCTTCCCAGAGGGTGGGTGATCCTTGCCTGGTTCCTCTTCTGACTTTTCTGAAGGTGTTGGAGGTCTGCGAATCTGGAGTGTTGTGCGGTCCCACATTTCAAGTAAGTCAGATATGTCCTTCTGAGCGTGCTCGAATGTGCGGAACCTACATTAAATGAACCACAGGTCACTGAGCTGATTTTTCAACATCATGACTGAAAAATTTATTTTAATGAACTGAAAAATACTAAACACATGTACATGTACTACTGATAAACATGGAGGAAAACAGTTGGTATGTAAATGAGCATGTGTGTACAACTGACCTGGTTGGGTGCAACTCGTCAACAACATTCAAAGAACGGGTCCACAGGTACATGCACCTGTAATCACACTGAATGTGTGTGGTATGTGTGTGTGGGGACCAAATTCTTGTTTCCTGTCCATAACATTAATACAGTATTTTATCAAGCACATCTACTGTAATCTGGAGACCGGGACTAAGTGCCATGCATCTTGTAAGCACTTAGGTCCTTTTTTTTTTTTTTTGACAGTACAAGTACATAAAACCAGTCTATTTCCTCACCTCTGCATGAGGAATATTTCTGCCTCCTTCATGGGGTCGCGGGTAAGTTCCTCCCCAGACTGAGAGTCTCCCTCCTTGAGACCTTTGCCATCTTTTTTCACATCCTTGCCTTTCTTCTTCCTGCAAACCACAGAGTTACACACATTTCAATACCTATTATGATGATCATGACAAATTTGACTGCACAGGTCAAGAACTGCTCAAGAAAGTGGTACATATACTGAGTTTCTCTTCACGATGTGAATATGCCATATGCATCAGAAAAAAAAATGCTCTCAGAGAAAAGCCCAATTTATTTTGAGTTTTATTTTTTCATATCAAAGTCCCTTTCTGTTTCCAGTAAAAAATTTTCCAAGTATGCATGTAGTTCATCAACTGTTTCAGCACAGTAAACTTTCTGCTGATAAAATAATCAACACACACACATGTGAAGAATTTTGGCCCCTACAACACCATTATAATAGAAAACACTACCAGTAGTCCATCATGTGTACTGCTACACATGCACACCACCTGTACAGGCAACAACTGATCCTATCATCACAATGTGTATACACTCACACACAAAGGTGTCTTCAACTTTATGTTACATGTACTGTTTGTCTGCTGCTCAGGTAATGTAGATCTGCTAACTGCACTCATTACAGGACAGAATACACACACACACACTGAATGCATCTTCATTCTGTGAGAAGTACATGTAAATCCACACACGAGACTACCATGTGTGCACACTATACGTCTTGCAAGCATTTACACCCCCCCCCCCCTCCTTTCCTCTGACCCAGAACAAGGTCATGAAGGCTAACAATACAACAATGCAGACAGACCCATTTTTACTTGTTTGTGATATATTGCAGTCTGTGGCCAAAGGGAGGGAAGAAGAAACTACAGCACAGCAGCTAGTACTCCATTGTAACTATGTATGATGAAGATGTGGGTGCATCGCCTGGGCCCTTCCTCTACTTCGGCTATGCTAGCAATATGCTGAAAGAACGGCTGACTTCCAACAAACTGAACGTTGTCTTCAAATGTGTGGCAAAACTGGAGGTAACAGACTTTTATCCACTTTTGTTAGTAAACAACGATGCAGGTGAGTGGAATGCCGTTTACCAAAAACTGCTGTTTGTTTTTTTAGGTTAAAAAAGTGTACCAATTATGCACAACTGAAACAGTTTTCACTGCAAAGACAATGAATGACAGAGAAAAGTACATCTAAAACAAAGTAAAGCATTCCATTCAGAGTGAGTTTGAAGGTCCTCAAGTAATAAAGTACAACATCTGAAAACCACTGTGACTTTGTGACATGGAACATGTCGAGATAGCACATTATTTACAAGTTTACTTTCTTCTCTTCTTTTATATTGTGTGTGTGTGTGTGTGTGTGTGTGTGCGTGCGTGCGTGCGTGCGTGCGTGCGTGTGTTGTTGACGCCAGGGCTATGAGCTGCAATTTTGTGGTGAGGGGAAAGGCTGGCATGGAGCGATGGCCAGTATCCAAGAGAAGCCAGGCAGCCATATCTGGGGCGTGGTGTGGCAACTTAACCAGGCTGACCAGGAGAGGCTAAACAGGTAAATGTACATGTACACACTAGGTCATCTTTCAGTTTTGAGACAGCACTGCATATCTGGACTCTTTTTTTTTTCTCTCTTTCTGTCACTTGCTTGCTGTTCTGTTGTTGTTATGGTTTAATCATGCTAGTTCAGGTTTGGGGAAAGGAAAGGGACTAATATTCACACACACACACACACACACACACACACACACACACACACAATTTTCTTCTGAACTTCCATCCAGAGGTATATATATATATATATATATATATATATATATATATATATATATATATATATATATATATATATATATTCTGTCCATGAGCAGACAGGAGTCAACATTCACACCGAAGGAAGTTGATGTAACCAGCACGGACAACCAGGTGTACAGATGCCGCGTCTACACACAGGAGCTGAGGGCGACAGGCAAGCCCTCCCCTCACTACAAGGACATCATTCTCCGTGGAGCCAGGCAGAACAACCTCCCTGAGGGCTACATCAAATGTCTTGAGAGTGTGGAGGACAATGGATACGCTGGGGAAATTGACATCTACAAGCAGATCATGGAAGAGGTGAACAAACAGCCCTGGACACAGCAGTGGGAGGTGTACAGCCAAGTGGCCAACAAAATCTGACTTTGAAGTCATATGCACTGTACCAAAATGATGATAAACTCACAGCATATAATTAGGCTTGGCAGACAGTGCAGATAAGTGTCTGGAAGACCATGCATGTATTTGCTGTACTTCTTATTTTTTTGTTGTTATTGTTTGTAGTTATAGATGTCACTGTCAGGTCACAGATTGCTGTAAAAATAATGCAGCTTCCCTTTTTTGTAAGATTTCTGTCTTGTGATGTATGGATCTGTAAATATTAATGGACGTCATGTACATAACAGTATACAAGTAGACTGAACAGTATTAAGTGTGTATTACAGAACTATTAACAAATGATTACTGGCTGGGGACACATACCATACTTATGACTTGTTACGCCCTGTACAACTACAATTAAAATGTACTAAATAAAGAGTGTCACACTAATTTACTTTGCAAAATTGTTCTCATTTCTGCACGTGTCAACCCTAAAAACCACTCCCCTTCCACCCATCCCCCCAAACCATGCACTCAACATTGAATGTCACTGCGATAATCCTTTTAGAAGTTAGAACAATGCACAGTTAACATTATCACAAGTTCTGGGTTTGGTACGTTTTCATGGGTTTTACTTCACTGAATAGTAGGTACTGTACCATGTGGTCTGAAACAGCGCGCCTGTGGTATACTGACTGAAGTGGGTTTTGTTTTGTTGTTGTCGTCATCCCATCATCGTCTTAACTTACACACGGACACAGTTAACCGCGCTGGGGTGTTTCTCACTCCTGCTTCAGTTAAGCAAACTAAAACTGGAACACTGAAGTTTCCCTTTCTTTCATAGCGAACGCTTGTCGTCTGCTGCGCGGGGGAAAGAATCAAGTTTACGTAAGAGTGATCTCCTCTTGTGTGAAGGTCGTTCACGTGTTTGGAGGGTCGCATGCTGTGTACTTTGTCCTCTGGCTTTTCAGCCAGTATCCAGGCAGATGTTAATCGGTAAAGTTTGCGTCTTCAACAGTACACCACCCATGCATCCAACCGCAGTGGCGCAAAACCGACATCAAAGTCTAAAAATAACTCCGTGGATCAGCTGAGGTTAGTGGGCGCCGAAAGCGCCCTTGGTTACGTCGTCGTCGTCGATTCTCAGTTCTGTGTAGTCAGTGTACAGTTGTTTGTTTCAAACACGTGCCGGATTTACCGCAGCGCGGCTGTTCGTTGATCGGCGTCCTCTTATTGTGTGTTTGGCTTCAACTGCTGATAATGAGCTCTGGAAGGTTCTTATATTTCGCCTACGGGAGCAACTTACTGAGACAGCGGCTAAGACTACACAATCCTACCGCTACATTCAAATGCATCGGCAAGCTAGAGGTATAACCATATGTCTGTGTCTATTTTTTTTATTCTTCTGTAGCACTGACAGTCTTTCCAAATATCTCCTCGAAGATCAAGAGCCACAACAGCAACAGAAAAAACTACCCCAGTACAACACAGGTTAGGTGCACAATCGAATGATTAACACAACTGGCTTTTACACTGTACATCGCACACTGGGAATGTTGGCCCCTGTTCCTCACATTTTGGTAATCCACAAGACAATGTTGAACATGAAAGGTGGAAATACTGAAATCACTTTGGATACACCAGTTTCTAGCTTTTTTACTTTTTGCAAACAGTGTGTACATTCACATTGTACACCCCCCCCCCCCAACCCCTAACCAAATTGTCTTACTAAAGTGCAATTAAAAACTTCAAAGCATGTTTTAAAAAAAATTTTTGTTCTTGCATGTAAGTTTAACCTTGACTCCCCCCCCCCCCCCCCCAACAAAAACAAAAAGAGGAAAGACAAAACAAACCCGCTAACAAAACTAGTTATGATTGTTTGTCAGCTTACTTGGTAACTAAACATACTATGGTTTTTGTTCTTGAAGGACCATTATTTTCACTTCTGTGGCTATGGGAAGAGATGGCAAGGTGCCATGGCTGCTATTCATGCCAAGCCTGGAAGCCATGTATGGGGAGTGGTCTGGGAGCTTGATGAAAGCGACAAAGAGCACCTTGACCAGTGAGTATTTCTATCACAACAATGTTTTTCATTAATAAACTGAAACAGGGGCTGCCTTATTAATAATTAACAACCAGCATTAGGAATTCTTATTGTCAAGCAATTTGTTTCATTTAGGATTTTTTTTGGGGGGGGGGGAGGTGAGGTGTTACAGCAGGGCTTAAAATCTTTGGATGATTTCCTCCTTTGGCTAAGTACGCACTGCCCAAAACATAATTAATTAGGGCACAAATGTCAGGGTATAGTAGTCTATTTTGGGTACAATTTCCCTCTCTATGGATTATTTATCTTCTGTTGCGTCTAATTTTGTCTCATTATTCCTACCCACAGTCAAGAAAGATGGTATTTGGCGATCCAGGTGGATGTTCTAGGAACAGATAATGAGGTGTACCACTGTCGCACATATCTACTTGAGGACACACTGACCACAACCCCTTCTCCACATTACAAGGAAATCATTCTCATTGGTGCCAGGCAGCATCAGTTGCCAGAGGACTACATCAAGTTCCTGGAGAGCTTTGCGGACAATGGGTACAAGGGGGAAGTGCACACCTACAACAAGGTGATGGAAATAGTGCACAAGGAAGAGAAAGAGAAAAATGAAACTCTATAATGCAGTTTTGTTGCAGAAACCGGTCTGAAAAAAATGCTGAATCTGATACAGACTGACTTCAGAAACAGTCTGTGAGCGCCATGCTGTTTGCTTTTTGTTTGTTAATGTATGGATCATTTTGATTTTGTAATGTGATTTATCCAAACTAGTATCGGTACTGCTATTGCTGTTGGTATATTTTTGTCCCACTACTTCAGGATTAAGAATTCAGCAGATTGCACAACCCAGCTGGGAAGCACACCACCAGCACCACCATTTTTTTCTTACCAGTGTTCTTTTTCAAAACCTTTTTTTTTTCTTTTCATTTTCCTGCATGCAAATTATGCTTGTTTCCCATTCCACAGCCCCTCCCAGAAAGCATGAAATCTTTTAATGTGCACATTAGATATTTTGCATGCATGAAACGAGACAGATTCCATAAAAATGTGATCCAGTCTGCAATATTATACATGCTGTTTGATTAGTGTGTGTGTTCTGAGACCAAAGGACTATCACTGGAAAATGTACTAAGCACTTTATTCACTAACTTCTAATGTGATACATTGTACCATTTGCTATTGTCTGTCAGAAAATATTTGTTTCACTTATTTATGGAACAATATTTGCATTTATTTCATGATGACTTTACAAATGTGTCACATTTAGTGTTTGCCACCTCTGATGTTTTGAAGTGTCGTGGATATTAGACAATGGATGTACGTAAATACAGGAAGCCAAATCATGTATGCTACACAGTAAAGCACTGTGTTTGTTAACTTTGTCGCTGTATTACCATAGAACCTTTTTTTTTTTAAGGTATTTTAAACTAAATGGCCAGTTGTGAAATGTTTTAAAAGACATATATACACGTATGTTGTAATATGTAGCATTTTGTTTCCTTTGGTACAACCTTAGGTACATTGTGTCTAGTACACAAGCTGTCAGCTCATGCTCTCAGTATCTCTCCGCTGAACAGTAGTTAGCAAATTCAAATGTCATACATGTACCATGTTTTGAAGCTATAGATTTTTACCTCTGATTACATGTGTACCAAAATTATACTTTGTGAAAATTCTTTTTTTTTTTTTTTTTTCTGCCCCAACTCTTTGCCAACTCCAGTGGTGTTCCTCCCAGGTCATGGGTGGGACCCACGGAGGACTCGGAAGCTGGGACAATTTTTTTAATTTTTATTATGCATGATGATGGAGATTTAGGATGATAGTAAGATGATGCTATGGAGGTCCATGTGGTTTGGGACTGCGGGACAGGGCCGCATTCCACGCTTCCTGTCATAAATATCCCGGCATTAACCAGGCCCGGGAACTACGGCACCTGCGGTGCCGGCCGTGTAATCATCCACATCATAAGACGTGTCATACTAAGGGAAGCACCCCCAAAGTCGCACCCGTGAAGTGGGTGAAACTCGGCACACCCGCTCTGGGTAGGAGCCGACCTAGGTATGAAAAATCCTGCTTGCCTCGGCTGGGATTCGAACCCGGGTCTCCCGGTCCATGATCCGAAGTGCTAACCACTACACTACGGGGGCCGGTTTTGTGAAAATTCTTACCTCATCATTTCAAATACATGTACATTACCAAGTGCTTCACTTGCATAAAACAACACAGAATCTGAAACGGGTAGTACTTCCTATGGCTTAAAACTCTTATGAAATGAGCTGATTGTTGCTACAGAGCATTATTACGCATAATGCGCTGGCATCAATAATCAAGCACAACCAGCTGCTGCAGCTAGCTCACTTTGAATAATTGCTGCAGTTTCGTTGGTGTAGTTTTGTTTTCACAGAAGTGCAGTGAGGAAAGAAACTGTTTACTGAATGTCTGACGTAGTTCAAAATCAAGACAAACTTTATCTCCTGAAAACAAAATTAATGCCCTACGACTAATTTTACATGAGGGTGAAAACAGTTTGACTCATTGGCAACATGCCATCTCATATGCAGATGATTTAGATTATGTTTGTGCCGACGACTTTGGCACCAACTCTTTTAGGAGTGAATGAGTACGATCTGTTTATTTTGCTGCTTTTTTTCCCCCGTCATTTTGTCACCTATTTCAAGCATGCATGGTGACAAAATGCATGTTAGCAGCAACTTATACAGTTGAAAAGTAGAAAAAAACAAGCTTTCCAGACATATATATAACTTTAATATCTTATGTTAAGTGGTTTGGTGTACAGAATTTTATTCAACCCTTAAAAATGATGTGTCACCACAGTTCGGCGAGACTCTTTTAGGCACGTCTCAAATGAGGTAAACAAAAAGAGTAACCAAGATACCTCGGACAAGACTACCTCACAGGACAATTAATGTGTGTTGACACCCCTTATGAACCACATCACATCCAGAGTCTGATTCTGAGAGTACCGGTATCTGGCTGCCCATAGCTGAGGACAAAATAGTAATAAGCTGACGAGTTTAGAAACTTATGCAGCAGTACATGATTACAAATTGGAATGGCAAGCAAATGTACATTATGCCAAAACTAAATCCATCACATCCCATGGTACATGTACACAAATGTACATCTATATATATATATAAGTGGATCCAGAGCACTTGAATTTCATTTGAATTTGCACCTATAGAGTGCAAAATTGATTTTATTCTTGTAATTTCTTTTCTTGTTCTTTGCTTGGTAAGTTTGTGGTCAGTGTACAAAACTGTGCCTGATGATGTCAATCGCCCTTTTCATGAAATCTGCTTGTGATTCAACAGGGTTCTGCCTAGGTCACTACACTACTGTGATTCACAGGACACACTCCCAGTAAATTTCCTGTTTATTTTAACCACTAGTCATGCACAGTGTATTGTACTGACACCCGGGGGTTCTTAGCCACTTGATCAGGCCTGTGAACATGGTGGTTGCAAAATTATATGTATTCATGTATGTCTGTATTTTAATTTTGTTCACTTACCCTCAAGCAACTGGGAGAAAAGTCAAGCTGTTTTTGTATTCACACCCTGCCCAGCGACGTTTCTTAAACACAACTACCCTGGTAATCCATTGACTTTAAGTCCAGAAGATTGGTGCAATTATATGTACATGTTCTGTACACTTGTGTGTATTTTATGGTGGGCCCATTATTTTTTTTACTTTTTTTTTTTTTTTGGGGGGGGGGGGGGGATCTGTTTATGGATGGTTGTATCCTTACTGTATTAACCCCCCCCCCCCCAAGTCTCAGATACATCAATGATAACTATACCATTACCATACATTCCCTTAAACATTGAGGGCAGAACCAAGCCATCCTGTTTCTTGGCCATGTCATCAAAGTTAAAAACGGAATAGATTTAGCCAACCCTGTGACATTTGTGGCATATTCATGTCGGGCCATTTTGCATCCAACTTTATGATCCATGTGTTGTAACTAGTCAGTTTTTTGTAATTATTGTGCTGTTTGTTGCATACTTTGTCATGTTTGTTGGATTTTGTTTTTCCCGGGAATGAGAAAGAGGTTCCTTTCAGAACCATTTTGGAAGATTTTATTGTTATGGGCTTGTCTGTTTTGTTTGTTGTTTTGTTTTGTTTTGTTTCCTTTTCTGTAGTTCCTTCATCACTTTTCCTGTTTAACTCTTTAATTCATTATTTCTTATTTTATCTTTCATAGTGTAACAACAATTTCCATTGAGATTACTGGTGACGGCTTTTAAACAGAGCATGGTTACACATTATAACTTCACAACAATAAAAAAAATAATAATGATAAAAAACCTTCTGATTAAACAGTGCACAGTTGTAAGTACTGTAGCATGTGTGAGTGCGTGCGCGTGTGTGTGTGGGTGATAGGGACAGAAAGAGAAAAAGGTGGGCATATACACAGACAGGCTGAGATATGTGGTTGTGATTGGAACAAGACAAAACAGAAAAAGAAAAACCAACAAAATAAAACATGGATTACATTGTCTAAGCCTCAGTGTTCCTCATTCCACACATGTACTGGGTTTGTATGTTTTGTTTGTAAAAGAAATCACATACACATATATTCAATAATATTTAAAGTTTTCTCCATTGAATTTGTTGATAGACAGTGATTTCTACAGGGTATAGAGCATTCCACTTTTTTTAAAGATGGTAATGCGCATTTTTTCCAATAGGAATTTTTTGTTTTTGTTTTTGGAATGGTTAGATATAATTAATCCATTTAACCGTGGCCCTGCACTCATTGCCATGATAACAAAAAAAGAACATCACAAGCATCTAATTAAACTGTAACCTCTTTTACCTGAAGATACACCCTTCTATGAATTGCCAGAACAGTTTTACTTAGGGACATGCAACAAAAAGTGTGTTCAATTACACTTTTGCTTTGTGAGTTTGTGGTCAGCATGCAAAATTGTTCCTAACAAACAACAATAACAATGTCTGCTTGTGAGTCTGCAGGCTTCTGGCTAGGTCACTGCACTACTGTGATTTACAAGACACACTCCCAGTAAATTTCTTGTTTATTTTAACCACAACTCACGCACAGCGTCTTGTACTGTTATATGTACATTTGTATGCTTGTATGTATTTTATGGTGCATCCAGTCCATTATTGTCCTTTCTCCCTCTCTCTCTCTCTCTTTTTTTTTTTTTTTTTTTTTGGGGGGGGGGGGGGGGCTTATAAATTATTATATATATATGTATCCCCTTTGTCTCACTCCCCACCCCACATCCCCACCAAACAGATACATCAATGATAACTATACCATTACCATACATTCCCTTCAACATTAAAAGACGGCAGAACCAAGCCATGCTGTCTCTTCAACATGTTGCCGAGGGTGGGTGGGTGTTTGGGGGTCAACATGTTGCCGAAGTTAAACACAGAATAGATTCAGCCAACCCTGTGACATTTGTGGCATATCCACATGTGTCGGGCCATTTTACATCCAACTTTATGATCCATGTGTTGTAGCTAGTCAGCTTTTCGTAATTACGTGTATAATGTTTGTTGGATACTTTGTCATGTTTGTTGGATATTTTGTCACCTTTGTGGGATCATTTGTCATGTATGTTGGAGTGAGCAGTGTGATCATTGCCCTGGTGTCATGTAAGGTTTGCTACTGGACCACTGGTACATGTACCTGGCTATGCAGGCGAGCATCTGTGTATATCACATATTTTGTTCACTTTCCCTTTAGCAACTGGGAGAAAGTCAAGCCCCCCCCCCCCCCCCCCCCACCACATCCTACACACATATCTACCCGCCTACGACCGTACCACGTTGAGAACACCAGTTCTCGTCCGATCACATATCTACCTGGTAAAACATTGTCATTAGGTCCAAAAACGTGGTGCAATAATATGTACATGTACTGTATGCTTGCGTGCATTTTATGGTGGGCCAAACATTTTTTACGTTTTTTTTTTTTATTTTTTAAATCTGTTTATAAATAATGGTACATGTATATGTATCTCCCCTGTCTCATTCCCCCCTTGTGTCACTGCCCCCACTTCTACCCTCCCCCCCCCCCCCCAAGTCACAGATACATCAATGATAACTATACCATTACCATACAACCATACATTCTCTTCAACATTTAAGTGATGGCAGAACCAAGGCAACCTGTCTTTCAACATGTCGCCAAAGCTAATACACGTAACTGCATGAATAGATTCAGCCAACGCTGTAACATTTGTGGCATCATATTTACATGTGTCAGGCCATTCTACATCAAACTATACGATCCATATGTCACAGCTAGTCAGCTTCTCATAATTATAGTGTTGTTTGCTGAATATTCTGTCATGTTAGTTGGATATTTTGTCACGTTTGTTGGATAATTTGTCATGTTTGTTGGAGTGAGCAGCGCGATCATTGCACCGGTGTCATGTCAGTTTTGCTAACTTTCCACACCGTATGGTTACAACCCCCACTGTGACTCAGACTGCTATAATTTAAGTGCTACAAAACCAGGCGATGTATGTTCGGGTCAGTCAACGTAAGGTTTCACACAGGTTAGATTCACACCAGTGTTAATGTCTCAACATTGCAGCTAAGCAGCTACATACTAATGGCACTTTTGACAACCAGTGTATATGCAGAGAAATAAAAAAAGAGACCTGAATTGGCAGAGATTTGCCTCTGTGTGTGTGTGTGTGTGTGTGTGTGTGTGTGTGTGTGTGTGTGTGTGTGTGTGTGTGTGTTAGAGAGAGAGAGAGAGAGAATGTCAATTAACAGTAACACTACCTCCATATCCCACCTACCCTGAAACATGATCTGTTTTGTGTTTCTAAATTTACTTAAACACATTTTCATCAGTTTCTCTGATGTGTGTCACCGGAGAGTATGAATAAGAACAAGATCAAGCTAAAACTAAATGGAGACGGCTAATTCATGAAAGAACATGATCAAGAACAAGTATGAATTTTACACAGTGCCATCAGGATTGATTACGCTTGCGCTTTTCAAGCAGTTTTCAGCTTGTAGAATTTTAACCAGACCAAAAGAAAAAAAAAAAAAAAAAAAAGTCTATTGTTAGTATACCCAATCAAACTTGTGGAGCACACACTCACAACAGCTGTACCATTAGTTCTCAGTTCATCTCATGTCTTTGACCTACTTTTCGTTTTCTGAAGGATGAATTGAAGCGCGGCGTTTCTGGTGACTGAAGCAACACAAAAAGTTGTACACAATTCCTTCAGCGAAGAAGTGTGAACTACCCTTAGAATTCCTCAGACATCCATGCAAGCATAAAAGTGACTTTCCCCACCTCACAGTATTTCATTTCCCTACCAGTGCCTCAAAATATTTCAGGAGGCCAATGTGAGGCCAAGATACTGGGAAACTCAACAAAATTCATGCACCGAAATCTACAGCTATATCATGCCAAGAGTAAATACAGGAAGTCACAGGCTGCATGTTTTCACCACATGCCAGTGAAGCGAGGCAATCTGCAGTTATTATGCAACTACTATAAAAAATTGCAACCCTGAGGAAAAGAGTTTTTACGGTAGCCAAAAGCAATTGCTACCCCCCGTCTCATTATGGTTTATGGTTTCTGCACACAGTCTCCATCCAACACCTTTACGCAAACTGTGAAGATGCTCTAAGGCATGATGTAGACTGTAATGACTCTCATTTGCTTTTTGACACTCATCAAAAGCCTTATATCACCTCATCCTAGTGTTCAGCCAATGGACATTATGACGAAAAGGTGACAAAAACAAATTAAAAAAAAAAAGGAATACAGAAAGATTAAGGGTGAGAACAAAAATGGCAAAAAGTGACTCACTTGTCATCATCACTCTTCTCAGTGGCGTGAGACTCCGGTCGCTCAGTGGAGGCTGCTCCCTTGTGGTCAGCATCATGGCGGGATCCACCCTGGGATTTCTGGCCGCGGTCTGTAGCGGGCGCTGCACCCTTCTTGTCTGCTGGAGCTCCTTTCTTGTCTTTCTCCTTCTCTTTCTCCTTGGGATCGGGTGCACCAGGTTTACCCTTCTTTCCTTTCTTGTTTCTCCTGAGGTGGGGGGAAGGTTGGGGAGAAAGAGAAAATATGTTTAGTGTGTCACACACAGCAGCCATTTAATGGTATCAGTACTAACATGACCACTAATCACAACAAATAGTGCCATCACCTTACCCTCTTGCTTACCTCAAAGAGCAAAGAGCTGAAAGCCAACATCTGGGGTACCATCTGCCTCAATTGTTATGCAGTGTTGCTACATGTAACTTACACGGTTAGAAGTTCAGAAGCCAAATTTACATTCAGCAAAAGGACACCAGACTTTGTCAGCTTTGAAATAGTTTAGTGGGAAAACAGTAAAAGTTCCCTTTGACAGCACTACCGTTTTTTAAACAGTAACATTTCCTGCTGACTCTAAAGAGAAGACCCATTTCCCTTCATCTGAAACTAACACTGCAGAAAGTGACTCACAAAGATTATCAAGCATGTGTTCAAGAAGAGGAAGAAAACAGAGCTGATCCTGAGGGACGATGGACAAAAAAAGTAAAGTCAGAAGTGCACACTGCTTTCAAAGTCAGTGGACTGTTCATGCATACTATTTGTGTTCTACCATTCCAGATGACTAGCTGTTTTGCGGGAGAACAGCACGTGATGGTAAGATTAGAAATTGTCGGAAATGAAAGGTGCATCCATCATGACTGAAGATCTATACAATTGTGTGTAGAGCAGTTTTTCGCAGATTTTGAGGATCATGTGAGAACTTGGTGATGCAAAAGGGAAATGCAGCAGATGTGACCAATACAGGAATCATGCTTTCACGAAAGAACCCAAATGCTGGAAGACCACCGGTGAAGTGACTGTGATAAACAAGGCTGCAATTTGTGTACAGACCCATCCTCATTTGTAACAACATAAGCACGAGTAGGAGGTGGGATGTTTCTGCGGGTCCTGTGAAAATTGAAAGTCATCATCATCACGGCCTTGCAGTCCTTTCAACAAACTCTGTTTCCAGTCTGATGCTGTGGGCCATGTTATCTCCCCTCTCACTGTGGCCACTATGCTCACTTTTGCCGACCAAAAACATTTTTACATAAAAGTGCTTATAATTATCTTTTAAATCATACCAAACACAATTAGGAAACAGCCGAAGAAGACCCCTTTAAAAAAACTGGAAAACTGCTAAAATTGCCCATTTGGCAAGGGATGTGCACGCACACAGCGCGTGTGTCTTGGGAGAACTGCAGGGTGTGCGGTCAAGGTCGGCAATGAGTTAAGAATCCAACAACATTGTCCTTACATTTCTTCTTCTCGGCGCCTCTCCTCCTCTTCACGTGCCTCTCTCTCGCGGCGCTCTCTTTCAGCTCGTTCCTCTTGTTCCCTGAAAAAGCACACAGTGAAACAACAATAAATCATCAGATATTTTCCTGCCTCAAATGCTCGAATGGCAGCAGAAGCAGTTCCCTCAAGTTAAGAGTCTAAGCAACCAATAACAGCGATCAGGGTTTATCATGTGTAGGAAAGTTTCTCTCAGCTGCAGCAACACCGCACGGTTTCATGATTTGTATTACATCAATTATATTACAAAAATAAAAGGCCAGATTAGTACAGTAAGAGCCTAAATCTAACCTACACCCATGATACTGGGGTATCAAGTGCTGATCAGCTGGACAAAAAGCTTGATTGATTAATTGAATGATTTTTTTTTAATATTTTTTTTTTTTTTTTGGGGGGGGGGGGGGGGTAGGGCAAGTTGTGCCTTTAGAATTCTGGCCTCAGATGGGCTCATAGTTGATGACCTGGAGTTCCATGTTGGTACTAAATCAGAAATCTCCCGGAGGTTTGGTTGAACTGCAGGATATGTTCTGGATTTTAAATTCCTGTGTGATCCAGGAATCCCTCACCCTAGAGTTCTGGCTACCAGTGCAACACGCTCTCCAAGAAAGTGGTATGAGGTTTCCTCTCCCTCGCCACATAGTTTACAAGCTGGGTCCCACAAAGCTTACCGTTTGATGCGTTCCTTTTTGATGACCAGACGTTTCTCATCCACCCGCGCCTTCTCTGCATCGCTGAGTGCATCATACTCTTCCTCGTCCATCTCTTCCAGTCGCAGCCTTTCCTGTTCCTCATCCAGTTTGGCCTGCTTCACTGTTAAAGTACAAGACAAAGTTGATGTTAGAATGCGTGAAAGCTTAATCACTAACTGTTATGAACAAATCTGAATGAGATCAAATTTTTATTTGGCTTTGTTTTCAGTGCACATTACATTGACTATTGTCCGCTGACATTTTAAGAAGCTGCTCAGTACATGAGATACAGTTATACATGTAGTCGTGTTACACAGATAAAATCGTGTAATGCACAACACACTGACTGTCCCCATTTTTTTTTAAACAGGTATGTGAACAATGCTCACAGGGCAAACACAATTATCAGAGTAATTAATTCAAGATACTCATGTAGTTGTCACCTTTCTCCTCCTGGTCCTTGCGCTCCTGTTCCTTGAGGATATTGTAGTCGAGCTTGAGAGTGCAGAAGTAGACAAAGCGCCGATTGTTCAGTGCCTTCAGGATGGCATTCACCGTGGTGAACAAGTTCTGGGAGAACAGTGTCTCCAGCCCGTCAAACACCACTCCGCGGTGACAGTCGTTCAACTGAAGACACAAAGTGCACAGTGGGTAGTAATGCTATAGCCAACGGACTGGATGAGGAATTTCATAGGTTAAGTATTTTTGGGATGCAAGGTCTGGTTGTTTGTTTTGGGTTTTTTGTTTGTTTGTTGTTGTTTGTTTTTTTTAGGGGGGGGGGATGTTTTTAAGGGATTGAATGATTTTCAAATGACCAGTACAAGCATTCTGTTTCTTTCTGAAGCAAAATAAGTCTTGCAGAGATAAAATCTGAAAAAAAAAAAAAAAATTCAGTGGGCATATACCAGTCAGGCACTGGCTAACAAAACAGGTGTAACTACTGAACAAGTATGACACAACGAATTCTGCAGTAGCAGATTTCCACTTTCACAAAGAAAAGTTGACTTCTTCAAAGCCTACTAGAGAGAATCCCAAACACTTTTCATAACCATGTATTCTCCCGACAACAGCTGAGGTATTCTGTTCATGATTCAGGTGATGGAAACTGTTGACAGAACTACTCATAACCATCCCCAAAAATATCTAATCCATCAAAATATTAAAGATATGCCAATCCGTAACGTACGGCCATGATCGCAAACATCAACCAAGTCTAGAGGGAATTAAGTACGACAAACCTGCAAGCGTTCTGCCAGGATCTCCACAAGCAGTTCCTCAGGCAGGACACAGCTCATGAGACCCTCCTCTCCTGCAACACTGGCGCTGATGCTCAGACGCCGGGCAATTGGTGCAGCAAGTGGAGGGGGACTGCTTGGTACCTGTACCAACACACAGTAAAACAGATGATGAATATCAAAAGCCTGGCCTGCTGTCTTCAATGTCTGAGTTCTTACTTCTTCACCATCCAACTATTATAAAAAAAAAGAAAATTTTCCTTCAAGCCTTCAACAGTCAACTGTTGGGTTTTATCAGCATGTAGCTCCTGTGCAGTCAGGATTCAATAAAAACAAACAAACAAACAAACAAACAACAACAATGAAAACAAAATCATTTGTTTTCAGTGCACATTACACAATCGTCTGCTGACATTTTAAGAAGCCATTCAGTACATGAGATACAAATTCTTCTTACACGTGGCAGAATTTCTGAAACATATTACTTGCTGGCAAACATGGTGCCAGCTCACAAAAAGCACCGCTCAAATAGGATTATTGCTTTATCACCCCGGGATCCCACATGAACGCCTGTCGCTTACCTGGCTACCAGTGCCCCCTTCCACTGATGATGTGTTGATTTTGGCCCCCAAGACGCTACCATGGTGTCTGTCCTTGCTTTTGGAAACATCCACGGTGCTTGTTTTGCGGTTGGGTGCCAGGGACCCAGATCCACCTGTAGGAATCAACAATAATAACAATCTTACTGACAGATCTTCAGAAAAATTAGGAGTCAATTTCTAACAGTGAGTAACACCTAACACATCTCACATCCTCAAGCCATGCACAAAGAAACGTAGAGATTTACTGAAGTTAACTACATGAGGACAATACAAAAGACCTACATAATTAGTAATCAGTTGTTTTATGTTAACACTGAACAAATATTGCAGAGTATTTTTTTATCTCAATGTTTCTAAGCAAACAGACCAACACAGAGAACTAGGCTAGTACCATGTACTTCCCAAGGCTACTTTGAAATAAACAAATAAAATAAATCAGGTAAATGTACATGTATGTGTATGTTTTGATATAATAATAACTGAGTATTGTATAGGCGCTTTACCCGATTTTTTGAACCCAACATGCACGCTCACGTGAATCTCACGCATTCTCTCATACACTGGACATGAACACATAACAGTCACGTGGTGCGAAGGGTCAGGTCAGCTATTTAAGTTTCGGAATTTAGAATTGCATTTATTTTCAAATTTTGCGGGCTGGGCATTTCCAAAGCAGAGGGAGGAGGAAGCCGGAGTACCTGGAGAGAACTCCCGATGACCGGCCCGAGTGAACGGTGCCACATACGAGAAAGAAAAAGTCTATGCCCCGAGTGGGACTTGAACTCCTGATCTCTCGCATTGGTGACAAGTCTCTTAACCGCTAGACCACCGACCGCCCCACAAAGAACTAGCTATAGGCTAGTACCATGTACATCCCAAGGCTACTTTGAAATAAAAAAAAAATTTAAAAAAGTAAAATGAATCAGGTAAATGTACATGAACGTGTATATCTTGATATGGCCTGCAACCTTCTACAGTGATAAATGTATATCCATGAGAGCAGGTATATGTCCATGTACCTTGCTTTTCTCCTCAACAGAGCAAGGAATTAACTTACCGGTGACTCCAGAAGTATGCACTTACTAGCAACAGCATATAAAACCATAATACATGTAGTAATGAATTCGGATGAAAGTTACATTTCACAAGCATACTAGTAACTCAAAAGCTAATTCTAAGACACTGCATCAATGTGTAATAGCACTGTGTGTACCCATGCTTGGTTCCTCACAACAGCAATGCATTACCCAAAAAAAGGAAAAGAAAAAAAAAAGGTAGAAAACAAATGAATACAATATATGGGCTGAAACTATCAAAATGCGCTCAGACTGTGAACGAGTATGTGCAGACGTGCACGACGAGCAAAATACAAACATGAGCATCAGTATGTGCTTGCCATCGTATCAAGTACATGCTACGCCATGCCCATGCTCAATTCCCATTCATGCTATACCAGCGGAGGCAGTTACAACTGCAGCTTTTGACACCCTTGAGGCCACTGGAAATAAAGTTCATATTAAAAAATAAATAAAATAAAACTTGCTTGTTACAGTTTACAGTGCAGTGTCAAGAAATAAAAAGGCTGATATGGATATGCCTTAATACCAAACCAACCTTAATACTACTACTACTACTACTATCTAGGTACTTTACCCAGTTTCTGAGCTTAATGCGCCAAAAACTGAACCCAACATGCACACTCACATGAATCACCTGCATTCACTCACACACAGGACATCAAACTGTTGAAATCACATGATGCGCAGGGTCAGCTCAGTGTTGTAAGTGTCAGAATTTAGAACTGCATTTATTTTTTAATTTCTGAAAATATCCAAAGCAGGGAGGAAGCCGGATTACCCAAAGAGAATCCCTGATGATTAGCCTGAAAGAAACGATGCCGCATACGAGAGAGAAATATTTGATGTCCGAAGTGAGACTCAAACCTGGCCCCTGAGTTTTATCTACCAGACCACCAACCGCCATAAGGCAAAAAATGGATGGTATGGGGGGGAGGGGGGGGGGACGGATGGAAGTGCTGCTGCGCATGATGTTATACAGAGCTTATATGATTAGTTCTCGTGGTTTACCACAAAAGAAACCATGAGATGTTGCAATTTTTTTGGCGTAGCTACCGAGCCTCTGGCGAAACATACCAGACCAAAGGAAATTAATCACCATACACACTGTTTGCTTCAAACTCTGTGACAGTAATGAAGAACTGCACACTGATGTTGCAATGGTTTTTTTAAAAACATTTTTAAAGCACATAAACACAAACCAAACTGACAGAACTTTATGAACAAGCTCCTGAAGTCTTCTACAGCTTGAAGAAACTTTCAAAGAAACAAACACAAACAAAACAAAGAAACCAAAACAAACAACAACAAACAAAAACGTCCTACAAAACAATTCACGCGCAGTTTGCAACATAAGTGATGACAGTAAACAACTGAGTACTGAGTAATACTGGAACAATTCAAACGCAGCATTTTTTTCTCTCTCTCTTTTTTGGGGGGGCTGTGTCTGCTGTTCATACATACATGTAACAAAAATAATTTTAAAAACGGGGGGGGGGGGGGGGGGTCAAAAAAAAAAACAAAAAAACAACTGAATTTACGGCTACGTACATGTTCTTACACTTCATCTCAACAGTTTTGTTTTTTGTTGTTGTTTCTGTGTTTGTTGTTGTTTGTTTGTGTGTGTGTGTGTGTGTGTGTGTGGGGGGGGGGGGGGTGTTGGTTTGTTGGTTTGGGGTGTGTGTGTGTGTGTGTGTGTGTGTGTGTGTGTGTGTGTGTGTGTGTGTGTGTGTGTGTGTGTAGTGTTGGCACCTCACCCAACCCTATGTAGGTAAGCAGCAGTATATATGACAACACAAAGCCAACTGATGAGGTACACTCACTTTGTCTGGTAAGTCAATTATATAGACCAAGAACACCAACAGTAACAGAAGAATGGAGAAACACATCATCAATGATTGAACCTCCAACCAACGAAGTCCCAGTCCAGTGGAAATATACTGTTTCCCACTTAGACCAGGCCTCACAAACAAACACAATTCCTAGGTACAATGTATACCCATAACGACGGCATACTTTGTAGATCAGATTTCCTTTTCTTAGTTTGATCAAATTTAAAGATCTCCGAGGGTCTGGCCTTGACTGTATCAATCGACCTTTTCTTGGATCGGGAGTGGACGGATGCTGCTTCCCTCACATTCTCAATGGACTGTCCCGGACTACCTGTCTCCCCCCGCCTACCATGATGACCCAGCTCACTGGCGCTAGATGTAATATCAACTCTTTTGCCGTGGCTCGATGTTGGGGACTTTTTAGTGTCTTCAATGCTTGTTCTGCTCTCAAAGAGGTCTGTAAATGAATTGACCTGGCATGTGTGATTTTAACAGGGAAAGCTTTGAACTGTATAGGTGACAGCAGGAATGTCCTTATCTATAGGGTATATGAGATGATTTCCTCTCAAAGCAATGAGACAGATCACACGACCAGATATATGGGCGATGGTACATAATGATGGGGGAAACCGGTACACTACAGGTCGAAACATGCTGTGTGGTTCATCAACAACAACCTGAAGATGAGAAAATGTATTGCCAGCAGTCAGTCTTGGCTGAATGCCTCTACTGGCAGTCTTCTTCAAATGACAGCATGTCATCAAGCCATTGGCAAAATGACACATCCAACCAGCAGTGCTCCTTTAGACAATACATCCAACCAGCAGTGCTCCTTTAAAACGGCAGCACTTGCATATATGCGCATACACTTAAAAGCCCAAAAATGAGCATAAACATCTCTCATGATGTTTATGAGAGTGGTGGGAGTGGGGGTAGGGGTGAAGGTGGGGAGGTATAGACCTCACCGAAGATGCAGAAGCATCAGTCCATGCATGGCAGTCACACTGGTGTGTGGTAGCCAATCAGATGTATATGGGCAGTTACAGGCAGCGATTCTTAGCACAAACATACATGAAGCATTCATGTGTATGCAAATTACAGTAACGACATGCACAGAGGTGCTTAGCGAACAAAAATCCTGTACGTGCGTAAGGATACAAAAAGATTAAGCCAAACAGCACAGAGAAAAATGGAACGCGAGGGTTTCAGCTAGCAAAGGGCAGAAGCACACAATGCATTGGATGCGAAGCACAGCAAAAAGAAAATGCATCCAGCAAAGGAAGGGACACCAGACACTTCATGCAAATATGTACCAAGTACTACACAGGCAATGTTAGTGGCTATGTTCTACAGCACTGCAAAACACACACACACACACACACACACACACACACACACACACACACACACACACACACACACATTGAGAACAAAAAAGAACACTGACCAGCACCCTGGGTATGAGCGGCCACCGCCTCCACACTGAGGCCCCCAGCTTTCTTCTCCTCCTCTCCTTCCAGCAGCCGCATTTCTTCTGCCTTGCGGCGAGCTGCTTCTGCACACAGCTGTCGGGCGCGCAGCCCAGCACTTGTGTTGCCGTTAGCGATGGCATCGAGCACGACACCGTCAACTGTCAGGATGGCTGTTTCATAGTGTCGGGCCAGCGCCACTGCCGTCGCAGTCTTGCCTGAATGCAAGTGAAGAATTTTACATCATGTGAATCCAGATCAAACCCAGGAAAACTTTGAAATAAGTTAAAGGTGATGCTTGATAAAAACTGCCCCAGCTTCTGAGCCCTCCGTGGATTCCATCCATGACCTGGATGGAACACCACTGGAGCTGGCAACAACAACTAAAAAAAGAAAAAAAAAGAAAAAAAAAAAGAAAGGACTTCATATCTTTCGCAGACTGATTCATTTTCGAAATGTCCAATTATTTTCTAACTAAAGCAGACTTATGTCCTATCATTTTTGCATCACTTTATTCTTATTAAGGAGAAATGTCCTATACTTTTTTCATCAAGCAGGACATATTTCCTATAATGGTTCCCACGGACATGTAGCCCTGTTGTACACATCCACAGGTCACAATATGCCCATCTCTTAGAATTTCCCTGCAAGTCAGCGATTTAAACTGAACGAGCCAGTTTCGGCAAAGTAAAATCACAAATTACCAATGTACAGACCTGACAAAGGAGCGCCATGAACAATGATGGCAATTCCGCGACGGTTGCGGGCGGCCTTGCCCTCGGTAGACAGGTCAATACCCAAGTGGCGAGCGATAGCTGCTGAGACAGGTGTGACCTCAAGCTCTCCCACTCCTCCACTGCCGCTTGCAGACTCACGCATCTTCTCTGTAATCAATTCAATGTATACATGAAATCAAGTGCATCTCCACTTTCTTGTATTAAACAGTGTACATGCATAGCTACCATTAACGTAATAATGGTCTTGCTGGGTTAATTTGTCTTCAGCTGAAAATGCCATAGGGGTACACGTAATTCATTCGGAATATTCTGGGCTCAGCACTAGCAGGGTTAAGCTCAGTAACTGGTAGGTATTACTCCAATGTGAAACAAGTGAAGTGAAGTACAAGTAAAGTACAAGTACACGTAAAGTCAAGTACAAGTCAAGTACAAGTCAAGTACAAGTCAAGTACAAGTCAAATACATGTAAAGTACATGTAAAGTAAAGTAAAGCGTTGGGTACCCCCAAAATGATAATAATAAACAACAGATTAAGTAGATGAACAAATAAATATGTAAACGAGTCGGCAACTTTGACAGAAGGGGTGCTTGGGTGTGGGTGTGAAAGAGCGGGGGGGGGGAATGGGGATACCAGCAAGTAGTTGGAATGTACACAAAGTGCATGCAACCAATACCCTGCCAGCCCCCTCCTCCAACACACACAACCAGAACCATTATCAAATGCAGTCCCACACTGCACACTACTCACCTTCCAGCATATCCTCCTTCTTCTCTGCGTCTTCCGATGTCATCGGAACCAGTAATTCTGGTGACAGTCCTGGTGACGGTGCTATCGTCTGGATAACTGGCCCCTGATCCACGGCCACTTTGGTGGCCTCCGGGTCCTCTGTCCCAGCACCCTCACCCAACTCTGTCAGAGGGAAGTGGAGGACTCATTTTATGATTTGCAGTGATGTCTTTGACTACAGATGACACTCAATAGTGTGATGGGGGGTAAAAATGATAAAACTGAGAGGAATTCCCATCCAAAACAACAACAACAAAACACGCACACACACACACACACACACACACACACACACACACACACACACACACACACACACAAACAACTGGACAGGGTGGGAAGGTGTTTCGTAGTTTAACGTCCTTTTCCCACAGGCATAGGTGATATCAAAGATGAGGCAACAAGATAAAGGCCACAAATATTTGGCCCAAGCCCGGATTCGAACTTAGGACATGAGCACTGAAAGTCCAACACTCTGCCATTTGGCTATCCTGGCTACCTGCTACTGAACAGACAGACCGGCAATGTCTGTTCAATGACCACTATAACCAAGGTATTCTTGTTTTCAATTCCACTGCCCCCTCCCAGATCGGGCAGAATTTTTAAAGTGCAGCTTCTTTTTCTATTCAGAGAGGAGAATAAAAATTTACAAAATACACAAGAATAATGAACCCACCTTCTTCCTGCTGTCTGCGCAGTTCCTCAGCCTCCTTTGCTCTTTCCTCTTCTTCCAGTTTCTTCATTTGCTCTGCAGACAACATGAGACGTTATCATACAATGCAGACGTTGAGTAGAATAGCACGCAAGTCAACACCGGTATAGATACACTGTGGAATATAACTGAGGGTGTGTGGATCTGAGGAATGCTGCAGCAAATGCAAGCCAGTCATGAAATGCGCATACTTTTTCTATGCAGGTGTGCAGAAGGAATATCCTAAATTGACAATAGACGAACACACTCGACAAGCCCCGAGGCCAAAGCCTCGCTCCTTTCCTCTGTCGTGTATTGACAAAACACAGTATATCCATGATGTCATTTTATGTGAAAAAGGGGTGATTTCAAGAGGAAAGACACTGACGTAATGGTCTTTTTCCTCAAATGACGTCAATGGACTTACTGCTTTCTTTCCATGTTTCAGTCATATCAAACTACACGTGCCTCCCTCGTTGCAGGAAAGTTTGCCAGACCATACGATGTCTTGTGCTCATTATGCCACGAGACTCAATTGGCTGAATTCTGGGGGTTTGACCCTTTTGATTGACAGGAGTGGGTTGTCCATTAACATCCACAGCACTGCAGGGTGGAGAAACAGTTACCAAATCACGTGAAATGCTAGCTGTTAACAAGCACCACCCCCCCCCCCCAATAGTCTGCATACCATCATAGAAATCCAGAAGCTCATGTGGCAGCTTCTCCCCAGGTGGACGTGGTGGCAGCAGAATTGTGTTGTATTCATCGTACCCTCTCATCAGACGCAAAACCTACAACCAGAGAGAGAAAAAAATTATTCACAGTGTGCCGTGCTCCATTGCATTATGCTTCATGACAAAAGAAGGCTTGAGCTTTCAAAATAATCATGAACATTTCCGCAACAGAGACCAGGAGTTCAGCTGTAATATGACCTGATTGTATCGAGTGCTTGTTTCGTTCTGAATAGCATTTTATCATAGACAGTGATACAGATACAGAAACACACACATGCCAAACACATCTGCACACATGCACACGCACAATTTGTTTTCATTAAACAGTAACAAAGTGATCCGTACATGCACATTACCATCAACAATTCCACTGACCTTTTCCTCGTCCAGGTACTGGGCATCAAACTCCAGGCTGTAGAACTCAACAGGGAAGCTGCAGGGGTTGCGGACGATGACTTCCTGCTCATCACCGCTGCTGTGGGGCAGGATGGGTCCAAACTCCACCAGCTGGCGCTCAAATTCCAGGCGCGGTTCCAGTCCCTGACCACGGCACAGAAGCAGGATGCGCTGACTGCTCTGACCAATCTTGATGGGGATGCGTTTCTCGTAGAACTTCTGCAGAAGTGAAAGTAAAAAAATGCATAACATTTACAGTAATCACATTCCATTACCTTCAAACAGAAACACACACCTGTGAAATGTAGATACAAGCCTACTCTCTCTCTCTCCCTCTCTCTCTCTTTCTCACACACACACACACACACACACACACACACACACACACACACACACACACGCCCACACATGCACACGCACACACACACACACACACACACTCACTGAGAGGACGCAAAGCACTCACCTCTTCTGAAGGCATGAATTTGACCTGAATGTTGATCCGTTGCCCTGGCAACAAACTGCCAGATGGTGGAAGGATCTCAAAGTGAAGTGGTTTCTTTTTCTCTGCACGTTTCTTCTTGCGAAGATGCATGGGAATACGACGAAGGGCCTGTGAACACAAGCATTATAAACGTGTGAGTTTTGGGGAGCAGGAAAAATCAAGCAAACCATGACTCTTTGTCTGTGCTTCTAGTGAACAATTGTAAGTCATCTGATACTTTCATTTCAGTTGGAGACAAGTGCCTCAGCATGAGCCCATACATAGCTTGCAAGCTGTTAAAGATCATAACCTAACTGTTCAGTTGTCAGAAAAATCACCACATGTCATGGCAAGTGACAATATGTATAAACATGTTCTTTCCAGAATCAAAATTAATTGTTGAACTTTCTTAATGTAAAACTATAAATGTCAAATAAAAATTACATTGTGAGCTGAATAACTGCGTGTATGTAATACCGCACAGTAAAACCGGAATTCAATTAAAGAAAAATTCCACAAAGTAACAAAATAAAAAATAAAACAAAGCAAAACAAAAGGCAAGTTTAAACGCAAATCCCGGCTAAACTGTTGCCAGGTAAACAGCAATTAACAAATCTGAACAGATCAAGGGAAAAAAGTGTTAGCAGACAATGTAAAGCAGTATAGAAATTAAGACGCCCATACAAGTCAAAGCACTATTTCAGATCTGTTGATACTTATAACTAAATATGTGCATTACCAGGAACTTTGTATTGACCACTTGTGCCTGATGTATTCTTCTACAGTGGTTCACTACAGTACCCATGCACAAATAAGAACACAAGAAAAAAAAAGGATTTTTTTTTTATTCAACAAAACCCATGCTGCTATATCTAGCATAAGTGTTGAAAAAAAGGAAACACATAAGTGAATTGTAAAAAAAAAAAAAAAGGAAAAAAAAAGGCTAATTCTGATGGTACTTTCTTTTTCTTTCTTTTTTTCATCGAACCCTGAAATGTGCGGCTGCTGTGGATGCCTTTAAATTCATGCAAAACGTGAAGACAACATGGATAAAGCTAACACAATTTAAAATTTACCCGCAGTTCACGTTCAGTTGGCTAAAGAAAATTAATGCCAAGATACAGAAAAGTACAATCTGACAATCAACAAAGAGGGAAAATTCAAACTTTTCATCCTAACAGCTGCCTTTCAAGTTGATACACTACGTCTTCGGCAAGCTGGATCAAGTTTTCTGTAGGAGGTGCTTCTCCCTTAGGTCAAGACTGAAAAGTCCTACCCTGTAAGCACAGGGGGATGTGAAAGTTTGGGGATCCCTCCTCTAGACAAATTGCCTACCAAGGCTGACAAAGCTTGCATCTATTTCAAGACAATTCTATAAGATCCTCTGGTGACAAAATGTCAAGAAAGACAGAATCTTCTCTCCTCTTCCAAACAATTCTAAAACTGACACAGAGAGAGAAACAGAGTTAGCAACTCTGCCAACAGAACTGTTGTAGAGACACTATACCAACCTGCTTTGTTTCCTCCTCTCCATGACCAGACACCCAGTCGCAGCGCACGTGCTGATGGTTGTGGATCTGGACCGTGATCACACGGCACTCTCCGCACTTCACCTCTTGGAAATCCAGCACGTCGTCGGAGATCTCCATGTCTGGCATTGTCACATGGGCTCGCAGACGCAGTGCTACCTGTGGGCCATTTACAATCTAGGGAGAAAAAAAAAAAAAAAACAGAACAAAAATATATAATTCATGATTCATGCCACGGAACAAACGTAACTCACAGCAAAACACTTTCTGCCAACTACCCTGAAAATTCTGATGCCAATATAAGTAGGCATCAATAAAACTGAACTCACTGCTAAAATTTCTTTTCTCTGCTGAGTGTTACTGCACACTATCAGTTTACGTGAAGCCAGAATTTCCTTAACTGAATGACACATGCATACAAATACATGTACATCAAATACACATCCTCTCCATAGAGAATACGTGCTATCAGGCACTTCTTGATCAAACCACTTACGTGGATCGGCACGACAGCCTCAACAGGGCCAAGCTGCAGGTTGGCTGCACGAGGGTCAAAGGTCACGACAAAGTCAACAGTCTCGTTGTCAGGGGCACCCGGGAGGTTGCGCACGCGATCCAGCTCCACAATGAACCCCTGGTTGTGGATGTTCCCTCGCTCCATTTTGAAGGACACAGGGCACCAGCCTGTGTTGGTGGCACGCACCACGTGCGTCCGATGTGTCCCCAGCACCACATAGCCAAAGTCCAACAGGTACTCCGGCAACCTTGGTCTGCAAACAAAGTAGTTGCATATTTGAATATTACTGAATTAGTTGAACATTTGAATATCATATTGAATTAGTTGAATATTTGAATATTTGTCCAATGTCTGCATACATTTACATGTGTGGGCCTGTTATATATGAATTGTGTGTGTGTGTGTGTGTGTGTGTGTGTGTGTGTGTGTGTGTGTGAGAGAGAGAGAGAGAGAGAGAGAGAGAGAGAGAGACAGAGAGAGAGAGAATCTGTGCGCACTGCCTTCCACCAACTAATACATACCCTGTGACTAGTGCATCAACAACAAACATATGGCACACAAAAACGCCCACTCACTTGATTTTCCTGCGGCGGATAACCATCCCATCAGATGCCCCTGTAGCAGGGGGCACAGGAATGAGGGGGTAGGAGGCGTAGATGTTGATGTTGGTGGCGCTGCCAGTCTGCTGCTCTGCCCCAACCAAGTCCTGTGAAGACCTCGTAGCAGACGGTGAGGACTTCAGGTTCTGAACAGCACAGTCTCTGACGGCCAGGCGCTCCACCTCCATTTGAATCTCCAGGTCTGAAGGCATTGTGTCCATCTGCTGAAAGAATTCACCCACTCCAGTGAAAAGCACCCTACGATGATAACGTTCCGCAACTCAGCCTATCAAAATAACTGGCGAAAAATAGTACACACATCTCTCAGAGGACAACTCCTCACAACAAGAAAGACACATGACAATTTCTGATGTCATGGCTGTTAGTGATTGGTTAGAGTCTCCGTCTGTGCTGAGCAGTCATCCTTCTAGAAAATTAATGCGGAAGTACCGGTAAATTTCTTTGTTTGTAAAGATCAAACAATTGCAAACTGTTCCACTGCCAGTATTTGCACAACCTGGGGTTGACGACGGAGAACCAGTGAGCAACTTACAAAATGGAAGAGGCCAAACTTGACAGCGTGGCAGCGGAAAATGACAGAGTACGCGTTGTGCTGGAGAGTGCACAAGTACGTAGAGTTAATGGCGGTAACAGGAGATGCAACAACATGCAAAAGGGATGGTGGACTTGGTAGTTTCACAATGTTGTTGTTATCTTCAAGTCAAATGTCTGTTTCTCACCTGGTGCTGAGGGTCGAGCAAGGTACGTGAGCTGGCTGCACGAAGTGGTGCGCCAGACGTGCTGGCACCAGCAGCTGTGCTGGGCATCAAGTTAGCCCGCGCCTCCTCCAGCAGTGCCTCGTAGTAACCGCTATCGTCAATGTAGCGAGGCAAGTCTAGTGAAACCCTTGGGAACACGCCCTCTCCATACAGGTTGATCACATCAGCCTCAAAATGGGCAACCTGACAAAACAGCAACAACAAGGTGTAAGATCCTCCAGCCAAGGTACAGTGTGTAAATGTGTCTACTTGATCTTCTACTCCATAGTAACAAACATGCCCTCTCAGTCTGACAATGAGCAGGGATGAAAAACTCTTGGAACTGATACAAATTTACTGAGAGTAAAATCAGATCAATGATTAGGAACCACTGACAAATCCCAAAAAAATCAGTCATGGCCAATGAACTTTGCTCTCACCTGGACTGAGAAACTCTTGTGGAAGCGCTCTGGAACACCTGGCAAGAAGCGCACCTGTAACTTCTGCTCCGCAAATGGCTCAATCACACCCTGCAATCCGAGTTGTTACAGACGTTATGCACACGGCTACATGGTGATTCGTTCATGATTAAAATACACGCAAACAGATTTTGTCTGAACATCACACATTTTTCCTGAACAACACCAAAATCCAGCTTTTCACGAAGCTAAAGGACCTCACACCAAATAAAAAGAAGCGGTAGTGACTGCAAAGAGGCAGAAATGTACAGAAGCTGTCCTTATGTCTAAGGTAAGTGTATTTTATCCCTACTTTTCCCAACACCATTAAAGGATAACAGAGAGTTCTACAAATGGTGACAAACATTTCTAGTGGACTCTTGTTGACTGCAGTTTTACTGGAAGTAATTGTAACAAGTCTTCAATCACGGAAGCACAGGGATTGGTGTGTGGAACAACAGAAATGCTGCACTCACGGTATGCGGTACAAGGACGGGCTGACCAGGTACCGGGCGCTGCTCCAGGGTGGGATCCATGTTCAGGGCATGGTACTCGAAGGCCACTTTGCCTGTGTTGATCAGCGTGAGCTCTGCTGTAGCCACATGGTCATACATCTACACAGAAGTGTGAACAATAGGATTACAATACAGATTATGCCATTAGTTCAATTACCAACAAAAAACCTAAACATGAAAAGAAATTTCTCTGGCAAGATGACAGACTTCTGTCATGTTTACACAATAGTCCATGTAAAAGTACAGTGACACACCTGTTTGCCGAAGTCAATGTCCTTGACATCGAAGCGGTACTCCACAAGGCTGGCCTCCCCTGTGATCATCAGTTCATATGTTGGTCCACCTTCCACTTCACAAATGGCCATCACCTCACCAAAGATGTCAGCATGGCCAAAGAAGGTGAAGGTCACCTGCTCTGTGTCGCCGGGCTCCAGAGAACCATAGAGAGGCAGGATGTCAAACACCTTTGAAAGAAAACACCAGACAGGTAATTAGGGGAAGAAAAGAAACATTTTCATGTTTGTTTGTTTCTTAGGAATATAGCAGGGATGGACAGACTGACATACAGACAGTCAGACAGACAGATCTGAAGAGTTTCGCATTGTAGGAGAGTAGGCAACAATGTGAACTGCACTTGCTAACCTCTTCAATGCCAAGTGGCTGAGTTTCTTCAGGTTCCTGTTCCAGCAGAGCAGACAGGATACGGTTACTTCTGAGAGCCTCTTCCTCCTCCTCACGCAGCGACAGGCGGCTGCCCACCAGGAGGCGTTCCATCATCACCTTCTCATGGTCCTTCTCCCCCTCGATCTCCTCCAGCTGACCCTGGCCACACAGGCAAACAATCCCGTCACACGCATGTAGACAGTGCTAGTGGTACCAGTTTGTTCCTTTGCTCACACAAACCTGCCATCAACTGCATCGTTACTCCTCACTCAGGTGGATTTAATCAGCTTTGCTGGCCCTTTTTGCATTTTCTGTGTTTTCCTATTTTTCTTCTTTATTTTATTTTTATTCATTCTGCCCATGCAGTCAAACACGAGCTTATGACTCTTATCCCTTGCTGGAATGTGTTCGCAGCAAAATTTTCCACTTCTGGGATGAAAAATACAGTGTATGTGGATGGTGCATATACATATGGTGGGGTGACTGTGTGTGTGTGTGTGTGTGTGCGCGCGCGCATGCGCACGCAGAAGGGGTTGTGGGGGTTAATAAAGGGGAGTAAACAATGCAAAGATCCTTACCTTTTCAAGAGCTTCTCGCTCTTCAGGACAGGGTTGGGCTTCCATCGACTGTGAAAAGAGGCGGTTGTCCGCAGAGTGCTCTGGTCCATCATCATCCTTGATGTGCATGATCTCCTCTTCCACGTCATTCTCCTCCTGCGGGAAATACAGTACAGTAGGGAGGGGACTACACGTCAGCTACTGTTACCATGAACAGTTGTACTAATGAAACGAGAACTTGTTTTCAATACAAAGACACCATTTTTACTACACCACTGTGGAAGTGACAGCTGTATAAGAGAAGCGTTTCCAAGATTTTTCAGTGCTGGATGACGCAGACATCTTCAGACAAATGTATATGCAGAAGTTCCTTTGTGGTGGTAGTGGTGTGTGTGTGTGTGTGTGTGTGTGTGTGTGTGTGTGTAGGGGTATGTGTGTGCATGCATGCATGTGTAGGGGTTGGTGTGTGCATGTGTGCATGTGTAGTGGTGCACGTGTGCCTGTGTGCATGTGTAATGCTTGTATGACTGACCAACTTCATATCTGACTCTTCTTCCTCCTCCTCCACCACCACCACCAGGCGATTGTCCCCTTCCACCTCTGGTGAGATTGCCTGATCTTCTTCTGGCAACACCTCCTCCATCACCAGCCCTGTCTCCTCTTCCTCCTCTACCTCCACCACCTCCTCCAACACTGCCTCCTCCCGAACTCGGGGCCGCACGTTTCGCCGCACCTGGGTTGGTGCGTTGCCAACCAGGAATGACCAGCGGTACTTCACCTGCAGCATAAACCAGTGCCAGATAGATTTCACGGCTTAAAACGGTCCATGATTTAAAAGGGAGGAAGAGTGTGTAGTATTCAGTTACAAGGTGGCAAAGTCACAAGCATGTGTCTGTAAAAGCAGACGCAGTATCTAGGGGTGTCTTGAGTTTTTTCAATATTGTTACTTGCAACATTCTACCCTGCTAAGTCTCCGTACTGGATCTAGATCTGGGCTAGAGCAACTTTGTCAATAAAGGAAGAAACTTTTCCCCTCATTCAAACAGAAGCTATAGCTGCTCCCTTGTTAGAGAAGCTCTGAAGACAACGCCAGCACAAACCTGCATAGGGCTGTTGTTCGTGATGTTGACATAACGCGTGACCTCAGTGTCATTCAAGATGCAGCCAAAATCCAGTGACGTCTTCTCAAACTCCAGGTTGGGGAAATACACCTCGCCTCGCAGTGCGATGTAGTCCTGTATTATATTTGTGAAACAGAGCTCAGTGTTAATGAAACGTAAGTGTATGGTGTGTGTGTGAGGGTGAGGGGTGAGGGTGGGGGTTTGCACGTGTATGTGTGTGTGTGAGAGAGAGAGAGAGAGACGCACGCATGCATGCACGCACGCATGCACAGAGATGACTATCAAATGCACACCTACGTGTGAAAAACAAACCAACAACAGACATCCTACAGTTTTGTCTGCTCTTCAGTTTTGAGTGCTAGAAAATTGTGAGCCAGGTGAAACACAAAGAAGCCACAGATACGGCACTTACAATGTGTGGGTGCTCCTCATAGGTGACGTTCAGCACCTCATCCACTGTGCGAATGTGCAGGTTTTTCTTGTAGGCAGGATCAAACTGGACTGTCAGACGGTGTTTCTCTCCGTACGCCAGGCGCACCGTCTGTAACACAGGCACAGCCACTGAAGGACCAGACGCTAACTGAACACATGAACTTCCTAACAAACAGCACGGTATTGGTGTCCTGTACTGCCAAACCTGCTGAGTGACGACAATCTGTTCTTGTGCCATCTCCTCTTAGAACACTCTGGATAGTCTCTAGATGGAGAACCCACACTGTGCTATGGGGACAAGCATGATGTTTGTGGTGTATGCCTCAGTTAATGGAATGGCACTGACTGCTAGCATACTGGTTAAGATGAAATGACTCATTACAGTGGGAGTGACCAAGAGACATAAAGGTAAAAATTGCACTGTTTCCTCGTATGTATTTTGTCCCTGACAAAGACTATTTGGGGCAAGCTTTATACATGTACTCCAGGACACCCCCCCCCCCCAAAAAAAAAAAAAGAAAAAAAAAAAAAGAAAAAAAAGAAGTGGTTTTATAATAATAAGTATTGTAAATGAGTTGTCGTGAGCTGAGAAATTTTATTATTATTTCAATTCCTCTGGACTGCACATTCCTCTGATATTCACATTACAGGTAACGTGATGATAATCCGCACTAATATCAGCACTTTATCCCAAATATTTGGCTCAAAGCGCCACAAGCTAAACTCAACACGCATGCTCACGTGAATCACATGTATTCTCTCAGACACTAGACATGAACATATTTCAATCACATGGTGCAAAGGGTCAGCTCAGCAATTTAAGGTTTGGAATTATTGAACTGCATTTACTTCTTAATTTTGTGGGCTGAACGGAGGGGAAGGAAGCCAGAGTACCCCAAGAGAAACCAAGACAGTCGGCCCATAAGAGAAAATTCTTCGCCCTGAGTGGAACTGGCACATGACCTCTCGCATTGGTCACAAAGTCTTAACCACTAGACCATTGGCCGCTGTAAGACCAAAAGCACACACAAAAAAACTTACGATCATTTAAATTACTTACTAATGCCTGCACTTTGTCTCCCGAAGGCAGCTGGATGCTGAAGGGGTACTTGAGAGTGAGCGAGACTGTGAGTGGCAGGGATGACACATTGCTCAGCTCCAGACTCTGTGTCTGCACTTCCAAAGGCTCTGTGCCAATCTGTCATGAAGAGGAAATATTTAACAGAACGTAAAACAAGCTGTGTGTGGGCAGCAAGACACTACTTCTGCCATGACTATTTCCACATCTATTTCTTTCTTTCTTTCTTTATTCATCCATACTCTGCTGAGAAATTTTGGGTGCGTCGCCACAGTAGCGCCGCTGCCCCTTTGTTTTTTCCTCTCCATGGTGTGTCTGAGCTCCAGTTGGAATAGCATCTTTAATGTTTAAGTGCACACTTGATGTTGTGTGTGCGTGTGAACATGAGGGTGAGACTGGCATGTGATTCTGACTTGATTTAGTAGGAAAAAAAATCAACCTAAACCCTGCCCACCAGAGATTCACACCAGGCAGCTTAGGATCTTGAACTTAGTAACACAACAGAAATGCACATACTTGACAAAGGAACATTTCAGGGTCATATCTAGATTAAATGGAGCAATGGATGCACCAACAGAGAAACAGCCAACAGAAAGAAACACAGAAGCACTAGTTAAACACTAATGAAGGCAGACACTCAGAGAAAAACCCTCACCTTGTCAACACGGTAGAAAAGACTCTTGGTAGAGAACTCAAGAAGAGGGCTGATGAACTCTGTGGCGACATCAACTTTCATGATGAGCTCCTTGCCTCCAGTTCGCCCCAGAATGGCATGACACAGCAGCCTTTCCCGCACAACCTGTGGGCTGTTGTTAAAAAAAAGAAAAAAAAGAAGGAAGTAAATAGATGAAATTAAAAAAATGTAAAAACTGATAAAAATAAAATACATGTGACTTGCTTTTAGGCAAACTACATTATTTGAAAGTCAGGGGAGAATGATGACATCATCTCACTTTGCGTTTTTTGCAACATGCGAATATTTGGAGAACTTGCTACTACAGAAGATCAGATTAGTTATGTAAGCGCTGAAATTAACCAGTACATAACAAGGCGCCATATCACTTGCATCCCTGCCATATTGCATAAGGTTTGGCAGATGCATCAATGGTATGACTGTACTACAGCCACACAAGCACACTTCTAACTGTGACTGCTGTAGCACATGTGAACTTACGTTTCCACGAACGCATCCAGGGCGAAGTCGATGGACTCGCCAGGCTTCAGTTCAAAGCGACTGGGTGACAAGATGAAGATGGGTCGATTCGGATCTTGCACTATGGTACTGGTATGCTTTTGCAGGATAAAAGTTGAGAACAACAGCTGAAGACAAATTAAGCTGACAACAACCAGAAAACTAAGTCAAGAAAAGGCGAAAAGAAATCTTGAGGGCTGACTTGCACTTAGAACACTGGAAGTGGAGGAAAAAGATACAGGAAGTTGATATACTTGCCTTCTCAGAAATAATGTACTGGTAGGTAGTCTGATCTTGTCTGTAGTGTTTATTTTGATCTGACTTGTACACAAGCAAAAGTGCAAGAGAGGGACACAACCAAACTGCACCTATCCACATCCACACCACCACCACCACCAACAACAACGATGACAAAGAAGTCAACAATGACTGACTCTCAGAATCAATCAAAACCTTTAAACTGCATGAGCAAGAAGACCGTGCTGGAGAGCAACACAAACTGCATACCTTCCCATCTTCTTTCCCGTTTGCCTTGGCATGTACAGAAGCCCTGGGTTTCACATAGGCGAACCCCTCTGTTGACCACATGAGCTGCTGGTGGCGGCGCCCACTGTTTGTCAGACGGAAAACCTTGCTCAGTGGTCGGTTGCTGAAAACAAAAATATAGCTTCAGCTTGCATTACACAGGAAAAAGTACCCAAACAAACAAACATAATAAAAATAAATACCACCCCCCCTCCACCCGCCTCACACACACACACACACACACACACACACACACACACACACACACACACACACACACACAGCCCGTCATCCTGAAAGGTGTCATGCACTGACCTGCTGCATGAAAAAAAAAATTGTTTCACTATCCTATGTGTTGTTACCATTTGAAAAAAGTGATGTGCAATTTTTAAGAACGGATTTTTAAGTTGTTGGTGATCACTGAACAGCATCTGCAATGATTTGTTTCCAGGATTGACATGGAGTTTACAAAACCTACAACAATGTAAGAGAACACAAACCCAACAAGCAAAAACACCCATTCTTGATTAAGTCCCGCGAGATGGATCATTAAGGTCTCAATACCTTTCACAGGCATACAAGAGCATGTGAAAAACTTTTCACTGAGTGTGCCGACTCTCTGCATCAGAATCAGTCCCTTGGGCCACAATATAGCATTTGAAACCAGTGTGGTGGCTCTGGATGGCATATATGTAGCTCTAGAAGTGTGCCCTGTACTGAACAGATGATGTTACTTGGACTGATACCCAACTAAACGGTGCTCATTGGTGGCTATTTTTCAAAGATTTGCCACATCACAGTCTGTTCAGGAATGGACCACACGCCCTAATATAATTATATGCCACAAAGTCATGAAAACGGTCGCGATGGTCAAATGAAACATCCTTCTAGCAGGCAACAGCCTTACAGCTTCAAAAGCAGCAGTTTTTCATCTCAGCGGGCTTACAAACGCAGAGGCTTTAACTCTTTGACGACGGAGCACAATTTCTGACACACGATTTCCTATAGGAAATCGTGTGTCAGAAATTGTACTCCGTCGTCAAAGAGTTGAGACGTGACTAAAGCTGAAGTAAACTGTACCTGAAATTTGGCCCCAGGTCCATGACCGACAAGAGGGGTGGGTCAGACGTGATGGTGGTGCCCACTCCACAGGCTGAGAGCGACATCACGCGAGACTGACTCTCCAGGAAATTCAGCTGCAGTTTGTCCTGAAACCTGTGCACCACCACACATAAAAACATTACTGTGCAACTGTATGCAAGCAAAGCCTCTGTAGGTAGATAATAATTTGGTCACTTGGTCAGTCATCTGATAGGAGAAGAGGGGTTCAGTGCTTTGATTTGATAAACACTTCTTCCCTTTTACTGAATTACAGTCATTGTCCAAGAATCAACGAAACTTGTGGGTGAAACAAAAGAACAGCAACAACCAAAACCAACAACAGCAACTAAAAATTTTGTCAGTGGATGACTGGAAACATCTCTTCCACTTCACCAGGACATTTCTTGCCAACAGCCATGAATCAGTATTGCCTACACCCCAACAGCTGCATTTCCCCAACCCGCAAAAACAGCAATGCTCACTTGCTTGGATAAGGAAACCATTGTGCATGGAAAGGTACATGCAGTGAAAACTACAGAAGTGCAAGACAATGCTTACTTGACACAATCGTCGAGATTTGCAGTGACCACAATTTCCATCTTGCTCTCAGGGGGAATCTCTCCCTCGACCGGCTCCACATGGAACGCTGAGTTTGGTCGCAACTATAAACAGACATTGTAACAATTACTACCCACTGCAAAACAGTTAACACATACACAATGAAGCCCTCAATCTCTCCTCCATCCTCAACCCCCCCCCCCCCTTTTTTTCTAACATATATTCATATTAAACCAGAACAATGGCCAAACACCTGGTTTTTCTTCTGGTTTTCAACGGACAGGCTTTGTACAGATGCTGATAATTTATGTATCAGATTTAAAAAAAACACACACACAAAAGAAAAAACAGAAACAAAACTGACCCCCCCCCAATTACAAACACAAAATAATAATAATAATGATAATAATAATAACTGAGTATTGTGTAGGCGCTTCTACCCAATTTCTTTAACTGGCTCAAAGCGCCGCGAGCTGAACCCAACACGCACGCTCACGTGAATCACACGCGTTCTCTCACACTCTGGACATGAACACATTACAATCATGTAGTGCGAAGGGTCAGCTCAGCAATTTATACCAACAACAAAAATACCAAAACATACCATGTGTGCAGTGTACTTTGCCGATATGAGAGACTCATTGGACAGAGTAATGGTCTGGGGCATGTCTGTCAGCACGGGTACTGTGCCCCAGTCCAGCTTCTGTGGTGTCATGTGGACAACAGGACCTTCCCCAATGCACGAAATGTGCACACGCTGCACAGTAATAGCACAAGGGTTTGTCAATCATGATCATCATCATCATAATAATAAGAAGAAGAAGAAGAATGATAATTATGTGTATCATATGGGTGCTTTTACCTGATTGTTGGGCTCAAAGTGTCACAAAATGAACCAGCACGCACGCTCATGTGTATCACACGCATTTTCTCTCATCCTGGACCTCACATTACAATCACACGGTGCGAGTGGTCAGCTCAGCAATTCAGGTTTCGGAATTTAGAACTGCATTATTTTGATTGTGTGTGTGTGTGTGTGTGTGGGCTGAACATATTCAAAGCAAAGGTGGAGGAAGCTGGGGTAACTGGAAAGAATCCCCAGCGATCTGCCCCAAGAGGGACTCAGTCCCCAACCTCTCCATTTGGTGGCAGAAGATGTTACCACTACACCAATGATCACCCCAGTTATTCACTGTATATACTGGCTGGGCACAATGCAATGCACAAGTTAAAGATTTTTACTCTGCCGGAGTACTTTGGCTGGTTGGGTGCAGACACAAGTCGCTTCCTTCAAATCATTCAAATCTTCTGTATTTACACCTTATGCATGTAAGAACCATAAGCGTAAGTTGTGCTATATTAAAAAAAAAAAAAAAAATGATGCTGACCATTGGTGGCTCCTGGTTACCAAAGATGGTCACTAAACATGGCATCTCCTGTTCCTCAAGGAGCTGGAGGCGAATCTCCAGTGGGACATCACGCACGGAATGCGGCATCACCACACCCTGCAAATTCACAAATCATGAGTCACTCGCTATAGCAGGTCATGGCAATAAATGACAAATCATGCCTACTTTACAACATAAGATGGCTTCAACTGATTACAGGTGCAGACCATATTATCTTCAGAGAGTGGACTGTCGATGGGGATCTGTATTCTGCTATATATAAACTTGAGCCATGAAGTTAAGCAATCTTTCATAAAACAAAACAAAGCAGTTTGTTTAATGCTAATGCGCTCAGGGTCAGCTCAGCAATTTTAAGTTTTAGAATTTGGAATTGCATTTATCTTTGTATTTTGTGGGCAGCACATTTCCAAAGTAGAGGGGGAGAAAGCCGGAGTACCTGAAGAGACTCCCCCCCCCCCCCCCCCCCCCACCCCTGACAATACATATGAGAATGAAAAATTCTTTGCACCGAGTGGGACTCGAATCTACCCTCTCGCATTGGTCGCTAAGTCTTCACCATTAGACCACCGAAAGCCCAAATTATCATCATGTTCCCAGCACTGTACCTTAGGCTCAGAGCTCTGGTAAAGGATGGGCGGACAGTCAATGCCAAGCTCTTCCTGGGGCAGGATGATGTACTTGGCTGGCAAGTCTGTGTCGTTGTGGAGCCGCAGAGATCGTATGTATGGGTAGCGCAAGAAACAGCGGCCATAATCCATCATAGGATTCAGCACAGTGATTTGCGGTATGATGCACCTGAACAAGACAACAAAAATAAGTAAAATGAACAGCAGTCTGGAAACCAGACTCAGGCTTCAAAAAATGTTTTGAATGTGACTTTCTCATGGAAGATTTTTATTTAATGCTATGGATGGCTTTTTACATACAGGATCTAGACAGATCCCTGCCAGCTTCTGTATAAGTGAGACTCGTAAAGTATGTGTAATTAAATACATACAGGATCTAGACAGATCCCTGCCAGCTTCTGTGTAAGTGAGACTCGTAAAGTATGTGTAATTAAACACTGTTTTAATATTATAAGCCAAGCTTTGGAAACCAACTATTCGTTTTCTTTCCTTTCATCCACATGTTGAACGAGCATGACAACTGGCCAAGATCCAAAGGGAGTGATGAAACACGACATGATCTGGCCAGGCCACTCTGCCACTGTATGACCTTCCACAAACATCACATCATTAGAACCAGGTACTCACTTGGCAGTGATGGGAAGACTGAGAATCTCCTCCCCGACGTGGTCCACATCCACAACCAAAACAGTCTCATACTTCCGTGGCTGGTTGGAGGTCAAGGTCACTGCTACCTTCATCTCGCTCTGTGGTGGGATGGTGCCAGTCGATGGCAGCACATCAAACTCACGAGCAGCAGTTCCCACAATCCCGTGTCGTGGGGTGGGTGAGTTTTCTGGCGCATCAGGTTCAAGGTCAGTGGTGGCGCAGATGCTGGGTGTATGTCCATCACCAATGACGCGGAGATGGAAAGACATGGGCACCAGTGATGTATTCATCAAAGTGCAGGTGCGGGTGTGCTTGAAACCTGATACATAAAATATCACAAGCAATCAGTTTCAGGATGACATCTTTTATGATACTAATAATAGGTATAATAGTAACTGTGTATTATACAGGTGCTTTAACCATTTTCTTGAATGGGACTGAAGTGCCGTGAACTGAATCAAACACGCACACTCTCATTAATCAAACACATTCTGTCACAAACTGGACATAAACAACCACGTGTTGCGAAGGGCCAGCTCAGCAAGTTAAGTTTTGAAATTCAGAACTGCATTTATTTTCAAATTTGTGGGCAGAAGATTTCCAAAGTAGAGGGAGAGGAAGCCAGAGTACCCGAAGAGAACCCCCGATGATCGGCCTGAATGAACGGTGCCACATATGAGAGAGAACAAATCTTTCGCCCAAGTGGGACTCAAACCTGACCTCTTGCTCTGGTGATGAAGCTTTAACCCCTAGACCACTGACAAAACATAACAATCTTGAACTGCAGTGCACAATGAGGCAACAGTTCAAACCTAAGTCTCAGTGACTGAGAAAGGGTCAAATAACATTTTAAAAGTAGGGACAAGCCAGGCATCCTTTTGGAATACATGTAGTAGGGTGCACAAGTGGTTGAAAAATTAATAAAGAAACAAAAAAATGTTAAGTTGAATGAAATAAAAGCGAGGATTTCAGAGGAAAATAATGTTATCACTATCTTACCATACGACACCATGCCAAACTTCAGCTTGGGTACATCAAACTGGAATGTTGGTCCAATCACAGAGCCCCTGGGGAGAGAGAGAAACTATATAAAACTCCGGTTCTTTCGCTGAGACCTCAGTCCCTGTGTCCATAAAGACCAGTACGGATGAGAGATATCTGTGAATATTTTAGCTGGTCTGATGGACATGATCAGTCATACAAACAAATGAAATACATTAGTGGTAAAAGAACCAATCGATACACAGTTGCACACACACATGCACTCAGACACATACACGCACGCACACACACACACACATAAAAGGGTGAATAAAACGTACTTAAAAGTGACATTCAGCTTTTCAGCACTGCCATCAATCTGGAAACTGAAGTCCTCTGAAAAGTCCCCAAGGTACGGGGAGCTGAATGCGACCTGCACAGCCTGATGCCCCCCGGGCATCACGATGCCCTCGGCTGGGTTGAATGAGAAGCAAGGGCCGAAGATGGAGTTGTTGGGGAGGACGCTGTAGATGGCATCAATGTCTCCCTTGTTGGCCATCACCAGCTCGTATCTATGTCGGGAGCCGATGAAGATGTTGCTCATGTCAAGAACCTCAAATGAGAACTCGATCTGCATGAAACGGATGATGGATACTGGTCAGTTTTGGGTGAGCCAGTCGCAATGAAATAAAACATTGAAAATATGCCTGGGATAACAACTAAAACAGAAGAAAACAAACTTGACACACACACACACACACACACACACACACACACACACACACACACACACACACACCACACACAAACACACACACACACACACACCACAAACACACACAAAACACAACCACCAAAGCTAAACACCAACATTAACAAACAGTACACACTGTTACTGATGACCTGAAAAGCATTACATGTATTTCATTGGGTGAAATTACACTGACTGATGATGAAGTTAAACACAATCAATTTATACTCTTACAGTGCTTATTTCCATTTGAGAATATCACTTACACATCTATGTCTTCAGAGTACAAATGAAAAGGAAAATGTATTGAAAACTTTTCCATCCTTGACACAAAGGAACCGTCACAAGGTTACCTTGGGTCCTGATCCTTCACCACGGATGCGCAGAGGAAGACGACTCTGGCGACCAGTGATGTCGCAGAACGCAGTGCGAGTGTACAGAATGGCCTCTCTTGGCTTGAAGACAATGCTGACTTCAAAAGAGGAGTTGGGCCAGATGTCTCCCTCCACTGGTTCAATCTTGATCACATCATCATCAAAGAGCATGGGATCCCTCTCCACAACCTGTGACAGAAGGTTCAAATGAAATTAATACCATACCAAGTACTCTACAACTTCTTCTGGGCAACCACCCTTTTGGCCGGATGGCCAAAACGTATTCTGCTGCAAACATGACTACAAATTTACATTTAGGTAGAAGGAATGGAAGGTGTTTAGAAATGGGAGACAAAATTGTATGTTTTGGTTAGAGTTCCAAAGAAAGTGACAACAAACAGTTAAACAGATGTTTTATTAACCGAAAACAGTGTTGGGTTGGGTTGGGTTGAAACCCATCAACAAACATCATCCGAGTGCCCTTTGCCCTCACCCTTTTCCTGTTCTGGAAAGTTCTGCTGAGAATGGAGAGTTTGTCCCTGAGTGTGGGATCAGCCACGCACTCCTCCAGGAAACGGTCTGTGTCTGTATTCTCCTCTCTGTCCAGCTCAATCTGATGCCTGTAAACAACACAAGACCACCGGCATATTGAAAAAGGTTTGTGCATGTCGCCGTTATTGATACCTCAAACCAAATGCACTTTTGTTTATATGCACCATCCCAGGCCATGGCCTCACACAGGGCTTTCTCTTTCTCTCATGCCAACACACTTTTTATTCATAAGAAAGTGTTGTCCTTACAAAAGCTTCTGCTGGTCCTCTTCTTCCTGTGTGGCAAACTGTGTCCAGCGGAAATGGGCGATGACGTCAGAACGGTTTGTGATGGTGACGGTACGCTGCGATGCCATTGACAGGTACGTGTTCTCCATGCGCAGCGAGTTCTTGTCCAGACGCACGCTGGCATCTTGTGCTGCGCCATACAGGCTGACAAACACTTTCTCACCTGTCAAAAACAGATAATCATACTAAACACTCGTGGATTCACTAAGAACATTTTCTCCAAAAACAGTCCTAAGCATACCCACAGAAGTATAGAGATAGACGCACCGCGGTGCCGGAAAAGTGACGCAGCGGCGTGCCATGTTGCTAGTACCTGGAAGTGCCAGCTGTTTACATAGCGCGCATAGCATTGGCCAGACGCTATCAGCTGTTTACATAGCGCGCATAGCATTGGTCCGCTTTATCTTACGTCACATTTCTGATGACGTCTTTCTAAAGAACTTAGTATTTCGAACGAGGCGTCCTATACACAGAGCCTCTGAGTTCTGGTATTAGTAAGATGGCCGCGATAGCGACACTCGCAAGCAGCGGTGGCAGCGGGCGGCGGTGCGTCTATCTCTTTACATCTGTGAGCATACCCCAGAAATGCTGTAGTACTGATTAAAACCTATGTGGTAAAATGCCCAAAGTTATCACATGCATATAATGTATATACACCCACTGTAACAGTAAATACTACTGTGCAGTGTTTTCCGTGATTCGAAAATACAAGGGTCAAATTTTTTAGGGTAAATCAGGTGGATCCATACATCAGATTCTGTCTGTTACGCACAATGGCTCAGTGGACATGCGATGCTGCAAGTGTTCGCTTTTTGTTCATTGAGTTTCTGGGCCAGAGAGATTTGGGGAAATACTGTTTGTCACCGCGAGATCAAACATGCGTGTCCCCTGTGACGTGCTTTTCTCAAATTTGTGCGTCAATGTAGGAGTTCTCTGCGTACAAATACGCACACTGGGAGCACTGTTGCTGCTGACATTGATGTTGTTTTTCTTTTGTTGTTTGTTTCTTGTTTGTTTGTTTGGGTGTTTTTGTTTTGTTTGTTTGGAAATAAGTACCTATGGAAGTACAGACACAGAAAACTAGCTATACTGAGCAGTACCTGTGTCGTATGTGATGATCAGATCACCATGGTGATCTCCAGCCTGTGTGGGGTTGAACTCTATGGTGACCTGCAAGTTGTCCTTGACGGGCAACGTGCCGATGGTTGGAGTCACAGTGAACGGCCTGCAGTCACATCACACAAGCCAATTAAGATATGCCAATTCTCAGAATGCAAAAGACTTGTTCTGATGATGAGTCGCAAGTTAAACATTTATACAACAGGGAACATTCGTATTTTGTATGTATTGTGCATTATTAATGCACAATGAACACTTGTATTTTGTATATTGTTCAGTATCATGGGTAGTATAACCTCAAATACTTTGCAGTATAAGGGTGATTCTTCATCAAGGGAGAGTACTGCGGGCCTTGAGACATGCTATGCTTTACATATTCCATAACAATTAAGTACTTTCAGTGGTCATCCCATAATCCGGAACTTGTTGCTAGCTATTTATACTCATCCGAATAATTTATTTTCAGAAATTCTCAATCAAGAAAATGTAATTTTTTAAAAGTTCTCAGTCTGAGAAAATTTACTTTTGGAAACTTCTCACTCTGGAAAATTGGCACTCACTGACCTATCCCAGTTCACAAGACAGGAAGATGCTACCATGTACACTACACCAAAAAGGAAAACTCACTTCTCTGCCTCCAAAGTGAACCTGGCCTCTCTGTTGCCGATGTTGCGGATAAGCAATGTCCGAGAGTTGGGGTACTTGACAGGGCAGGTAGGGAAGTGGACATCATCTGGAAAGTCAAGGATTCCTCGTGCTCCGATGGCTTGCACTGGCACCACGAACTTCTCCCGCTCGGTGTGGCAGATCAGCTCATGGTTGTAGTCCTGAAGAAAATAGTGAAAAATGTAAAAGGGGTACAATGTACCATTTTTGTCCTGGTAAGCTGTTATGTAACCCGCAGGGAAAAAGGAAGTGAGGCCAGCCTTGCAACAGCTGGAGGTGGGACACTGAGGCAGAGCTATATAAGCTGGGGACCAACTGGACTGGAGTGGCAAGAATAGCCCAGAACAGAGTGCGATGGCGAAGGGTTGTCGATGGCCTATGCTCCACTTGGAGCCAGGGGCCTAAGTAAGTAAGCTGTTATATATTTAATATCACATGCACACATGCATGCACGCACGCGCGCACGCACACACACTCACCCAAACAAAAAATTTCACTCACTCACACACACACACACACACACACACACACACACACACACACACACACACACACACACACACACAATTCCATGACACACAGGCATTAATTCTAGCTATCAGGAAAACAACCCCCCAAAAAACACCACCAAAAACAGAATTATCACTACAGGTTCTATCAGGTTACAACAAGCACACCAACCTTCTTCTCATCTGGCATGAACTGTATGTAGAAAGTAGTTGGCAGGCCAGGGCCAACCTTGTGCCCAACATTGTGTGGACTGATGATCTTGAAGTACGGCGAGTCTTCCTGTGTCACTTTCACCAAACGCGGAACCTGCAACCCCATGTAAACATGTAGCAATTAGCATTTATCAGGGAGTGCGTTTATTGCATTTCTTTGCATTTGTGGGATGTGCGATGCATTTTCAAGGAACTTCAGCATACTCGTACGCATTTTGAAACAGCCCCTATTGCACCCACATGTTGGTGTTTTGACAGCGTCCCTGCTTGCTGGGCTAATCTCTTGTCAAATACCGCCGGAGTGTGACATGAGTTTGAATACATTGGTCACTAGCCAGTCGAGTGACAGCTGGCAAAAGTCTCTGTACAACTTTTTGTACACCGGCAGTTAATTGGTTCCCTTCACAGGCTGATGTCACAAAAATCAAAAACTTTTTGTGGACGCTTTTAATTTTTTAAAAGCCATATGCAATGTTGCTACAGCAAAATACAAAACACCAGTGTGACCCCTGATTTTATACATGTATGTATCACTATTTGCTTGATCAAAAAGACCTCAATGTTTCTCTCTCTCACACACACACACACACACACACACACACACACACACACACACACACATTCAGAGTTCCGTCAATAGTAGGAGAATTCCACAAAACAGTGGATCAGCAAATCTGAGTCAGACAAATGTAAGTGCATTGACAGACTGTGAAAACAATGTTTCTAACATAGTTCTCAATCAGTAACTTCCATACTGTGGTCAATTACAATTATTATTGTTATTACAAAAGAGACACAGAAATGGTGCATCGTTCACACTCGACAAAAGTGTTTCATAATTAGATATAATTTTTGTTTTTTGGGGTGTTTTTTTTTGTTTTTGTTTTTATGTGTGTACCTTATCGTTGTTGCGGAGAAGAAGTGGAACCTGGTAGATCTCAAACGGCTCAAAGTTCTGGAAGTAAATCTCAGATGGGAAGGGTTGGAACAGCGGCTCGTCGATGTTCACTTGTGAAAACTGGAAAACACAATAAGAGCTGACTCCTGAAATTATATTGCAGAAATGAATATATACATGTTTATACCATTTTTTTTAGAATATATATTATCTTTTCCACTAGAGTGTCTATGTTTGATAGTGTATGTAACTGTAAGTGTACTTTTTATCACTGCAAGTTTTGTGCATACCCTGTGACTAGCGCTTTGCTGTCAGTGTCACGCCAAGTTTTACTGAGTATCAGCATTATGGTAGACACGCGACGGAGCAGTACAACAATACAGATGGTCTGAGGCAAAAACGACTGTAACTTTTATTTCTACTAAATTCTAGGAGGACGGAGGGAGAGGAGGGGGCATGGGGAAGGGTGCATGTGCATACCTGCACTTGCTGTATGATTAATTATCAACAAACTAAATGCCACCATTGACATAACACAAGCGTATGCATGCAAACCTTCTGCAGGGACGTATCTCCCATGTCCAGCAGTTCCACTTTGCGTGGCACCCTCATGATGTGTGTATTGGCCAGCTTGTGTTCCGTGTCCAACTTCATGTCAAACAGGAACTTGCTGGGGGTCATCTGTACAACACAGGTTAAACAAAAAACACAAAAAAAGGTCATCTTACGGCAAAGATATGTTTCATAAATGTTTTGTACTTTACTTTTTCTCATGCATACATAATAAGATAAAGACATGTGACAAAACGTGTTTTGCTTGAGAAATGTTTTTGTTACCAATGTATTATTTTCCATTTTAACTTTGACCCCTTACACAACAATTTTTTTTTAATCACACTGCTTGAAATGTCTGCTTTGTAAAGGGCATTTCAGTAAATAAATACCTTTCACAAAGGCATTAATATTTGCAAAATTGCAAAACATGTTTTTCAAAAGCAAACATACAGTATCACATCAAACCAGCATATGTACTGTACTCCATGACCTATCTCATCTTAAAAAATAAAAAGACAAAGAAACAAATATGTATACAAAATAATGAACCATAAAAGGTGGCTGAAGAATACAAATGGCCACTAGCAAAACTGAATAATTTAACATAAAACAGCAAATAAAACAACAGTAAAAACTACACAGGAACCAAAATCTTGTGATCAGATTTTGTGTGTGTGTGTGTGTGTGTGTGTGTGTGTGTGTGTGCGTGCGTGCATGTGTGTGTGTTTAAACTAACATAAAAAAGAAACGCGTAAGAATAAACAGCAGAACTGGAACAACAAAAACAAGGATGGTCGTTTATCATACCACAGGCTCAGGTGGAGGGTTTTTAACTAGTCTTGGATGCGGAATTTCACGTTTGATTTTCACTTTCTTCACTGCTCTTGAGCGCTATAATTCATACACACACGTTAAAAAATCTAACAAAAAGATCCTTCACCTTAAAGCTATTCTCAGAAAGAAATGAGGTGCCAAATTTATATATCGGATGGAGGTCAAATGTCTACGTACACCAGTCAGTACAATTTGATGGTGTGGAATTGGAGGTGCAGGAATAGTTAGTTATTTAGGGCTTTATGCTACGCAAGCAATAAAGACTATTTCGCGGCTACTGGGGGTGCAGCAATCTAGGACAATTCAATAGACAGAAAACCAAGGAAGAGACTAGAAACTTATAGAACTCTATGTTATATGAGAAAGCTTAGGACTCTTATGAAAAGTAATATATGCATGAAGTTCCATGCAAAACAAAGATGAAAAACTACCATACCTTGTATTCTGGCTCATCTCCACGAAGGAGTTTTGGGTTGCGTGGTGCAACCACTTTGGACTTGTAATTCTGAGCCTCTTCACTCAGGGTGTCAAGGGTACCGGTGGTACCCACCACCTCGCCAAATGGGCCCAGAGGCATTCTGGATCACGATCAATAGTCAGTTAAACAAACTGTACACAGAAATTTTCTCCAGTTTACTTACAAACAAGATAAGTACAAATTGCACATTTTGAAAGGAATACACACATAAAGGAATAATCACTGTTGTATTTTATCCCAGAAAAATGCTGGATTTGATTCTTAATTCAATGTGTCTCTGGTTATGTGACTACAGATCTGTACTCCAGACTAGCTAAGCTTTACGTAATTGCTGCAGCCTGCTGTTCGCCCAGGGCAAAAATTTTGCACACCCATGTTCGTGGCTGACACCCCCTACCTAGCACCTCCCACCGGCAGCCACCCCCCTCCCACCCCCCTCCATGAAGGTAACACAGACTTGGCCCCTATACACTGCCATCTTCTGTCTGTACTTGTCACAGTGATCACGGGATAAAGAACAATTAAGCCTTAGTGATACAGGACGTCCTCCTCTCTCCCATCCCAACCCTTCGACTTGACAGCGGCATGTCAGTCTCATCAATCACGCTTGGAGATTACTAAAACTGAGCTTAAACCAGCCGACGCTGATGTTCGGTATGAGACACGTAAAGCTAGTCTGCGGTACTGATCTACATGCAGTCATGTAACTGGAGACACTGAGTTCTAAATTTGCTCATGTTTCCACTTTCAACGCATAAATACATTACTTTTCGGTACGTGCTTGTACGATGCCTCCAACACGATAGTTTTACCGATCGTAAGGTCTAACAATTCTTAACCACAGGGGAACAATAAAATCCCAGTTCAATTGGAAACTTTTTTCCTTGATTTCTTAGTTCAAATTCTGGTCACAAGTAACAAATTTACCTGGCTGTATCAATCACTAGACAGTTAGGCCCTGTTCTTGAACGCCATTTTGCATCTGTTACTATGGTCTCGTGTTGCCATAACTGTCAGAAAAACAAGCAGCGATTGGGCTGTTTCGGAAAATCGAACCAATAAGTGAGCTCGTTTTAACTGAATTGTACAAAGGTAAAACACAGAATATTATTTTAATTTGTATAACTTACAAAGGAAAACTCGTACAAATGTATCCAAAAGCATAGAGTAAAAGCAAAAACTAAACTGCTTCCTTTCTTTTATAACAGAGATTTACGAAGATTCCTTACAAGGTGTACGCAAAAACCAGTTACGTAAACAATTTGTATTAAGTTTATAAGGAGCATTTGACCAAGACTAAACAAAATCAGCCTGATTGTTTGATGGGCTTGATTTATGTAGCCTTTTCCAGGGTATTTGTCAAAAAAAAAGTTCTTTCAATGCAAACATTACTCATCCGACCATGTGACGATATTTTGACGTCATCGACTTATGTGTACAGAATTCCATTACGCAAATACGCCCTTGGGCTTGCGTCAGGTTCCAAGGGCCGGGTAGACCGAAAGCGTGACTGGCCAGTAACTTATGCAAACGCAGAGAAGAGGCAATCATGAAGATCTGGACGTCTGAACACACTTTTGAGTAAGTCGAAATTTGTGCATATGACCCTTATTTTTTCATTGAACACAGAATTTGTCAACGCATTCGCCAGATTCTGTCCAATCTTTGAGATGCCCTTTCCGGCGGCTTGCCCTCTAGTTTGGTCACCTGTAAGTGCACGTGGGGAACGTTACCTTAACACTTGCTTCTCATTCTCGGTGAAATCGAACCCCAGTTCTTATTTCTGTTGAGCTGTGGTATCGGATATCTGTCTCCCGTTGTGTGTGTTAGTGTGTGTTCGTGACTGTGTGTGGTTGTCACTTGTGAGTCTGAGATGATGATGTTTTACTTGGAACTCATGCTGCATGTACTGTTTTAAAAAGCCCAGCTGATTCCACATGTATAATTATATATCTGGTGTTCAGGCTGCAAGTCTTAAATTATGGGAGGTAAAACTTAAAGAGAGACCGGCAAGTACCTGTAACATGCTGTGTAGAGGATGATCAAGGCACCATGTAAAAATTGATTATACTTTTTTTTATATTTGGTGGTTGGGTGTTGACAGTCAGCTTGTTACTGTTACTGACACTAGATGAAAAGATCCTTTCACTGGAAACCAGGAGTTTATTTGAATGACTTTTTGTCTGTGTATCTTTGACAGAATTACACATATAAATCTGCATGCGTAAAGCTTTCAGCTCATGACAAGGATGTGTACTGTTTCACTTTCAGGAAGTGTTGTGCTTACTGTACGTTAATGTACCCTCTAGTGTTGTGTGATTTAAAATACATATTCACCAAGACTATGTGTGTACTGAGCTTTTCTGTAGCAGTCTTTTTATATACTATCTGTCGTCAGTCATCCATGGGAGACCGTAGTCACAGCAGCCTGGCGCAAGTACCCGAACCCTCACAATCCAGCAGTGATTGGCATGGATGTTGTTGACAGGAAAGTAGATCCAAAGGGTATTCTGCGCAGTCATCGGCTGATCAGCACAGCATGGGGTCTGCCAACATGGGCAACAAAGGTATCATCTCATTTGTCTCCCTTTCTGGTCCTTACAGTACTCCTCGCTTAAGGTGACCCCCCACGGGACCAAAATTTGTTTGGATCTTATCCGAGGGGCACGCTAAACAGTCCTCTGATAAGATCAACTACCAGTAAAAAACTTGATCTTATCCGAGGAGCTCAATATTTGGCGATTATGTCATTTTTTTCACATTTTAGACCGAAAGACTTTCCGCCAAAATATGTAATTCTACACACACACACACACACACACACACACACAAGCACAAACGAACGCAAATGCATATATACCCCCCCACCCCCCACCCCCATCCCCCCTTTTTATTTTTTTCCGAACCCTGTGGATCGCCCCTGTTGAGGGATGGTTGCACTGATGTTTCGTGAACAGCAAAAGTACTTCAACTTGCCTTCCGACTAAGCCTAGAAATTAACCAGGTCTCTCGCTCCCCCCCCCCCCTCCCTCTCTAACAACATAAGTATCACCACCACCACCATCATATCGCCACATTGCTCCCTGCATTCCAGCTCTTATCTCTTTCACAAAGATTGTACCAATTTCTAGATCTAAAAGGACCCTGGACGAAATAAGAAATCTTTTGTAAGTACAGTATACTCATCTGCGGTAAACTATCTTTATCGTCAGTTCATCAAAAACAAGCCCCCCCCCCCCCCCCCCTTTCAGTTTCCATTTTCATTCTTTGGGTATCATCTCATGGAATAAAAATGAAATAAAAATTCGTCTGTTTCGTCTTCGCCTCGCAGTGAAAATCCGGGTGTTGTTTCCAAGGGAAGCCACTCTCATCACATGGATTTCATCTTAAGCGGTAGTCTTCTCCATTTGGGAACCAAAACAGGGGTGACGTAGTCCGAGGTTTTCCCTTATCCGAGGTGACGCTAAGCGAGGAATTCTAAATGGTACAAAGAAGGCTTTTGGCCGGGACCAACAACCTGATTGATCTTATCAGAGGTGTGACCTTAAACGGTAGTGACGTTAAGCGAGGAGTACTGTATATATTTCATATCCATGCTGGACACTGGTCATGGACCAGCTAATTTTGTAGTGATCTGATTACTTTCACATGAAGGCGGTCATATGTCTTATTATTTCTGCGCTTTAGTCATAATGATTCAGGACAAATGTCTGAACTTTTTCGGTCAGCCAGAACATGATTGTGTCCTGTTACGTACAGTTCCCATGGATATGAATTCCTGAAGGGGTATATATATATATATATCTTATGTGTGATTTTTCGATTTTCTATGACCAGTGCCATCTGCAGCTCTGGATTGTGTGTGCAGTTAAATTCTAATGATACATTTAGTTTGGGCAACTTAGTTGAATATACTCATATAAATAAATGAACTAGTTCAGAAGTTGCTTTTGAAAACTAACTTAGCTTTTACAAACTCTTTTGCAGCTAGTGGGTATGGACAAGGTTGCGTATGCGAGTGAACATTCCGAGGTAGACCCACAAAACAAGCGCTTCACTTTGAGGGCAAGAAATGTGAGTGATAAATGTACTTTCGGAATTGAGGTCTGACAATAAAGTAAAAGTAATTATGATAATCATGATTATGGTAATAAAGGATTCGCATAATTATATCACTACTGGTTTCAGACGCAGTATCATAATGTCAAGAATTTCTTGCGTTTGTAGGAGCTACACTGCATAAATGTGTATTTAGGTATGTAGAACATGTTTGTCTAAATGACTGGTATGTTTTTTTTTTTGTTTTTTTTTTTAATGTTAACTAATGTGGAGAAAGTGGTGTGCTTAATATGTTGTGTGTGTGTGTTTGAATTTTTAATTAACATTTACATTATCATTCACTTTTTCAGCTAACATTTTGCAACACAGTGACAGTTGATGAGGTCTTGGAATACACTCCCCACCCAGAAGACAGCAGCAAGTAAGTGTCCATGTGTTTTATTTTGTAATGTCTTTGCTTTCTGTAGTTTGTCTGCTGCCTTTAATGTTAATTGTTGCTCTTATGATAAGTATACTTGCTATTTGTTCAGTTTAGTTATTTGTTCAAATGGTTACTTTCAGGACTCAGCTGAGACAGGAGGCTGTTGTGAATGTGTATGGCATCCCATTGTGCAGCAAAATGGAATCCATTATGACAGAATCCATCTCAAAAAACGCTGGCAAGGTAAGCTCCCTTGTGTGATAGTCAGTGACCATGTCTTGATTCAGGTCACTTGGGCCACTTGTTCAGTCATGATGTCGATCACATATCTCAGAGTCATGTTTGGTCCTTTCAGATTGTTTCGCTTACATGTGCGTAGAAAAACCTTGCTTTGAAATCTGTTGAGTATTGCATTGAATTTGTTGTTGTTGTTGTTTTTTTCTAGTCTTCAACTTTTCATTCCATGAGCAGCATTCACCAGTCTTCTGATTTGTGCATTGAGTTTATAATATCAGCAAACAACCAACTTATAAAGAATGGAGATAACCTGTTTTTAAACACCCAGTTTTTTTGTGTCCCATTTTAATTTAGAATTTGCTCATCAGTATCTGACAGTCTAGTTGTTACTTGTATTACATATAAATATTTGCATGTATTTAAAATTGTTTCTAGGGCCGACAGGCGATGGAGTGGGTAATCGGCAAGATCAAGGTGGAAGCACAGGAGCTGTCAACTGAGGCTATGAAGCTTTCGGAGGAGCTATCAACGGAGGCCAGGAAACATTTTGACAGTGTCTCCACAGAAGCGAAGAAGCATTGGGACAGCGTCCTACCCCACGTCAAGCACACGGGTACAACTTCCAACTCGACCTTGTGACCACACGCTGCTGTCTAGCCTGGCCCAGTCCCATGTCCAAGTTACCCACCGCTGTGCCACTTTGAACTCCACATAATCCCCTAAGCAAATTGTGATACACTTGGAGTGCTGGGTTGTGTCTCTGACTGTTAGTGCGGATCGAGAGTGCTGTGTATTGGTGAGTGTTGGTGTTTCTGCCTGTGCTTCGATATATTCAGTCTAGATATGATTGTTGTGCTTCACGTTGCACACTCCTGGTGGCTCTACGTGTACTTGTGAACTCAGCTTGCATAATCCCTCCCTGAAAATTGGGGTTGTGAACTTTGTGAGATCAGGCAATACTTTATTCTGATTTAAAAAGAAAATTAACAGCGTTGATGAAAGTGTCGGTGTTCCTTGCGGCTTTCAAAACAGAGAGTCACTTTGACGTTCTCTGTCAAATTCAGAGGGTCATTTTGTAAAATCAGTGAAGTACGGCCTTAAAATTCTGCAACAGATTCAGAAATCTCTGTGTAAACGACGCACACGTGTGTAATAAGGAACATTGAGTATGGTTTTGCATACTGCACTTGAACAACCCCCTTCTGTCATTTTTGAAACTGGTATTTTAAAAGACCTGACATGCAGTATTTAAAGTAAAAGACTGTGAAGAAGCCACTTTGCTGCTTGCTTGTACAAACAGAAAGGACATAAAAACTACAAATTCAAGGACATTCAACCTTCCCCACTTCATGTTGAAGGATATGTACTGTAAATAATAGGGATTCTTTGTAGTGTGTGATCACATGCTCTGTGCCGCCGTTTGTATGTTGGGAATGGATGATAAAAGGCTCTTGTGATTTTCTGGTTGATGGCTCACAGGTGTGAAAGTTAGTAGTGTGTAGTTTGAGAAATCAGGAATTCGTTTGTGATCTCTTGTGTTTACAGCAGTGTTTGTTTGGATGACAGCAGGTTTTTGCCCCACTCTGCATCTTCAACAGAATTGTTTGTATATGTTGGTGGATTATTCTGTATTGTCATAATTTATTTATGAAAGAAGTGCTTTAATGCATGTTTTGTACATGATGAAGAAGTTGAGACTTGTGAAAATATGACAATAGTACAGAAACTGCTATTTGGAACAGCATTCCTCAGGGTTCAAAGATCTTCATAATTTTCGTAACGTGAAACCCAGTGGTATAAGCATTTTTCTTTGCTGAACAAACTAGTAGCAAAATGTATATTTCACTGACAGTTTTGTTCAAATTCATTTGACGCCTTTCTTTCCATATTTTTGCCAGTCTTTGATAACATCGTGCCTGGTTTGGGGCCAGATATTTGTACTTGCCATTAATATCACCCGTGTGTGGTGGAAAAAGATGTTAAACCCTTAAAACACCCACCCATCCACCCTCATCATGATGGATTTACAATCGTTCATGACAACAACAACAAATGAACTTCAGTTTTTCAGTACTTTTGCAACCAAGACTCATGTAATTTGCAGAGATGGACATAGTTTGCAGCATTAAACCCCTCCAGCTCCCCCAGTTTTTCCGAAGATCCATCTCTGTATCGTCGTCATTGCTGAGATTCTAAAATTGTGAAATACATGTATTGCACAGTCGTCAATTGAATTGAAAACATCCTGCTTTCTCGCGGTCATCCCTGCTTTCTGTGAGTGTGATGAGGTGCCACAATATACCACTTTAAAAACAGAGGCAGCAGCGTGTCTTCTCAAAATGTAACACCACTGCTAGCAGTCATTAATTAATGTTTCATCGCACATTGTTTTATGGATAAAAGTTGTCTGTGAACAAAGCTTTGAACAAGTTTTTCTTTGAGTTTGACAAAAAGATACTGAGCATGAAAGAATGACAACTGTCAATTAAACTGAATGCAAAAGTAAGTGGGGATTGTGTATGTGTCACTGTGTCAAAGTTACATAGATCTACAAAAAATGAATGGCATACTTGTACTTTATATGGTAAGGTGTTTCATATTTTGGATAAATGTGAAGCATTCCATGTCTGTTGTCTTGGGGATCTGACTTCATAGCAATTTCAGAGATCATTTATCACATGCCATGGATTTGTGAATGTGCAGGTGGTATTTGCCAAAATTTGGTGTACATGATGATGAAGTGTGTGAAGCATTTTTGTGCATTACCATGTATTTATCAGCAATACGTTTGATCTTCTGTATTTGCCTTGTTTACCACAAACATCTGTGTCGGGCTTCCAGGACCAAACATGGTACTTTCACTGTCATTTTCACAGAGATCTGCAACATCAAACCCTAACTCTATTTTTAAAGATGTTGTATTGTTTGCGTGTAAGATCGTGCATAGCTGTTGTGTATGAATGTGTGTTCGCTGTTGAATCTTTCCAGGTCAGATGCATTTGCTGTCAGGCTTAGCTTACAGATATGACTGGATTTAGGTCTTCAGCAAAATAGACACTAAAATGTATTTTTGATTCAAATGGTGGTGTTTTGTAGTTCCATGGAAAACATTGTAATGTATTTGACCAGGGAATATGGCAGTAGATCAGTAAGTGCTGTGCATATCATATTCCTTTGGTATAACCAGTAGTGGTAATCTTATTCTACCAAGAACAGCTTGATAAATTGCAATTTGATCAAAGACTGACTTGAGTTAAACGCATGCATTGCGCAGCTTGAATTATAATCGGTTAATTACAAACACACTAGTTAGAATAAAGTACTGTCCATTTTTTTTTCTCGACAGTTTCGTCACAGATATATTCTGCATTGTGTATTCAGTTTAGATATATCTTTTTGTATTACAAGTATATCTGCTGATCTTATACTGATGGCCTGAGCTTTTTTTATGTGGTTGTATATATTTACCTGATGTTGTTGACGGATATAACGGGTCTTACCTCTGAAAGCGTTTACTAATACTGTTTTTGTTTTATTAAGTGAAATGACCTACCTAGATTTTTTTTTTTTTTTTTTTAATTCCACTGGTTGAAAATAACCTGTAGGTGCTGAAAGCTTATGTGATCTCATGTCCTTAGTTTTTATGATTATTATTATTAACTGAAAACATGACATCAAGCGCATTTTATGCACTACGTAAACACCTTTTTGGAGAAAAAAAGATTCAGATATCTGGTATGGTCATGCATCAGTAGATAACAAAATAACTGCAAAGAATTACCACCATCAGGTACATTACAGACAGAAATTTGGTGGCATGCTAATTGTTCTGGTGATACGTCGCTGTGGAGGACAAAGTCTGTAAGCTTGGACAGCCACCTGTATTAGAAAACTGCTTCCTATTGCAAAAATGTTAAAAGGCAGATTCTGATGTGTATCTGGTGCAAAATGTATGCACATAAATTCTAGAAAATTGATTGTTGGGTTTATGCACTTGTGTGTATGCTGTCTCTTCTTATTGCATTGTTGCAACTGTTGCTGCCCTCGCATTTGGGAACTGCTGTACATTGAGAATAAGAGCAAAACTTTTTTTTATAGGTAAATTTCGGTCGCTTGCAAAAAGTTTTTACCAGCTTTGACTGAACTTTGTTTCAGTTTGTGCCAGTTGTCAAACAGTTCAGAAGTACTGGTCCGTTTTGTACCTCATGTTTCATGGTTCACTGATGCAGGTCATTTGACCTGCATGGAAACAGGGAAGATGAGCATGCATGTTGTTGGCAGTTTCATAATAGCTCAGCATATAGTCATTGTCATAATAACGTCCAGTACCACAGATGTAATACCATAATAACATACTGCAAGTGTACATGTATGTGGGGAGTTCTGTCTTGGGATACGTTTACTTTGGATCACTGTTCCGCTTCTCAGCTTGTGCTGATCCACTGCAGGGATATCCTCAGTCTTTCGCAACACAACGTGTTTGTTGTGATGTCTGCTAATAAAAAAAAACACCCAAACATTTATATATTGCATGGATAATTTGTGTGTGTTGTTGTTGCTGTTGTTGTGGTGGTTTATTGTTTTATAAATATGTATGTGACATACAGACACACAAAAACCCAAACTAGGTATAGTACATGGGGGGTGTGTGTGCGCGTGTGTGTGTGAGTCAGTGATGTGTGTGAGAGCTCCCTTCTTTGCCCAAGGAAAGACCAGCAAAGTATATTATTAACTGCCAAACTTCCCTAGCGACTGTATAAACTACAGGGCATTTGTGTGCTAGACAAACGCAAAACCTCTGGTTTGACAAAACAACTGTGACATGACCTACAATCAGCTATGTGGTCGTGTTTGAGAGAGAAAGCTAAATTTTGCCAATCATATGAATGCTACCATATTGTATGTATATACGAGCACCTGCACTATATAGTTAGGCTAAGGAATCGTGTTCTTATTACGCTGTAGACTGCCCCGAGCTTGTAAAACGATCCTAACGGATAATATGGCCTCTGAGCACTGTCCGAAGAGCCATCGAGGAAGCAAATCTGTTGCCACAGTGACCGAAGCTTGCCGCAGTAATCTCCCCTTTACGTCAGGTATGGCTGGAAAATGTAAGAACAGCGAGCTAGGCCTATGTATCATTAATTAGTGTGTCAGTTTAACACTATGGATTCTGTCAGGGACGATGGATTCAAACAAACACAGTCATGAACTGTAAATCAGTCATGGGGTGGCAGCGGTAAAAGTTTTCTGAAGTGGTGATGTGAAAAGGTTATTAGAATGGATATTACGCCACCCCTCTTTCTAGCGTAACAAAAAGTAATGTAATTTATGGTTTGAAAGATGTGACGACTAATTTGATTGCAATGAGCGAACTAGTTTAAGATTTAACTATATACATAATATGTTGTCCGAATTTTTCCGACGGCCTCGGTGGCCAAGTGGTAAGGCGTCGGTCTCGTAAACCGAAGATCCAGGGTTCGATCCCCTGTCGGGGCATTTTTTTTTTCTTTCCCTCTAGCTGTAGCAGCTTTGAAAGTGTTCCACAAGAAACAACGGTGCTTATTACCTGCTCGATTATACATATATCAATTTGTATTCTGTAACATGCTGATTTTGGCAACTGGATTCCACCTCACATGATTCCGGCCGATCATCACCAGCTAATAACTGCAAAAAGCAGCATAGCAGCCTTCCCAACAGCAACTTCTGTCAGCCTGTGTTATGAGTTATGAATTCATACAGAAATTACATTTAGAAAGCAATTTTGACTGGAGTTCGTGAGCAACAAGCATTACCACAGACTTGTGCATTTCACTGAATAAAGGAGGGAAAAAAAACCCCAAAAAAACAATAACAAACAATGAGGAATGAAACATCCCATAATATCGTTCTCCAAATTTCATATGTTGTTTTGTCCGTTTTTATTGTTATTTTTGCCGGTATTTTTTTTTCTTCTGTTCAAGTCTGTACGATCTATCAAAGACACTTGATCTGCTACGCTATAGAGGATCTAGAATCTTAGGAGAGAGAAGGATGATGTCTATTCCGTGAACTAAATATTTGATGTCAGCCTCATGCAGGTGATCTGAGGATGCTTGTTCATGTCTTGTGATTTCCTTGTCAGTGTTGTGACTTCCCCGATTGAATTAATGTTTACACAAAATCTGAAAGATGTAGAGGGCTGGTGAAATGTCTAAGGCAGTAACGATACATGTATTTGCAGATTTTGTCAGTGAAGTAAACATTTGATGTCAGTCTCACACTGTTCATCTGACAGATGCTTGTTCATGTCTTGTGATTTCCCTGTTGCTTTTGTGACTTCCCTGACTGAATTAATTTTTTTACAAAAAATCTGGAAGATCTAGAGGGCTGGTGAAATGTGGACTTGAATACCTTGAATTGTACTTACGAAATCGCAAAATTGCAACTCTTTTCACCGGTGCTTCTCGCAGGAACTTGAAAAAAATATGTTTATCTAAAAGCTCTATTATTCTTTCTTAATTCTAAAGCTATAATAGTGCAGTAGTTCCTGTCATATGTGCAGTTGTCACACATAACAAAAATGCCCGGAAGATGAGTAATTTGAAGAAGTCTTTTCACAGATATTTGGCCTTAAATGCAAACCACCCCTTCCTCAGAAATATGTTTTTTACACAAAGTCTGTCAGAGCCACAGAGCTGTGCTACGAATACTGTCAGTATAATTGGATGAACTTCCAAAATCTAGAAAATGAAGGCATTTGAACAATTTTTTTTGTAAAAATGTGTAACATGACCAATTTCTTTACATGGGCGATAACTCTTCTAAAAATGTGGCAAGAGAAAATCATGAAAAGTCGGTCTGGAGAATGTGACTGCCCACTTCATTTCAATTCACCAAGCCCTTCAACGAGGTGGTTTTGGAGATAGCCATGATTACACCTGTCCACACAACAAACAACTTTAAAAGAAGGGGAAAAAAAAAGAGCAATTTCCCAGCAATGGGATGAATATATAATGTTATATCTATGACAAAAGGAGAACACAGTGGATGAACGTATCAAATAACATTTACTTGTCTTCCAAATTTGCACTGGAAATTGACATGTACATGAACTGACACACAGCCAAATTCTGACTGACAAGTCAGTGCAACCAATTACAGTGTACCAATACTCTGCAGAAAAACCACAAGTGTGGGATTGTCTGTTGGAGTACATGTATTTGAGGATTCCCTGCTAGAATTTAAGATCCTATCTCTCTTCTTTCTATATCTGTATCGATGGCAGAGAACCCTCGATTTGCTTGAAAATGTACAATTGTAAACGCAAAACACAGTAAATCCATGACATCATTTTGTGGAAAAAGACCATTACGTTAATGTCTTTCATCTTAAAAATCACCCCTTTTCCCATCAACTGATGTTGCGAACTTACCATGTTGTGCTATATTGCAAAAGAAATCAGATGAGTTGCCATGGAGAATAATAGCGCGTGACTTTGGGCCTGTGGGCTACACATTAATTATGTTGTTTGCCGTAATAGACGGTAGTGAAAATGTACATGTACAATTGTGTCATACACATAAAACAAAACAATTTCATGAAAGATCATGGAAAAATACATCCCCTTAAAAAATGTGGGGTGACAATGGAAACGGTTAGATTAACTAGCATTAACTGCCATTAATGTCATATGTTTCAATCACAGAAATTTGCATGACATTCAACATGCACTTATACATATACATGTACATGTAATAGGAATCATAAAACACAAATCCATGGGCAAGTCCATATATGAACACCAGTAGATTGCAAACATTGGGTTATGGATCATCTCATGGATGTACAGATCAGCTGTGACAACCATCATCATTTCATGAAATTGGGTAGCTTGACAAACTTGCTATCTTTGCAACACATTTATTTTTATCAAGTAAAAGCATAGAAGCCTTGTTCTGCCTAGCACATGCAGTCAGGAAGGAGCACAGAGATTCACATACATACCATATCCAAAGTACAGAAATATGTCCTTCATGCAAGGCAGTGAACAACTATCTCATAGCAATAACACATTTGTCCATAATGCAAGGTCAAACCATGGAAACATAACAAATTGTCATAACACATAAACACCAAAAAACTTCACACCCATAAGATTATATTTTTCTACACAATTAAAAATATACTACTGCATAATTCAGTATTTATGAACATAGGAAAAAAAGTTATAGAGCATGATGAAACAATTCCAGAGAATCAGAAATGTTGCTTTCCCCCTGAGGTATGGTCTCTGCTGTAGAAGCTTGCCCTGCACTGGGGCACAGAGCCCAAGTTAAGATGAGGTAGCAGGCCAAATTAGTGTTTTAATTTCATCAAAGTTACAGTACACAGCCATAGCATGTTTCTCACTCAATTCTTAAGATAGTCCTTCATATTTTACTCAAAGTTCAAAATTCCTGTAAACTGTTGCAGTTCAGATCATAACAGATCACACATACGCACGCACGCACGCACTCGCACACACACACACACACACACACACACACACACACACACACACACACACACACACAAAGACAGAGGATACTGTGGGCAGACAATCAAAGGTGGCAGACTTCACTGTGGTCATCTGCCTTCAGCTCCCAGCCTGCAGCTACTTCATGCTTTTGTTTGTCGCTTACATCAAACAGCCAAATGAACAGGTACCCTCTAGTTCAGTCTTTGGAGACTGATGAGCTGATCTTTTCACTAAGTACACCACCACAAAAACCAGGCTCCATATCGATATATCTGCACTGGACATCAGCCATAGACCGATTAATTTTGTCTGTCCCAAGCATGCATGCATGTGTGTGTGTGTGTGTGTGTGTGTGTGTGTGTGTGTGTGTGTGTGTGTTGTATGTATTGAAGTGGTGGTGGTTTATGTATTGTAGTTTGTGTGTGTGTGTGTGTGTGTGTGTGTGTGTGTGTGTGTGAAGTGCCTAGAGCTTCTCAGAATAGGCGCTCTAAAAAATCAAAGCATAATTAGTATTATTAAATGTCTGATTAATTTCTTACCAAGACGGACCTATTTATATGTCCTTTCATTTCTGCACCACAGTGGACAATACTCAGGACAAATGTCCTGTACTTTTACTGTCAGCCAGGACAATTGCCCTATTATAGTCCCTACGGATATTCACCAGTACTCAATATCCTGGTCAGAGTCATCAGAAAATGAAATATCGATGGTTGGGCATGCAGCTCTCTGAGGACAGTTCACTGCACAATCATATGGACATTCTTCCTGTGATAAGGGTCTCTCCTCATAGAATTTCTCTTTGATGTGCTCTGGGAAGCCCAAGTAGTCTTTCAACGATTCTGGCAAAGGTAAACGTTCCACCTTCTTTGGAGCATACAGCCCCAGGCGCTTATAGATGGCAGCTCGGCAGAGGCATTTCAAAGTTCTAGGAAAAACAAAAGTATACAGGCAACACATAATTAAAACAGGAAAATGCAATATTCAAGGTGGACAGATTGCAAATATCTAACATTGTAAGGACAGTTCTCAGATTACCCTGTGAAAAGAAACTGAGGCCATGGAATTGTAGCGCATCCCAGTATCTCCAGTTTGGGCGTGGCCCAGAACTTCAACCCTGTGCTAATCTCAAATTGCAGTAATGGCAAAATTCCACGATGACATCAAAATGTGATGTGTCACATGCTTCAAGAGATTTTATGAGCTAAGCTAGTGTATGGAATAATCTTGTTCAAAAAATCACATAAAAATATACACGCAACTGGTCTCACCTGGGTGTAGACGCCTGTTCGATCAACCACTGCCGTACCATAGGTCGACGGTAGAGCGCCATGGGCCAGTCCTTCTGCCACAGCCACTCTTCACGCAGAAAACCAGGTCGCAGGTCGATCAGCAGGCGTGCCAAGCTCATCAGGCGCTCGTTCACAGCCAGGTAGAAAGCGGAGAAGGGCCGTCGCTTCTTGCCGCGGTTTGAGGGTGGTGTCTCTGACAAGCTGCAGCCCCAGTGCGCAAGTGTCATGGCACACTCTTGGCTGTGAAGGGCAATGGCTTGCTGAATTGGCAACTCTCCCCATCTGTGAACAATTTTGGTAAAATTCCAGTAATTCTCACAGCACAAGATTGGGCCAAGTGACAAACAAACAAAACAAATGCAACAGGCATGTAGAAAGTACTGTGAATATTAGTGATGGTCACAAGACTTAACTGTTCCACAAAACAGACGAGGAAAATGGACCAAAATGGATGCTAACTGACGTGCTCACCTGTAAGGCCGATCAATCTTGTATCCATATTCTATCAGAATACGGACCATCGCTGGATTGTGGTGTTCTATAGCCAAGGTCATGCCCGTGACCCCGCTGTTGCTCCGTGCATGAATTTTCATTCTCTCATGCAGCAACATTCGACAGATATCATAGCGCCGGTAAGCGATCGAAAAATGCAGAGCTGTCAGGCCATCCTCTGTCTTGGCATGTTTGTCACACAAGGAATTGATAAGCATCTGGCAGATTTCTAGATTGTCCATCTGTACAGCCCTGCACAGTGACACTACACACAAAACGATTATCCTTTTCAGTCAGCAGCTGTAAACAGGGTATCTGACCCCAAAAAAGGTGTGACATTTTTCTTGCAGATTTATTGATGAATCATGTGATCTGACTGTGTCACAGACACATTTATCTTCATACATCAATTAACAGAAACGCACCATGTAAATTATATGTTCTTTGACTAGGGCACCAATCATTACCATTTTCACAGTACAGTGTACTCACTACTATGTGCCACAGACAGGAGAATCTATGGATGAGGCATGTCATAATTACTTGATAAGTGGTGTTTCTGCCCCCTGACTGAAGCCGAGGCGACGCATGTTAACATCCCCTCCAGCATGCAGTAGCAGTCGTACAACATCAGCTTTGTTGCTGACAATGGCTCTGTATAATGGACTGCATCCTGTTTCGCCACGAAGAAAAAAGTAAAGATTAACATACATCCCTGTTGACTATGAAGGATCTGAACAGAAACAAAATCAGTTCTAAAACTTATAACAATATTCTGTACATTCATTGAAATGGCGCACAAATAAAAAACTGCCTGCGGCTGCACTTTTACACAAGAATAAGAGAATCGTGAAACTTTTGATAGCATGACAATAGTACTAAAGTGTGCATATTATATACACTAACCAGTCTCACGATCAATGTAGTTGACTTCACACTTGCTGTCTTTCAATAGTTGCTCTGCCAATGGCTTGCTACCCAGCTTCGCAGCCCACCTACAACATGAAACAGTGCATGCCTACTGAATGGGCTATTCTGAATACACTCCTTATTTGAAGGCCACTGATTTTTGTCTGAAAAGTCTGTAATTGTGTGGAAATTCAATACTTTATGCCAATGGCATTATTTTTTGTACAGATTAAAGTATCTATGTACATTAACCATTATTACAATTATTATTGTCATTTTTATTAGTAGTTTATATTAATTCATTAATTTATCAATTCATTAATGTCAGATCAGCTGTAACATATACAACACTACAAGGCGGTCTGCAATAGGGATGTTGTCTCTGAGCAACCTCCTACATTATTGGGCAGCTGCGACAGCTGAATGGTAGAGTGTTGGACTTTCAATACTCAGGTTGAGTTTGAATCCTAGCTGGGTTCAAGTACTTGTGCTGGCCATTTTCTACTTGCTCCATCTTTGATATCACCCATAAGCGGAGACAAAGGACATGAAACACCCTCCCAACCCACCAACCCTGTGATCGCGTAAAGTCACTGCATTTCGATGAAAATTTCTAGACCATCCCAGAACATGCGAGTGCAGTAACGTCACTAGACTACGTAACCTTGGAAAGATTCCGTACTTGCCAGTAAGTTGAGGAATGTTCTAGATCTGACCTGTTTAGTATATAAGAGCCCCGCACCGCGTTCTGGGTTCTTCTTCTTTCATGAGTTTGTTCTCCACGCATCTTGTGTTAATAAAGTATTGGAGTTCTATCCTGTTGTATCCCGTGTCTTCTCTGCAAGTGCACAGAGAGAGCGACATAGCAGGAGAAAAATACAACAAACCCTGTATAACCAGTTGCCATCCCAGGAAACCCAAACACACCAAATGACATACCATATTGCTCGTCTGCCTCTCACAGTCTCGGCATTAACATCCGCAGGCTTGGGCTTGGCTTTCATTAGGATTCGAACCATTTCAACGTCATCAAGCTCACTAGCTTTTATGATAGCTGTAGAGCCAAGAGGGTCATCTGGGTCCTGAGAGTTGACATTCACCAGTCTTTCCTTCAGCAGATGTTTCACTTTGTTGTGGTCACCAGACCGCACACTGACGAAAAAGGCCCTCAGGTTATTGGGGCTATTGCTTACTGGGGTCTGACTGCGCTTCATCCTGTCAGTATCTGAAACAGTTTACAGGGATATAAACATACAAGCATTAATTGGTAAGCTCGTTTATGAACACACACACACACACACACACACACAAAGGTCAATACTTATGTATAGCAGAAAAAATTAACAACAATACAAACACTTACTCTACGTCTCGTTACTAAATGGTGCAACAATAACCGTATGATCCCGAATCCCTCCAAAACCAAATGCATGTTAATTACTGCATGGCAAAAACATCACTGCATCTGCCTCCCTTACAGCTTTGTCTTGGTTCTCATCACATTGAACAAGTTTATGAACACCGCATACTGGGGATCACAGTTAAGCTGGAAAGCGCATAGATAAATCCTGCAAAGTGTTGTCTAAAAATCTATGCTTACTTTCCAAACTGAGATATTTTACTGATGAGCCTACAAGAAAACTATTTTACAATGCACATATTCAGCCATACATAGACTATGCATCAACAATTTGGGACGGATGTAGTGAGGCAAACTTTAAAACGATAAATTCATTTCATAGAAGAGTGATTAAACTAATTATAAACAAGAGTTTGTGCTCACTCAGCACCGACAACAAATTTAAATCGTTGAGCATCCTTGGTGCTAATGCAGAAAATAAAATTTTCCAAAACCCCCTCTTATCTCGCTAGTCTATTCACACATTCCCAAATGCCGTACCGAGCATTGAGAAATGATTTCGTAGTGCCAAAGCCCCACGTAAATATTTTTTAAAACCTCCCTTTCTTACTCAGGGGCACACATGTGGAATACACTCCCAAAACACACCACATCAGCGCCATCGGTTAAAACTTCCAAAGCCAGACTTCTGAAGTATCTAATAAATACCACGTAATGGTCACGTTTGTACTTTGTTCAGCAATTGAACCATTCATTGATGTAATGCTTTTCTTGTTTATGTATATATCTACGCTAATTGTGTAACTCTGTGTGTGTGTGTGTGTGTGTGTGTGTGTGTGTGTGTGTGTGTGTTAAGAAATAGTTGCTGTGTTCCAAGTTTAGTATTTGTATTTTAGCAAGGACAATATCTTGTTCGTTCTCTGTGTGTATGGGAGTGCCCGCGCGCACTGTGTGCTTCATCTGTAGTGCCAGCTGAAGAGTGCAAACTTGAAATTGTGTCAGTCTTGTACCTTTCAAAAAAAAAACAAAACGAGCATACTCTGAAAGTTGTTCACCACTGGTGTATTTCGATTCGGATCTCACCTGTTCTGCGCTTGAGCACCAGAGGAAGGAGCTGTTACACCATTGCAGTGGCCCTTGTGCTTCTCAGTTGACACAGTCGAACTACTTACTTTTCCTTCGTCACTTTCGCGTTCATTTGTAAGACACACCAACACACGGTCGAGTAAACATTCAGATTTATGTAACATGCAGCTTTTTACAGTCATGATATGTTAAAAACAAGACACACGTCGTTATCAGGTTGTCATTTTTAGAGAGGCTTGCGTAGCAACACTCTTATCCGCATTTGGCAAGTCACAAATGGTTCAAATAAAGCTAACTATCAATGATCCAATTCATCACCATCTATCGTTGCTTTTATAGAGAGAGTCGCGTTTGTTAGATGCGGTTTATGGCGTTTAAAGACACAGATATTTTACAGACTGTGCAGTGGTGGGAAACGGGTTGTTACTTACTATCTTTATACAGTCCAAATAGTGTCGGGCATGCATCCACGGTGGCTCAAACGAGGACAGTGCGTCAATGTAGTCCAAGGGGGACGTGTCATCAGCCTTCTTAAAGAAAATATTGTGTTACATTTTTTTTTTGTTTTTGTTTTTTTTGTCTGCATGCAAAAGGGGGAAAGAAAAGAGTAAGAAAAACAGAAAAGATTTAAAAGACTACACACACACACACACACACACACACACACACACACACATTTACAACAATTAAAATCTTTTTAAATTTAAAACTTGAAAAAAACAAACATTCATTTAAACACAAACGCATAAAAATTGAAATGTAAGAAAGCACTGCACCCAAACACATAACAAATGCAATTTGTAAATTTAAAATAATAAAAAAACGGAAAAAACGCCGACACTTTAAACTAAAAAGGCTTTGAAGTTAAAATTGTAACTGAACACACGTACACATACCTAAAACAATTAAAATACAGAAGAAAACATATGTATTAAACTTTTTCCTTATCGAATCAGGAGCAAATGACATTAGCTAAAGCCACCGACCGATAACATCCTAGGTTTCACAACTAAAACTGATATACACACAAACACATTAAAAACAAGTACTTTTTTCACTGTTCCTGACCGGGGTAGGAGAACAGGGTCAATGATGATGTGTTTCCGGTTTGTTACGTCAGCGTTGTCAGTCACACGGTGGCGTAATTGCGCCTTTGCCCGGGCAAGCTCGAGATGAGGTCCACTGTGCTCTACCCGACCTGGAGTCTTTCTCTGCATTCGACGGAGACTCCCTTTTACGTTTCACTCCTAAAAAGGGGATAGGGCCGAGGGGGATCTCGCACATCTCGTATACTGAACCTGTCTCCGCTACCAGTGTACACCGGCACACACACACACACACACACACACACACACACAAACACACACACACACACACACACACAAACACACACACACACGGCTCACGTGAATCACATGCATTCTCTTACACACTGGACATGTATAGTGAACACATAACAATCGCGTGGTGCTAAAGGTCAGCTCAGCAACTTCAGTTTCGGAATTTTAGATTTGCATTTATCTTTAACTTCTGTTTGCCTCAGTAATTATATATAATTCTGAAGCGGAGGGGGAGGACTGAAGCCGGAGTACCCGGAGAGAAACGCCGACGATCGGCTCGAATACAAGGTGCCACATACAAGAGGGAAAGAAATTCTTTGCCCCAAGTGGATGTCGAACCTGACCCCTCACACTTTTGAGAAAGTCTCAGTAACTACTACGCGGCCACTGGCCACCCCGTAACAAAATACATGCAGAGATTCAGTGATGTCAGTTTACACGAGCGTGTTGAGTATTATTAATTCTAACAGTAAGTTTGTGCTGACCACTGAGGGGAAATAAATTGTCAGTTTATAAACCGAATGTGGGGGTGAAAGGGTACAACTCGCTTAACTCGAAGCCCTCTTCAGTCGACATTCGATCTTATCCGTCGTCACGGATAAGTCAAACTTCGGATCAGTAGGGGAGCCGGGGTGGCCGAATGGTAGAGCGTTGGACTTCTGTAATGCTCGGGTCGTGAGTTCGCATCCTGGCTGAGGCCAAATATTTGTGCTGGCCTTTTTCTTGTTGTCCCGTCTTTGATATCACCCTTACTAGTATGTGGTGGAAAAGGACGTTAAACACCCAAACACCCACCCACCCGGCCGCCCAAATTTCGGATAAGTCGAACAAAAATCAATTTCCCCTGCGAATTTGACTTAAGCGTGTTCGACTGTATTTTGACTGGGATTCGAACCGAGGACCTGACGGCCTGGATTGGTCTCCCGGCGGAGTCCTGACGATGCTCAGCCATATGAACTATCTCGGCCGGCCCCCACAGCTATCTCGGCTGAGGTCCGACTTTGATAGTTCAAAAGCGTAAAACTGGCCAGCTCTGCAGTCACCACCGGTGCATCAGCTGATCACACTGTCCGCGCAATAAATAGGTTGGAATGTACATGGCTCCAGGCGGTCGTCCTGATAACACCCTAGGGTGTCAGATTACGTCCCTTGCTGTCTCCGCCCCCCCCTGATGACGTCCCCTGGTGTGACGGATCGACAACAAACACAACTGAATGATCAGATGCTGATTGTGACGGTGACATGAAAAGACGCTGCCTCAGTGTGTTGCGAGACTGGGTTATTGTTTTCACCGCGGGGCAAACTGACCAGATAGGACAATGCGAAACTTCTGACTGCACAAAGTTGTTATGTCAATAACTATGCACCAAAAGTGCCCGTGTGAAACTTGTTAAATTAGATATACATGAACAGTAATACTGATATCTTCAGTACACTTCAGCCCATTTACATTGAAGTTTACAGTGAAGTGACAATGTCTTTGCTTCGGATGCGTTTCAAGTGTTGTGTGACTTCTTCTTCAACAAGCGACAAAGAAACTGTATGCCAGCTTCGCACGGGAATATAAATACATCAAGGCTGCAATTATGGCAGACGACAGTCCTGCTCAGAAATGTGGATACTTGGAAATCAAACAGTCCTCGAAAGTCCGGGGACGAAAACTGAAGGTAAGTTACGGGCAATTTATGCGTTCAGGGGTTGTAGCCAGTTATGCCTAGGGTTGCTCAAAATAAATACGTTCCACAAAAAGCTCAGCATATATACGCGTATTTATTATGTGACGCCAGCTTTGATTGTGTATGATTATGAAGTGGCAACCGAAACTGAATGCCCTTAGGGGAAAAGGCAGTTAAATACTGTTCAAAACTCACAAGAGAAATGTGATTGTTGTCTTTCATAAATGATGTATTTATCCAAAAATATAAATAAACCGATTGATTGATTTGATTGATTAATCTACCCCTGCCGGGCCCATCATCCCTGCTCTTTCTTTCCTTTTCTTTGCAATTTCCTCTTCTTTCCATAATTATGTGACGGTATTTTCGACACAGTGTAGCTGGATACACCGTCATAACTTTCAGGCAGACTCTTAGTTTCCATATTCCATATATTCAAAATCGGATATTTTGTCGTCAGGCTTTTAAATGTAACAACTTTACATCAACGCTTGAGGTTTCGTGCAGGTGTTCAATATACTAAATTGCGTTTCTATTCCACAGTTATAAAATTATACTCGAATCACATGATTGACAAGTTGCGCAAGCGTGTATGTTGGTTCGTCGTGGCTATAAACGACGCTGCCAGCGAAAATAGCGAAGCAGACAAACGAGAGAGAGACAGAGAGCGAGAGAAGGGGGGGGGGGTAGTGGCGGTGAAGGGGAGGGGGAGGGGGGAGGGGGGGAGGTCGTGGCTACACTAACGAAAGTCACTTGAACTAATTTTTTGTCAGATTCCGGTAATATTTCTTCGATAACAGATTCACGAAAGCATTCCTAACTTCTAACCGAATTAAACAATGAAATGCGCAAAACATCTTGACATTCGATCGGCTCGACAATGGTGTGTCCTGGCCATTGTATGCAAGCGGTTGTGTGCTAATGAATTCTGCGTTGAAAGCCTGCCAGGAGTGGTACATACACTGGGCGAGAGATAGTACTGTTCGCGACGTCGTTTGTTATCTCAGATTACTTCGTGGCCTTAATCAGTGCCAAGCCTTCTACACTTTTCACACCCAGTTATGTCTTACACATGTCCTACTTTATTACAAGTGATGCGAAGGTTTTTTGTTTTGATTATTCTCTGTGTGTGTGTGTGTGTGTGTGTGTGTGTGTGTGTGTGTGTGTGTGTGTGTGTGTGTGTGTGTGTGTGTGTGTGTGTCTCTCTCTCTCTCTCTCTCTCTCTCTCTCCCTCTCTCTTCTATGCTTGGAAAATAAAGTGTCATTGTCATTCTCTCTCTCTCTCTCTCCCCCCCCCCCCCGAGTCTCTCGCTACCTCTCTCCTTCTAAAACAGTGAAGTTTCATTGTCGTCATCATTCTCTTTCTCTGTCTCTCTCTGTCTCCTCCCGCATCCCCTCGCTGTCTCTCCATCCCCCCCCCCCTCTCTCTCTCTTTTCAAAAGAGCTTTCTTCTCTGCAGCCATTAATAAAGTGCGTTGGTGGTAATGAAGAACTTGGAAAACGCCTTCGTACTTCTTGTGTTTTATTTTATCCAGTTTTGGCCTGGATTACCATTTGTTAAAAGTGTGAATAATCTTCCTATCTACTGCATATATTTTCAATGGCATATCGACATGCAGCCTTACAAATGAAATGAAATGAAATAAATTTGGCCAGGTCTTGTGGAGAAGGCTTTCCAGGCTGTGGAATCCGAAACAACTGGTGGACAAGGTTTGATTGTAACCTTGAAAGTTTTATGCACTGTCGCACGTAGCCCTTGGGAAATTGAATGTCACAGTGTGTGCGTGTAGTTCAACTGGTGTTTTTTTTTTTTTTTTTTTTTACCTAGGCTTCTTGGTGAAGGGCTTATTTTTGAGGTTGGCTTTTTCCGGTAATGGAGCTTTTTTTTTTTTGGTGGTGGTTCTTTTCAGTGTGGTTACCCGGCAACAGAAACGTGCAGTGCCAATTATAGATGTTTCCTATCTTGCAAGTGTGTTTATTGACAGCTGGGGCGGGGGGGGGTGGAGGCTGCATGGATTCCATTTTTGTCGTATCTTTGCTTGAACAGTTTCTTAAACCTTGCGCTCACATTCAGCATCGGTACATGATTATATGTGGGTGTATGAATATGCTCCCGACTTTTAAAAGTGTCTAAAAGCCCGTCTTCAAATGAACACTAGCATTAACGCTTTAGTTGCCACGGCTTCTGGATGAGGAACAAATGATTACTGCTATATTAATAGTGAAGTTTTCGGGGGCTGCAGTTTTCGTGCCTGCGTGCGTACCTACACGTACGTGTGTGTGTGTGTGTGTGTGTGTGTGTGTGTGTGTGTGTGTGTGTGTGTGTGTGTGTGTGTGTGTGTGTGCGTGCGTGCGTGTGTGTGTGTTGTGTGAAAATCTTGCTGACGTTGACAAAGCTTGTCGAGAACACGAATAGTTTACTCAGCTGATGAGGCGGGCGACTTTAAGCGCACGGTTACACGACTGCCAGTCTGCATGTTGCCGTACTCGGCTGCCTGCTGGCGGGCAAGTGTTCCGCGGCACACGCAGCCTGCGGCGTTGCAAGGTTTGGGCAGTGATTGGTCAGTTGGCTGTACGGGGCTGCCAGTGGCTAGCTGGCTGCCAGGAAAAATAGAACGGCTTTCTATTCCCGCACCGGCAAGGGGGATTTGCCAGCTGGCAGCCAGCGATTTAATTAGGGTTGCCAGCGTTGCCAGCCCTGCAAGTACCAATCCTGGCAACGTGTAGCAGCGGCCTTTAAACACACGAAACTCGAGTTGCTTACTGTCATCTAAACCGATTTAGCGTAGAGCTGACCAAAGCATACACATGTACTAAGCAAGCTTGCGTGGCCTTATCAAGCCGGGTTTTGGGTGCATGATGGGGTGCACTGGGCACGGTTATACTGAATGTCGTAATTACTCACCAACCTTGCGGTCAGTGTCACTTAGTGTGACTGTCTTGTTTGGGTTGATAACATCTGACTGCGTTGAGATTCGTGCCTTTCACAACCACAGAAAGGAAAAGAACAGTAATCAGGAAACATCAAGTGCATACAGTTGAGACAAACTCTAAGTGCATCGGCGACGATATTCTTAATCTATGGTATCATCTGTATCTTTCTTATTGAAGATTTGTTTTTGTTCCAGTTTTTTTTCTTCTTCAAATTGTTCAGCCGATAAGGCTGATAAGCAAAGAGCAGGGTGGTATATGACATGAAAAGGTTAGCGGGTTTAGTTTTCAGCTTTTTGATTGGACTTCCTGCTGATCGGGAGGCATTTCGAAATTGATGATTGACTAAGGTTTACTTAAATAGTTGTACATGTGTTTAATCCCCGATGTAATCTGTTGTATACGTAACATATGCCACTCACCAGCTCAGTCATTGCCGGTGTAGAAGCCTTTTTTAGCCTAAAAAAAAAAAAAAATAATGCATACGACGAAACACGTTTATGTTTTGAGTGAGCTCTCACCACGAGGAAATCATAATTATTAGAGTAATCCTGAATCAAGGAAATAAGTCGTTACACAAACATTTGTTGACGAGCGGCGGCACAGCTGCTGGCCCAGCCCCTTGCTGTCGACACAGCATTGTGTTGCCATGCCCCGACAGTCCAGGTTCGATTCCCTGGTGTTCAGGGTTTGGATGAAGAGATTTCCCCAATCCCAATCGAGTCAGTTTACGTGCAGACATGACTCCTATTGAACAGAAGATAGTACACTCAAAAATACTGTGACACAGCAGGGCTTATGATTTTTTTTTCTTGAACACCGCGACAGTAGTTATATTTTAATTTCACAGGACTGTTACTTCAACTAAGGTAAACTGGGAGGCGGGGGGGGGGGGATCCACAAAAGAACACGTAACATTCCCACGTAAACGATTTTAAACTAAAAAGCCTTTCTTGTTATTTTATTTTAAGAGTAAGTCTGCGTGCTCATTTCTGATGTCTGCCTTTTGGCCTAAGTTAAATGGATGGGTTACACAGCGTGCAGCCGGCTGAACACAGCCCTGTGCATGAATGGGAAAACCTTTCAGCGCTGTCACGTACTGACTGGCCCGAGCAAAGGACAGCATAGAAGCTGACCTATTGTCTAATCGCCACACGAAAGTACACGCACTTCTTTCTCCGCTAGATCTCTCACAACCTCACCAAAACAAAACAAAACATCTGTTCAGTGCACTGACCCACTACAACCGACTATAACTTGACTGTCTGCAGTATTATCGCGCTGTCCTCAAAATGCTTACACACGCAAATACATTAACTGTCACTGGTCGTGACTGTCGTAATCTCACCATCAGTATCAGTGACATTACCATGGAGAAAGAAAAGCGCGATACATGATGAATAACCTGTGTCACCGGCGCATTTCGTGGCACGCGCCAGCACTGCTGTGTAAAGTTCATGTTGGTAATTGCGGAGTGCGATAATTAATTCGGGGCGCTGAAGAGGATATTACGTGTAAATTACCAGACCATGGTAATCTGAATCACGTGTTAACAACGTGCGCACTTGCCACATGTGTCAGTCAGTGCAACAGCCTGCAGTAACAGGCAAGGGGGATTTGCCAGCTGGCAGCCAGCGATTTAATTAGGGTTTCCTGCGTTTCCAGCCCTGCAAGTGCCGATCCTGGCAACGTGTAGCAGCGGCCCTAAAGGACGGAGACACTAACCTGCTGTTTGTAATAAACCCGAAATCTTTAGCTCAAGGTCGTTATTCACAATTCTGTAATTGAAGGAACGAAGCAGCCAGTCACTGCCAACAACATGAACAACAAAACAGTGGAATGGTCAAGAGAAATCAATCTGTTCATCATGATTTACAACCGAAAAGAATAAGGGTGGGTGGGGTGGGTGTTTAGGGGTTTAACGTCCTTTTCCACCACATGCGGGTGATAGCAAAGACGGAGCAACGATGAAAAAGGCAGCACAGATATTTGGCCCCAGCCGGGATACGAACTCACGACCCGAGCCCGAAAAGAATAAACCTAGATGCATGCCAATCACATGAATACGCTGAAAAGTCAACATTGCAACACCTAAACATGATAAATTTAATTGACGGGAATTTGTGTCGTCTTTTTCTGTGAACGCAGGGTATCTGTGTGGGTGGTTCCTCGAGCATGTCACTGTTCGAATGTGTTCTCAGGGTATCTTGGAATGCAAATTTAAATTCAGTCTATGGCACATGAGTTCAGTAGGAATCGGGGAATGCAACAACCGTTTCCGTTATTCCTACGGCTGATGTCACAAGAGAATGTTTTTAGTCCAAACAAACATCGAACATGGTGTTTTTGCCGTGTTTCTCGTGTGACATGCTTATACAACATGCCTTTGCCCTAGTTTTTCCTGAGCGTGTTTTAAAGCTGTTTTCCATGTGTGTTCGAACAGAAGCATCTCCCGTGTGCCATGAGCCTAAGCGGCCTTTTCTACACAGCACCCCCAATGCTAGAGAACAAATATATCATTACTGTTTACGCGAAACAGTTCAATTCCCTTCAATTATGTTGAGGCGTTAATATCGTTGAACAACAGACACCACCCACAAGAATTATTAGTCTTTATTTTATGTGTGTAACGACATTGATTGGGTGTTCTAGTGAATGACAAAGGTACACTCCAAACTACCACAGGAGCTGTAATTTCTAATGATTCTCTCCATCTGATATTGCCCAGACATGGAGGAAGCGGTGGCTTGTGGTGACCAAGATGTCGGACCTGGCAGCTGGTACCTTCGCCGCCAAGGTGGACGTCTACGCCGACGAGAACAGCTGGCGGCAAGGACGCAGCGACCGTATGACCTTTGTCCTCGATCACGTGACGGACGTCCAGTTGGCGAGTTCCAAGACGCACCCGTTTGCATTTGAGATCGTGGAGACGGAACCGGTTCTGGTTTTGTCCGGTGCTTCGGAGATGGAATCCTACCACTGGATGTCCACTCTCCGGCAAATCTTCTTTGATGCAGACAAAGACAATGAATCCGGTGGGTATAAACAGCAAGAAACAACAAAACACTACTGTTTGTGTAGCAAAAGTCATACCTGGCCAGCGGGTTACTCTGTGGGGGTGCTACCGATGATCTGCACTTAGATCCCTTTGCTGAGTGGTGGAAACAAGACTGTGCTTAGATTTTGGACACCTACACTATATTGGCAGCGTCACAGAAATCTGCATTTTTATAAAAACGAAATTTCTTTAGTTTTGTTGGCTGCTGCTGAAAACTGCTCTTACAAGCTCATGCGGGTAACGAAATAAGGCCACTGTCGAGACTGTGTTTACTTCAAGGTTACAGATGTCTTTCTTCTGTTCTCAGACATGTACGTAGTCACCGTTCAACCCAGCGCCGACTCCGAGCGTGTGGGACTGGAGGGCCAGTACACTATGAGAATCTCTACAGACAGCATCACCCTGTTCAGCAAATCTTCCACCAACACCCTCGATCAACCTTCGTCGCCATCCAGCCCAACGGTGACCCAGCCGTTGTCACACGGTTCAAGAGGATCCAGCAAATCCCTCAACTCACGGAGATCCTCAGCAGGCAGCCGTCTGGATACCAGCGGTGAAGGGGGCTCGGATGAGGGGAGCGAGACAGAAGAGATCAGCTGGCGGTTGGCCATGCTCAAACACTTTAATGTGGAGAAGGACTCCAAAACTGGACAACCGTGGGTTTTTGTCCTTGATTGCGGCCCGTGAGTACGAGTGTCATCCACACTGTTTTCTTTCTTCTTTTTTTTGCGCTCGTCCACCAGTGTCCTCGAAAATAGCGGTATGGGAGAGGGAAGGAGTTCTTTTGAACTGTGATGAACCGTATCTCCTATAAGCATCGACTTATGCTTCTGTTTAGTTACAACCCAGCATGGCAAAGTCTGGCGAGTCCTTTATTTGATATTTGAAAAGGTAGTAAGTGACAAAAGGGTGTTTCAATAAACATTGACTGATTTAGTCACTGTCTTTGGGTTGGCGGAACTTGCTCAAGTTTCATGTCTTATTATTGTTCTTTTTCTCCCAACAGAAACTCACCCTCAGGAGAAGCTTCTTTGCGATTTTTGAGCCAGAAGGCCCAGCAGATTCTGAAGTCAGTTCGACGATGTATCAGCATTGCTATGGCAACTAAGCAGCGCGCTGGACGCCAGTCCGCTGAAAACAGAAGTCGTACCGAGTCCGTGCTGACAGTGTCTGGTTACCAGCGCATCCTGGACCATTCGGGGCGTGGCCTGGACGGAGGAGGTGGGGCTGGGAGCGGGGCCGCGGAGGAACCGCGTGAAGTTGTGAGGACGCGGTCGCAGCGATCAGGGTCGGGAAGCTCCTCGTCTACTCTCGAGAACATCCCGTCACCGACGTCGTCTGGCGGAGACTTTGACCTTGGCTCCACCGGAACGCCTGATGGCCTTGACACTGACAACGGAGCCCAGAAACTCCCTCCACGCGTGCACAGGGTATCTGTGCACAGCCTGACCGGTTCGTTCTCCAACCCCCTCACGGATTTGTTCGGGAGTGGTGTTCAATACCAGCAGCAGCTCAATGTGCAGCAGTGGCAACAACAGCAGGTTGCCATATGGCAGCAGCAGCACCAGCAGCAGCCAATGAACCAGGAGCAGTGTTTGCAGCAGCCACACTGCCCGCAGCAGTGGCCGCAGCAGCAGCAACAAATCCACCAGCAGCTGCAAGCACAGAACCCACAACTGCTGGGAGTGACCTCCATTCCACGCAACTCTTCGGTGCCCAATGTTGGAGCCCTGGCAACAGACGACAAAGGCTATGCGGCCATTGGTAATGGAGGTATGCCACAATGAGGTTCTGATAACTAAAGGAACACAGAAGCAACACGATAGCACCCCTTTCTTCCGGTCAGATTTTGTAAAGAACACTTACTTATCAAAAACAGTGCGGGCGCATCAACCCCTCCTACCCTCTTTTTCTTTCAGATGTTGTGCGCATGCGCACGTATTCAATGACGTCGGAACGGCCACGCACCTCAGCGTCCGTCTGTTCAGGAGACTCCGGGGTGGTGGTGACAGACGCAGGAATGGTAGGTGCTGACACTTTTGCGCGACCATCGCCCCCTGGTGATCAGCGCAAGGGCAGCAACTCGTTTGACAGCGCTGTTTCCAGTCTCTCTGTGGAGTCGGCCCCTCGCAAGGTGTGTTTTGCTTTCACGTTTATTCACATTCTACATCTCTGTGTATACTTCTTTTGTGCAGTCATTTTTGGAAGACACACGACAAAAACCTGTAGCCGGCTGTTGTTTAAATCCTTCAGTTATCTCTGGAACCTTGTCCTTAGTTGCAACGAACCCAAGTTGCTTCATACTGCGTTGTGCGTTTTGGCTTTGTTACAGGCCCTTTTCCCTTTAGGAAAAAAAAAAAAATCATGTGACATTTTCCTGTTTTCACTTTTTTTTGCGTTTGTACTAACTCCTGCCATCATTGTCTTGTGCACACAATTTTCAGTGCAACATAAAAAAGGTGTTTGGTCATTTTCTGCTGTTCTGTCCAGATTAGCGACGCCGGCGACCTATCCCAGGAGTTTCCGCGCCCGCTGCCCCCTGAACCTGATTCGTCCCAGCGCGGAGAGGGGAAACTGTCGCACGACAGCAGTTCCTCAAACATCTATCAAGATATCGACAGTGTTGGTACGCAAAGTGTAGTCAGTCAGTCAGTTCAGATGTTCAAAGAGGAAGCCTAATGAGACTGAAAAATTTTGCCATACGAAAACACTCGAGCTGAATTGCTGCGGCTGACCCTTCCGGCACCACGTGATTGTAATGTGTTCAGTGTGTGAAGAATGCGCGTGGTTCACGTGAGCGTGCGTGTTAGGTTCAGCTCGCAGCGCTTTGAGCCAGTTAAAGAAATTGGGTAAAGCGCCTACACACTACTCAATTATTATTATTATTATTAGTAGTAGTAGTATATGCGTTTTGCAAGATAAAGACGGCGAAGATTGAGTGGGAGGTGCCCCCCCCCCACCCCCCTCCTCCACAGACCCCTTTCCCCGCCCACAAAACAATATAATATCGCGGTCGCTAAATACTGACTTCACACGCTGAATGTAAGTACAGTCAACTGCTACAAGTGGTGGTACAATTATTTTTTCACCTGACATGTCGCTGCTCAACGTTTTGGAGGCCATTCGTCTTGCTATTATCAGCTTTTTAGCTGGAAGGAAGCGTTTGTCGTCAAATGGTGAAAGAGCATTAGTACTTATCCAACTCATGGCACTTTGGTCCTTTGACGAAATATGCAGTATCTCCACATGCACCTACAATTGACACGATGTGTCTTCACGATCTCTCTACGTTTTCTCACGCCAGTGCGCGCTACCCGACGAGCCAGCACCTTCGGCCTGGGAATGGGCAAAAGACGCCACTCCACAGGGGACGTCCGCAAAGAGAACGACTACGAGGAAGTGGAGGCCCTGAAGGGCGTGGTCCCGGCTGCCAGCGTCATGACAGTAGCGGACACGCCCCCAGAACTACCGGCCCGCCCCGCTACACTGCTGGCCCAGAAGAAAAGCAAGTCGGTCCACGGCAACAAGATCGCTGCCGGCTTTAACTACGTCTTTGGCCCGAGAACACCGGCCAGGTCAGCATACGCAGTGGGGGCATGTAGGGATCGTTAGTACAAGGGGTTCTACAGACTTCGCATTTCAGTTCACCAATAGCTGGAAAGGGGCACCATATTCTCTTCAGGGTATGGGAAAGTACAGCAGCGAGGGCAGATGAGATAGGCACCGCCCTCACTAAACTGGCCTAAACAGAAGTGATGTCTGTGAAGGTTTTACTCTCCTACGACCGTAATGTGAAGGGAGGTCATATTTAAAAGACGCCGTTGTTCAGTTCCACCTCAAAACGCCTAAACATGCTAAACTCAAGACACGAACATATATACACGTGTTGGAAGTGTCTCTGCAAGCTGAATTCCCCCCCCCCCCCCCCCCCCCCCCAACAGCTTCCACTTTGTAAACGATACCCTGTTTTACTTTGTATTTTTTGTTTGTTTGTTTGTAGATTTTGCATGCGCTAAACAACTGTAGTACCGTGAACACGCCATTGCTTGTTACTGGGTGATGACAATGCCTTTCTTCTGCCCAGGTCCAGAAACCCTAGCGGCGACTACGACCGCGCCATTTCACGGTCCGGCAGCTCTGAGGTTTACTGGACCATCCCGGAACCGGATGGTGATACCAGACTGCTGCACCGCAGACAGTCGTCTGACGTCACGCCGGCCCTATCGTCACGCTTGGACCTCCTGCTAGAGCTTGAGCCTACCACACACAAGTCACGTCCACAACCAACGGAAAGTGGCGGGCCACCCCCCACAGCGTCTTTCAGCTTGTGGGCCGATGATGATTCAGAAAACAGCAACTACACGTCTATGACGCGAAATCTGTTGACATTCTCTGATACTGACCTCCCAAAGCACAACGAGGCCGCTGGTTCTGGCAAGGGCGGTGCCTCAGATACGAAATCTGCCCTGATGGACTTCTTCCTGGATGATACCTCGTTCCACTCAAACCCCATGGTAACGGGCGAGTTGAAACTAGGACAGCCTGGTGCTGCCACAGCAGACGGTACTGCTGGTGGTGCAAAGACTGGGAACAGTGGTTCTCCAGCTCCGCAGTTCTCAGGACAGACGGGGTGGGTCCATTTTCCTGACAACTTCGCGGACTCTCTGCCTCCAGCCAACAACTCCGCCAGTACAGATCCCTGGGGAATGGCCCTACCCGCGAGCCCTGCCAGTGTTTCATCAGCCCAGGGAGCGGGTCCCGTGGGTGGAGCAAGACGCGGTACAGGCATCACAGCCAAAGTGGAAGGCGTGTACATTGACATGAGGAGGGACGCTAGCGGCGGAGAGGGGCAGGACAGTGGGGGAGGGGAGTACGTGGCCCCAGGGGACATCACGAAAGATGAGGCGTTTTTCAACTTCTTTCTGTTTCAGTGAGGAAGAAACCGGGAACATCCTGTTTTCAAAACGCGCGTCTTTCTTTTGCTTTCTTCTGCTTCATTGAGAAGAAAACATGCAAGTACAATCGGAAACTTACATTACATGCATGTGTTTAATGTACACGGTGTATTAAAATGAAAGCGTGAAATACTGACAGTGTATTCAGTACGTCCTCGTATTTCAGCTGCATCATGAACAAACTTCACAGCTAGCTGCCTATTTGCTTGAGAATTGTAACATATTCACCGGTTGGGGTTAGATGGAGGGTGCCAACATGCCTTGCATGACTGACACTTCATCAAATTGACAAGGAGAACGAGACAGAGTGACTGCTGTCAACGAGGGTTTCAGCCTCTCGTTGTCGAAAGACGTGGAGTCATACAAGAAATGTCATCACCAGTACATTCCATTGGTCGCCGTCTTTCTGTTGAGTGTGACCAGCATTGAGGCCATGAACTGTGTTTGTTGACTTCCGAGGCGATCATTGCGGTAAATGAAGCCCGATGAAGACTAAGTTTGTCACCGACGTGCAAAGGCAGACTAACACACAGCTCATAGCCATTGTAACGTAATCTGACCGTGCCGTATGTCATTTCTGATCCACTGACCAATCAAAGCGTCAAACTCAGACGTGACTGCGTTACAATATTTGCTTGAAAGTTTTCTACTGGGTGTAACTGACGCAGCACTGTCGTTTACTTTTCCTTTTCCGTGGAGTTCGTTGTACTGGTGACTTTCACAACAATGCCGGCATGAACAATATTGCGCACTTCACACGATATTGATAGACAAACGCCTTTGCCTGTCACGTGTCCTAGGAGCTGATTAAGAAAGCTAATACCACTGCAAGTGCCGGGCTGTGATACGTCTGCAAGTACCTGTACAGCCGAAGTCGGTCTTTTTCTTCTCTTTTGAGTTGAAAGCTTTATAATAATATCCAGTCGCTTGGCTCAAAACGCTGCGAACTGAACCCGACCATATCGGTTCCAAGAATCGACCAACGTTTTTGTGATAAGCAACAAGGGTGCGAAATACACATTCTGAAACAATGGCTAGTTTTTCCGTGTGTGTGTGTGAGAGAGAGAGAGAGAGAGGGTGGGTGGGTGGGTGTTTGGGAGTTTAACGTCCTTTTCCACCACATAAGGGTGATATCAAAGACGGGGCAACGAGAAAAAGGCCAGCACAAATATTTGGCCCCAGCCGGGATTTCAACTCGCGACCCGAGCATTGAAAGTCCAGCGCTCTACCTTTCTGCCACCCCGGCTCCCGAGAGAGAGAGAGAGAGAGAGAGAGAGAGCTAACCAACAATAGCATTTTAACGACATTCTCAACATCCCTACAATCTTTATTGGACTCCACAGCAAGTGGAAATGTGTCTAGACACTACGTAACAGGACAGCAATACATTGTACCTAAACGTAACACATCCACATGCGTTATCACTAGTGTATCAAATGTCTACAGCCTAAAGTCACCAGCTATGATGTACACAAGCTCACTCACTTAGAACGGCGTTACACACAGAAGTGTACACAGTACAAGTACGCAGCATGCATACAAGTTTCGCTCTTGCGAATATCTAAATGTACCGCAAAAATTCTTTACAAAACAACAAATCAACTTCGGAAAAAAAAACCCAAAACAAAAAAATTAAACAAAAAATATACCTAAAAAGCAGCAAGCACCACATGGAAAATTCCCAAATGGAAGTAAAGCTGAACCAATGAGGATTACTAGATCTATAATGGTGAGTGAAAAGTCTGTCCTAATCAAGATATTCTTACTACCCACTGAAATATCCAATTAATTTCGAACTGGGACAGAATCGGCAACACAGAAATACACTGTAAGCTTAGACTTGACATTGTATAAAACTGTTAAAAAAATGTTTTGAAATAAACAGAAGACTGTAGTGACTAGCACAGTGAAAATATAAGGTACCAAAGCAAATCCCCCCTGCAACTTTCAACTAGAAGGCAAGACATGAACAAAACTTTGAACATGAAGATAACTGAGCAGGAACAGTAAGACTTTGAGACCGTCCCGGAAGCCCACTAAGACTACAATTCAATTTCAAATAGATGTAATTAAATTTAGCAAAAAAACAAAAACAAAAACAAAAAACCCAAACCAACCAACCAAACAAAAAAACAAACACACGCCGTTTTCTGACGAGTTCTGGAGGAAGGTCAGGTAACTGAGTACATTGTACATTTGTATGTATTGTATCACAAGAAGCCCTAAATACATGTGCTAGAAATGGTTATTTTTGGTACAGTGAATATAAAGCAAAGATGAAACATTCACTCACTTTGTAAGCATCAGATTTCACATGCGCAAATAAATGAGACTCAACTTTAAGCTGTGTAGATTTTTAAAATGTCAAAAAAGAGAGAAAAAGTTAGATACAAACCAGGGCATCCGCAGAAAACAGATCAGATCTTCTTCCATGTAAACCCAATAACTAGATTACAAATGATGAATGAAAATGCAATATCATAGATCAAGATGTAAAGTGAGAAAATGTAAAAGAGAAACGGCTGAAAAAAGTCCAGCGCAGGGCTAAAATGATCCGATGCAAGACATTTTCACAAAGTATCTGTGAAATTCTGGATGGATAAATCAATGAAATATCAGCTGAAACGGTCGAGAGAAAAAGCTGAACATGAATTTTTAAAATATTTTTTGAATTTTTTTTTTCAACTGGTGCCATAATGAAATTTTTCTTTTACTGCCATATCAAATGCCTAAGTAAACTGATACCAAAAGGCTGGTGTTCTAACTCTCAAATTCTGCTGGCTGTGGCACACTGTTTACAATTTTTGAGTGTGAAATACAAAAATAAAGACGATGTCATGTTTTTTTTTTATTTTTTCAACTTTTTTTTTCAACTGGTGCCATAATGAAATTTTTTCTTTTCTGGTGTTCTAACTCTTAAATTCTGCAGGCTGTGGCACACTGTTTACAATTCTAGAGTGTGAAATACAAAAATAAAGATGTCATGCAGGAGGTTGTTCTACACCTGGCATAAATCAAACTTAAATATTCGCAGCCAACACTCTCTGCTGTCTCAATATCACTTGTGTCAAGTAAATTAACCTGGCCATTTGAGCTAAGTGGCGCTGAGTTTCCAAAACCACATGTGTACAGAGGCTCTGTTGAATAGCCTTGCAGGGCATTTTGAAGTGCAAGTCTGTTTTTAAGGAAGTGAGTATTGTACGTGTACTAACACTGCGTCCTGGAGTTCACTCAGGTAGGACGGGCCAACAGTTTTTGAAGCACTCCACCCTAGAATGAGCATGACAGCTTAATTTTGTCGCCACAATAATGGCTGTGTTGGTTGATCAAGTTCTCTGCTCACACAGTGGTAACAGTTTTTGTTTTCATTCGAGAGAGAATGTTGTTCTGCCCCTAAAGCCTCCACTTGTTCTGTGAACAGGCCTAGACCGGACTGACTGCTATTGTTCTAGTGAGGGGAAACGAAGTGCAGGATGAGTGATGAGAAATCAATAAATAAAGGAATGCAAAAATTAAATGAATTCCATAAACAGAGAAAAAAATGTGAGAACAACAGCCGACGAATTAAAGTTAATGATTTTCTGCAAAAGTGACCAAAAAAAAAAAAAAAAAAAAATCCACTTGCAAGATGTCATGAAGTCTCTCTGTGCATCAACAAATACAGGTACCAAACAAAGCTGGATGAAATCAAGAAAGATATGTGGGAACTACATTTTGCTTTCCAGTTCTTGACAAAATCAATGTTGCATGTACTTCAACTAAATCCAAACGCCAGCACTGTTAAAGTTACAAAAGGCCATTTACAAGCCGAGGTGTACACATGACACCTCTGTAAGTGCAAAGGCTGTAAACTAAAGTACTTGACTCACAGGGACTTGTAAAACTGTGTTGTTTTTTTAAATTTTTTTATATTTTTTAAATAAAGGATTCCTTACAGGGAAAACAAAACAAAAATCACTGTTTCTTGATTCCTTCCAGTTTTGGTTGTTGAAATTGTGAACAACAGAAACAGGCATACAAAGCATGCGCTCAAGCACCCATACTTTCCCTTTGCAGACTTCAAGTTCCACAAAAAAAAGCAAGAGAAACTAGCACCATGAATATCTAAAGTGTTCTTAAGGCTGCTGTGCTACATACATCAGTCAGAACCTGCACAGGCTAGTACAATATCAATTATATACTGTTACTACTGTACATGAAATACACAGTTCATTTCTACAGGTCTATGAGACACCTCAAAGAAATTATCAGCATCAGCAAATTAAATATTCATTCACATTTTCATCCCTTATACAATGGCATAATAAAGAGAAAAATGCCAGCCTGAAAAAAGGAGGGGGAAAAAAAGAAGACAGAAAAGACCTCACAATAATTATATTCACTGACTGAAAACATGTGGAAAATGCAGGTAAACCGCATCTAATAACTACGAGGAAAAAAATCCTAGCAAAGAAATCAGCAACGGCTGTTTTTCCTCTGCTTCAGTACGAAAAACTGCTGTAGGAACACCCAAGAGAAACAAAACTGCTATAAAAATTAACACTGGGAACCAAATCAAAGGTTAAAAAAACCCAAACAAAAACAGAAAGAAAAATGCTGCCAATTGGTGATAACGCAACATCCAGCAACCACTCAAAACAATCCTTCTAGACTGTAACGATCGTAACAGGTTAAATGATAGGAACATCTCACACTCCGAACAGCATGATAAATAATGGAAACAATCAGATGTCACCTTTAACACGTAAAACATTGGATAAAGTACCAGTAAACAGAGCACAGCACACAGCAACACCACTGACCCTCTAAGGACTGCATTTTCACAGCAATATCAGCAGCTAAATCAAAACACCATGCTCTGATGGGAACACCTATCAATATCTAATACCTGACCTCTACCATAATGTAAGGTCTTTGATCCAGTCAAGGGTATTTTTTAAAATGTTGAAATTCCCAACTTGCTTTTGTTAAATGATACGCTACGACACTTTAATATCATGGTTATTTTGTGCATGAATTATTCAGCAGTACTACTTTTTCTATGCCTGGTCCAACAGAGAGGTGAGTAACGTGAAAGTCAAATGATTACTGTGATGTCCCTGTTGTCACTCTGGACTAATGTGCCAAAAGTACCTAACTGAATACATGCATTGCTGGCACTCATTACAAACCCTGATTTAGCTTTCTCAAAGCTTTATTTATTTATTTATTTATTTATTTTTAAGAACTGGCACACACAATTATCCTTCATTAGTTTTGGACGCTGTTTGGATCCCCCCCCCCCCCCCCCCCCCTTCTGAAAAAACAAGAAACCTGAAGTGCTGACACACAGCATATAGTGTACACAAACATACAACATTGATGGTAAACTGTCATGTGAAAGTAACCAAGGATTCGCCATATCAAGAGATATGACCCCTTGCACGGAAAATGAATCAAGTCTACAGGTATTTCTGTTCCTAACAAGCATCCGACAACGTATTATATACATATCCAGTATAAACCTTACGTAATATAATAAACGACATCCACACAGATGGAAGTATACACTTGCAGGTCGCAGCATTTACAGATAAGATTACACTATGTCCTCACAAACAAACATTATAATCCAGAATTCTAGAGAATCCCCCTGAGACAATTAAGACAGGCAGAAAACAAGGCAGACAGATCCATTACAACAAAGGCCAACACATTTCTTTGACCAAAAAAAAAAAAAAAAAGCCTAAGGCTGCCAGTCAGATAAAACGGGTCTAGCGACAAAAAAGACTCATGCCTGAATGGATAAGTGATCCTGATAAACTGTCCTGCTTCTTTTTCAATTTTATTCCCCCCTTGATGGCGGAATGGTGGAAATTGGCCTATACGAACGGCTGTAAAACACACAAGCCTGATAAAAGCCTTGGCATCCGATCCTACATCGCACATGTCCCTTGACATCTCAGTCATTCTAACTGGACAAGGTTTTCTTTCTATACATTAGCTGATGCCAAAGAAGTTTCCAATAATTTAAATTTGGGTTTCATGCTTTACAACAGGCTTTCAGTGCTACCGTTTAGCACCTCAATATTTCTTAACATTATTGTTTACCTTGATCTACTCCATCATGCTGCAAACTTTTCATCGTTCTTCTTGCTGCACGCCTTGCATCTACTACTATTAAACTTTGTTGGAGCAGCAAGAAATTCTATACAGAAACGCTTTTAAAAAAAAATTTGAGTAAGATTTGAATTTCGGAATTTTGTTCACCTCTCAGCTGTTAGATGTTGTGTCAAATGCTCACACCTAGTCTCGATACTTGAGTTTCCTCCCTTCCCTTGAATCTAGTAAATTGCCCCTATTGTCACACTTGCTGGAACAGATCTACTGCACAGTAACAAGAAATACACATACAAAAAAGAACTGTTCTGTAATGCTTTCACAAAAACTGTACACTGATATATATAATATATATATATATAGATATGAAATATATTCTGTTGTACAAAAGGAAAAAAAAACCAAACATTAGCTCACCCCAAAAAAGATTTGCATGAGCCAAAGGTAACATATGGCGAAATAACACTGCAGAAAAACAGGATGTACAGCAAAATGGAGCAAGTACATGTATGAAGATACTCAAAATGGTGTCCTTGTCATAGACAAGACATGCTCGAAAGAAGAGGAATACCCATTACCAACAAGTGAGATCCTGTACAAAATAACCATGCAATGTAAACAGCAAAAGATTGCAACCTGAAAAAAAGTGATGACTTTTGGAGTTTTGCACATAACGGCAGCTCACAGCAAAGAAGAAACTGGCATCAGTTCACTATTTTCTTTTTCTTATTTAGTGTGGCTCGTAAATGGCTCTAAATTTGAAGGCATGTTTTGCTTTACAACCCACTGCCTCAGAAATCGAAGACTTCCCTGGGATGGGGGAAAAAAGAATCAGCAAAATGTAGTTCCGTCAGTTTGATGCAGTTCTTGCAATTCAACATACTAAGCAAAGAAACAGGTTTCCATTTTGACATCTGCTGCATAGAAGCCATTAGTCTGCTGAAGCTCTTGAAGCGCATGACTAATCAGAACATGAAACAAGGTCTTCTAAAGTTTAACAGAATTTTTCTCAGATTTCTCATGCGCACAGCCACACCGCAGACAAGTGCTGCATGTATAAGTTAAACTACATTGCCTCAGACTTAGAGTCACCACTCTCTCCCAAAGCTCAATTCTTTAACACTCACTGCTTGTAACAGTAACCTCTGAACATACAAACTTTTTAAAACACGAACACCAAGCAGCCTCGAAACTCCAACTCCAATTCCTTTGGTGTAAATAACTCATTGAAAACAAAACTAGCATTGATGATGTCACAGAAAATTCCATGCTTTGTTTTGGAAAACAAAAAAAATTTCTAGAGATTACAAACTGCAGGTGACAAACCTTCAGCGGCATTTAAGCATTGTAGTAACTGCATATCAAGGATTTCATGACTAAACTGAATAAATTATTTGGCAAAACAGAAGTTCTACATCCTGTGGGTTTTAAAGTTACTCCCATTGACAAACCTGCAAGCATGCAGCGTCATAATACACAGCTGTTCAACTCCTGCTGTGGCAGTGATCGAGAAGGTCAAGAAATCCTGCTGTGGCACAGCTCTTACAAACCAACCAAGGTAATCAAGGAGATTTCAAGCCGAGCACTGAATGTGCATTTCGATGCACCACACCACAGAACAGGTCTTGGTTGTTCTGGGGGCAAAATATTCCCAATCCGACTCTCATGTACAATTACTGCAGTCTTTCTGATTTTGATGACAACGGCGCTAGGGTGTGGTGACGTCATGGTGGTTTAGTACTGGGCGCGAGTCTCGTAGCTGGTGGTGGTGGTGGTGGCAGTGGCGGTAGTGGCGGCTGCCCCTCCGGTGGTGTGGGGGTGCTGTACCACTCTCCAGCCGCGGTACAGGAAGAAGGTATCCACGGCATATACGGCCAGCGCAGCAAAGCAGAAGAACTGTAACAGTCATCAGTGCACCAAATTATCACGAACACTCAAACCAAGAAAAATATATAATATATCTGACCGGCACCGCGTAGTGTAGTGGTTAGCACTTTGGATCATGGACCGGGAGACCCGGGTTAGAGTCCCAGCCGAGGCAAGTGGGATTTTTCCTACCTAGGTCGGCTCCTACCCAGAGCGGGTGTGCTATGGGCCTGATGGGGAGGCTGTTGCCACACAGCCGAGCTTCACCCACTTCACGGGTGCGACTTTGGGGGGTGCTTCCCTTGGTATGACACGTCTTAGGATGTGGATGATTACACGGCCGTCACCACAGGTGCCGTAGTTCCCGGGCCTGGTTAATGCCGGGATATTTAAGACAGGAAGCGTGGAATACGGCCCTGTCCCGTGGTCCCAAACCACATGGACCTCCATAGCATCATCTTACTATCATCCTCATCATCATGCATAATAAAAATTGTCCCAGCTTCCAAGTCCTCTGTGCGTTCCACCCATGACCTGGGAGGAACACCACTGGAGCTGGCAAAGAGTTGGGGCAGCAAAAATAAAATATTAAAAAAAAATAAAAAATCTGAGCCTTACATAAAGAAGTTCTATGAAACAGATGACTCCACTCAGCAAGACCTGAGGCCCAAGCCCCACCTCTTTACTCTGCTGTGTATTGGCAAAACACAGTACGTCCACAATGTCACTGTATAGGAAACGGGGTGATTTCAAGATGACAGACACTGACGTAATGGTCTTTTTCCTCAATGGACTTACTGTTTCCTTTCCATGATCCAGTCAAATCAAACTACATGACATTGTGCTTTCCTCATTGCAGTGTCTGGCAAGAAAGTAGTTTGCCAGGCCTGACCATGCCATGTTTAGTGCTCATTATTCTGTGGAATGCGATGGGCTGAAGTCTGGGGGGCTTGACCTTTTTGACTGGAAGGAGTGGTGTCGTTCATTACATGTACATGCAGAAAAATATATGCCTTATTAATATTAAGGCTTTGTATCAATGGCAACTATGACAAGATGTCCTGGCTGACTGAAAAACTTTTAATAATTTATGACGTTGTCCTGAATCATGATGACCATGGCGCATGATTTGACATACATCTGCCTTGGTAAGAGAGGAACAGGACATTTCAAAATTGAACTGGTCTGTGACTGATGTGAATATGAAGCACTGTCTTATTCCACCAGGCAACAAGCACTCAAACATTAAAAACAGCAAATTGTGAAATGTTGGAAGTTTGATCTGAACTAGTGGTTCATGTGTCTTACTATGAATCCAATAGTCCTGGGTGGGAATGCCATGCTGGGCACATATTGTATTTCAGTGTTTTTGTTTTACTTTTACCTATATCTTCCTTTTGTGCCAGTGGAACCCCCCCCCCCCCAAAAAAAAAAAAAAAAAACCCAACAAAAAAACCAAATAAACAAAAACAAACAACAACAAAAAAAAAAACCAACAACCAAACAAACAAAAAAACCCCAAACAAACCAAAAAACAACAAAACAAACAAAAAACCCAAAACAAAACAAAAACAAACAAAAAACAACAACAAAAAACAAACAAACCAACAACAAAAGAAAAGAAAACAAAACAAAACAACCCCCCCCCCCCAAAAAAAAAAAAAAACCCAAACAAAAAACAAACAACAACCAACAAAACAATAACGAAACCATCCCCCCCAAAAAATAAAAAAATTGCACGCAGGAAACAAAACCGTTTTATACATTATCCAAAGGTGACCAACCTGCATTTTCTTAACTATGGTGCTACATGTACTTTGAAAGAGAAGTAGTAACTTACAGCAGCTGCGCCAATAGAGCCAGCATAGGGTGCTCGCACAGCGGCAACAATGGCAGCAATGAAGTACAACACTACATACAGACAGTAGTATATGAACTCCTGGAAAAAAAAACACACACACAGAACAGATGTAAGTGAAATTTAAATCTAAAGAATACTGCAGGTAATGATTGAAGAAGAATTTTTGTTTTAAACCTTGCAGAGCTAAATTCCAAATTATAGATTTTTAAACAATGACCTGCAACAGTGGTAGAGTGGTATAAAGGGTGATAAACTAGCTCTTTCAACCAGAGATTTTTCACCACTATATGTAATTCTAAATAATCTTTAATTCAGTTCCATATACAGCACACACACACACACACACACACACACACACACACACACACACACACACACACACACACACACACACGCACACGCACAAACACATGTACCAGCTGACACAAACCAGCATTCTATGAAGCAGTTAAACACAATTTACTCACCAACTAATCCAGAAATGTCTCTTTAAAAAAAAACAAAAAACAACCCAACCCTAAATCAAAACAAGGTACCACAGAACTCACAATGAACACCCGAGGTCCTGGCAGTCGGGAGATGATGTTGAAGAAATGAAAGATGAAGAGAATGACGGTCGTTACTAGCGCTGATGCCGACACGAACTGCACCCAACCACCTCCAATAGCATACCAGTTGTCTATGGAGGCACAGATCAGCACCAGGATGTCCAAAAACTGTGGAAAAGATGCGTTCAGTTTAAGTAACTTACATGTATTTTTAAGGACTGTAGCAAGCGATGAATCACCCCTAAAAGGCAGAAGCGCAACAAGAGAAGTACTGTGGCCACACACATAACACATTAATGATCACGGAAAGGTGTTTTGTTTCGTTTTTCCCCCAAGGGGAGGTGGGATGGTGGTGGTAAAAAAAAAAAAAATTAGGACGCCTGTTTTTTTTTTTTATGATAGATAAACATGAGGCAAATGAAAAGAGGAAACATCTTTAAAAAAATTTAAAAAAGAAAAGAGTAAAACACACTGGTCGATTAAATGACACTTCCTCAAGGAAATCATTCTGGGTATTTAAAAAATAATATGCTGAAACAGGCCTTTCCTGTAGCCCTGAGCCAACAACTATAAACAATTGGGTTGCTCAGGAAATTGCTGCTAGGGTTCTGCAGAGGGCAGCGTCCAGAGTACTATAAGGTTGCACCTGCTTGATAATCTCTTCCACCATTCCTCAGGGGATTTTGGATCTGAGTCACTGGTTTAAAAACTATGGTCTATGCAAAATTAAAGTTGCCATACTTTTTTTTTTTTTTTTTTTGGTCATGCATACAACAAAGCTGTGGACGACTTTCCATTGAATGCCCATAATGCGTGCATCAGAATGAGTCACTTGCGACACAATACAGCATCTGACACCACTGTGGTGACTTGGGTTGGCATATGATGATAATGATGATAATGATAATGAGTATTGAATAGGCGCTTTACCCAATTTCACGAATCGGCTCAAAGCGCCGCGAACTGAACCCAACACGCACGCTCACGTGAATCACATGCATTCTCCCACACACTGGACATAAACATATTACAATCACGTGGTGCGAAGGGTCAGCTCAGCTATTTAAATTTCGGAATTTAGAATTGCATTTATTTTTCAAATTTGGTGGGCTGAACATTTCCAAAGCAGAGGGGGAGGAAGCCGGAGTACCCGGAGAGAACCCCCGATGATTGGCCCGAATGAACGGTGCCACATACGAGAAGGACAAATTCTTTGCCCCGAGTGGGACTCGAACCCCCCACCTCTCGCATTGGTGACAAGTCTCTTAACCACTAGACCACCGACCGCCCCGATATGGTGTTCTACGTATGTGCATACATGTAGTAGCGACCCGCATAGTGAACAGACAACATAATTTATGTGGACTGAAGACCAGCTAGACGGTGCTGACTGGTGGCTATTTTCAGTGATTTTGTCGATCGACAGGTAGAACAGGTATAGAAGCGTTAGGCTACAGAAAGTCATATTTCTCTACTATTAGAAACCGCAAAGTCATGAAAATGACTGCAATTTGCAGTGGCAGCGATCGTCAAATGCGCTCGCCCGCTCGCTTTCGCTACCAAATTTATCGCCAGGCGAGTGAAAGCTCCGGTAGCGATAGCCCGAATGGCGAGCAGGAATTCTGAGCTGAATCAGAACCTAGCAGCCACCCCTGTGTGTGTGTGTGTGTGTGTGTGGTGTGTGTGTGTGTGTGTGTGTGTGTGTGTCTGTGTGTGGAATGACTCTTTCATACAGACTACTGTACTAAAACCTATATTTGCGATTGGGGCTTCCAGAATTTTTTTTTGGGCTACCAGTTTTGTTCAGGGCGGTAGCCCGAATGGCTACCATGGTCCTGACACATTTGAGGATCGCGGCAGTGGCCAAAAGGAACTTCTGCTAGGATTCATTTGGCAAACAGCCTTACAGCTTTGTAAGCGGCAGTTTTACCCTTGAGAACTCATCATGAACACAGACTTTAAAGCTGATGTAATTGCTGAAAAATGTCAACATGTGAGTTTGACCACAGACGACAGAAAGTTCTACCCTATAACAAAGACTCAGTGTCACAGACATAGGGTGCAATACATGGAAATTCAAGGCACTTACAATCTCCGCAATCTTCAGTATTCCTGGAATGGTGCGGACATAGGTGGGATCTGGACGGATGTCGTCAACTGGCCCTGAGGTGACAGTGGTTGTCTGCTCGTAGGTAGTGGCCATTTTGATTCTGTGGTCAGCACAGTCTCTAACGCTCAGTCGGACCTCTTCAACGGCAAATCACTAGACAAGTCCCTGTGGGCAGAAAACAGAAATGGTATAGATGTTCAGCTGCTATAAACTTCTTGTAAGCAGTGAATGGCCATAGTTTCTGTCAAAATGAAGGGTGTGCACGATCTAGACATTTCCTCTATTTAGTGAACCTGGATTACAGGACTCTATGTGTCCGCGCGCGTACCTACATGCATGTGTGAGTGTGAGAGAAAATCAATGAAACTTTACTTTACAATGGTAGGGGCAGCAGACATCAGATTGTAAGTTTTCATACCTGCCGTTGCTAAAGACTACTATTATCTCACTAATCAATAGGAATAAAACCAGAGAGAGAGAGAGAGAGAGAGAGAGAGAGAGAGAGAGAGAGAGAGAGAGCCAGTATTTTATTGTATTGATTTGTGGACATGACAATACTGTGTACACTGGCTCACCATGGTCATACACAGGGCAAATTAAGGTCATCAAAATGTTATCAAAATGTTATCAAAAGGAAAACAGAGACTTTGGTTACAACTGATACGCTCATGGGAGTACATCTAAATACTGTAAAATGGGAACGGGCTAAAGCCCTTTTGGAGGCCCAGCAGTGAAAACAACATTACAAAGATGACCCTTTCACAAATGCAAAATAAACCAGACGTAACACGCAACCTTTTTCACCTTTTACATAAAATCAAGTGTGCATGTTACAAATCAGCTCGGGCCTGAACATTTGTGCTGGTCTTTTTTTCTTCTTCTCATTTCCCCATCTTTGATATCACCAAAATGTGGTTAAAAAAGGACATTAGACCCTCAAACACCCAACCATGTTAAAAATCCCAGTCCAAACAGGAGGGGCCATGGAATGGAAGACAAGAACATGTCAAGCTTGCAGGAAAAAAATATATATAGGTGGCCCTGTACAATGGCAATATGCTCCACTGGAGGGGGGAGCAATCAGCATTTCCCGATGTTATAACGCTTAGACCGGAGCCAAAGACTACTTTTGATGTTCCGACATGGGGTGGGTGCGTGGGTGTTTAGGAGTTTAATATCCTTTTCCACCACGCATGGGTGATATCAAAGACGGGGCAACGAGAAAAAGGCCAGCACAAATATTTGGCCCCACCTGGGATTCGAACTCACGACCTGAACATTGCGCATCCAACGCTCTACAATCCGGCTATCCCGGCTCCCCTGTTCTGACATGGAATTTCCCTTACTCCAGTATGTTACTGCAGACTGTACAATGCAGTGACTGTATACCTGACACCAATACTAACAGGCCACTGACTCCACTCTGTAAGCCACGAGACCAAAGCCGTGTAATGGCAAAACATACTTAGTCCACAACTTCATTTTAGGGAAAAGGGGTGACAGTAATGGTGTTTTTCCTCAAATGATTGGAGTTCCTGCTTTCTTGCCACATCAAACTACACCTGTGTCCCTGTCTGTAGTGCCTGGCAAGAAAATTTGCCAGACCATATTGCCAGACCATGCCATGTGTGATGCCGCAGCACGCGATTGGCTGAGTTCTGCCGGCTCGCCTCCTTCAATCAACAGGAGTGCAGTGGTCTATTCATCGTGCACCTGTGGGAGTTTTCCGGGAGCGACAATATGCCTGGTTGTACAGATGGTGACATATGTATGCTGGATGATAACATACACACACATTTGTCACAACGCCCATTTGCTCATTCCGTTTGCCACTGACGGTCAATGCTATGTTGTACTGGATGCACCAGCTGCAGCCCTGCCTAACACACAGTGTCATAAATTCACATCATGCTAACTACAGGCGAATAAAGCCAGACAGATATTTAGCAGCAACACCGTTGAAAAGAGCTGATGTATGTCCGTGTTGTGTCGCTTTAATGATTTGTAAATGTACCCCGATTCTTGCAAGGTCAACCAGAATACTCCATGCTGACTGTCAGCATCAACATGATGGAACCATTTGCATTTCAAGTTTGTATTAGTGTTGATGATGATGAACTAATAATTATGAAGTCATAATTCTGGTGTACTTTACTCAAACTTCAAGGACTGTCTGCCAGTCTTCACGGAGTCAGTATTGTCTACAAACTTTCGAAGTAGGCCGCAACCAGACACGGTGCAGATACCCATGTATCTGCCTATTTATTGGTCTGCAAAGACACTCAGAGCTTAATATCCTATAACTGGACAAAAATGACGTATGATTGATAGGATGAATGTCCTGACTGACCAACCGTAATAGTATAGAACATTTGTCCTGAATGTCGTCCACTGTGTGGGGGGGGGGGGGAACGTATGCCCACCTTGATAAGAAAGTAATTGGACATTTCGATAATGAAACTGTCTAAAACCGATGTGGATTAGCTACGAATTCCTGCACACACCAGCATCATTGATTTAATTCATGAGGAAGTCGCAAAGCGGTATCGGCAACTAGGTGCCAACGCATGGGATGAATTAAATGCCATCTCCTGGGAGCGACACACGGCCATGGTAAAAGCATGGCTTTAAAGTAGTACATGATCCGAGAGGAGGAAGAGTGTGTAGCATTCAATAACGATGGGGCAAAGTCGAAAAAGGGTGTCTTGAGGCATGCGCGCCCGATTTTTTTTTTTTTTAAATAGACTAAAATCTGTGCAGTTTGGTGTATTTTGGCGTGATTGAAAGTGCTTCAGAGCAGGAAACACTTCCTCTAAAGGAAAATGTTTCGAATTAGACTAAAATCTGTGCACTCTGGTGCGTTTTGTGTGATTTTATGTGCATCAGAGGAGGAGACACACATTTAAATTAGTTAGTTGGTAAATTAGTGGTGATTCAATTTTATGCATTGTGTCCTTTCTTATCAGTTTTAGTTTGCTCGTCTTATATTAGTCATATATAGTGAAGCTGCTTTTAAACATTAACCCTTTAATTTATTTACTCATGCCCCTGGTCAAAAACAAATTTGTTCTTGATGGACACAATAAAGTCGTTTGAATCTTTGAATCTTGAATCTTTCTGCGGAGCTAATTTTTAGGTGAAAATCCGCCAAAAAGTGAAGATTTTAAGCTCTGTAAAAGTCATCAAATGCCGACGGCACGAGAACATTCCAGTGAGGCGACAGTTACTACTGAACATGGGACTATACAGCATGTGATGTGAGTAAACGACTCATTCACTGTTAGCAGCGGGTCTCCCTCCCCCTCTCTCCATCACCTTGCCGAGAACAACGTCCCGGACTCAGCTGCCTCCCCTAGCGCAAATATTTGCCGCTCGGCTTGTCGGCATGTTGTGTGCGCATGAGCAACTGTTAGTCTGTTACACGTACATGTACCTCTTTTGTGGAGAGCCACAACGAACAAGCTAGCAAACGTCCTAGATTTTAACAGGTCAGCTGTGAGTATGGATTGCATTTACAGTAAATACGTCCACACACACACACACACACACACACACACACACCAGGGAGTCAGGTGACTCAACTAGTTAAACAATGGACGAGATTGGAAGGTCAAGGGTTCAAACCCCGACATAACCAAAAGTTGTACAGGCTTTTCAGTTTCCCACAATGTGGACCAGGACACATGCAACAGAACTAGAGGTGCATCATGCATGTCGATACACACATCTTTAACTCAATTGCTACCAAGTAAATTTGGGGATGGGCGCCAGTGGCATCACCCCCCCCCCCACCCCCAAATCATAAATAATGGATTATCTGCATGGATACAAATTTGGCTTGTGGGAGTGTTGCACTTTGATTATGCTCGTGTTTGCTGCAATGTGAGCTGTTCAGGGACCGTAAGTCTTGCCTGTTTTTCGCCTGCAGGGCCCAAACCGAAGGAGTCAAAAACTTGGGATATTCGTGCGCGGTACGAAACGTGTTAATTCATCCGCACACAACTGAATTCATCTCCACACTCGCTCAAACTAATTAAATTAATCCGCCCTGCTAGACCCCCTGTGTCGAAGATCAACATTAATGATGAGCAGACACGCCAACCAGGGACACAATAATTCCGACAACTGTGTCACGGGACACAAACCAGCACCTCTGGCAAGGTGACAATCGGCGATAGCTCTCTCTGTCGGTCTGGCAACACGTCGCATTGCATTGATTGCTATCACACGCACACATGAGCTGGCCTCCCTCGCTCGCTTGCTTTCCCATCTCCGTCCCTAGGTGGTCTGTTGGGGCAAGTGATTGATTGGATGGAGTTCAAACATTTCCCCAACATTCCTGGAACGTCTTCAAACAGATCAACACTTTGTTTCCATTCTGAGGAAACAATGAGTTGTATTCACTGTCACGGTGGCGCCGGCTACTGAGTTCTGAATTTCGCGCAGTGTGTGTGTGTGTGTGTGTGTGTGATATTGTAAACACGCAAGCGTCACACTAGCACGCAACGATAGGTTCCGCAGCTATCACGCTAGAATGAATGCAGCGGAATACTACGTGCATTTCACGCCGTTAACGTAAACCTGACCATAAAATCGCCCAAACTCCCTGGGAAGCACAAAGTTTTACCTCCAAATGGGCGCTGGGGTCTGATGCATGAAAGGGAGACTAGAACTAGTCACAGACTTACTAGGTCGGAAATAACTCAAGCATAATGTGCAAAGCATGCAGGGAGACTTACCTCAGTCTCCGCTTATGCATACCGTACTAATCTTTCAGTCTCCGCTTAGTGAACGTAGTCTCAGACTTACGCCCTATTCTCTCTCTCACAGTGCATCATGGCGCTGTAAACTTTTGACACAGAGTACTATCAGATCTGAACGGACTTACCGCGCTGATGCCGTGTCATCCGTTAACTTAAAACAGTGTTTATTTTTCATCAGGTATGCAGCAAAACAGCCACAACAAGCTTTTCCTCCCGAACAGCCAACAAGTACAGCTTAGTGGAAGCATGTACTGGGCCACTTGCTGAAGCCTACCTCACCTGCTAAACCTGTTTCCCCGCCCACCTATAGTGAGGTACGCAGTGCACACCGTTGTGTTGACTGTCATGCAAACAGGATCAGGCCCTTGTTGGGTGGTACATGTACAAGTATTACATTTGTGAACTGGAGTCATGTGTACAGATATATTGTACCTGCTTTCTTTCTTCCAATTTCTTGGTAAATTATTATGCAAATAATTGGGAGACCCCCCAAAACAACAACAAAACCCCAAGAAAAACTCAAATACCCTCCCTCCCCTAGAAAAAAAAACCCCAAAAAACTTCAAACAAAAACCCCAAAGAAAACACACACACACACACACACACACACACACACAAAACTGGTGTAACACCAAGTCCCCACAAACAAACCATCCACCCCCCCCCAAAAAAAAAAAAAAACAAAAACAAAACAAAACAAAAAAACAACAAACAAACAAACAAAAAAACAACAACAAAAAAACAAACCCCAAACCCTCAGAATGGAGGGTTGCATTGCTGACTGGAACATGCCAGACAACATATATATACACCATCTCAACATAACCCAGAAGGAGTTTCTTTTCCATATCTGCCTGTCTGTTTGTCTGTCTGTCTGTGTGCTCGGCTACATTATTTTGAATAAAACTATAAAATGTAAACGACATATTTCCCAGGTAAGAAGTACATTTACAGAGCCCTGCAAGTGACCGGCAATATCAGCTTTCAAACAAGTCTCCCATAAACAGGCTTGATGTTGTTCAACAGCCTGCAGACAGCTGCACAAGTTCTCATCATTCATCAAGGCACAATTGTGCGAGTTTCACTTTCCCAAGTTTTGGGGTATGGCGGTCAGGGGCGGCCCGCACATTTTCCGCATTCCCTCTGAAGTAAATCTAAAAACCCCGGTGATTTTTACCCGACCGTATAAGGCTGTCACAAAGACGGAACGTCACTGTGTCAGGCGGTTGTTTGAAATTCCTGACTCATCTCAAATTCACCTGTGGGATTAACTAAATGATATAGTACAGGGCCCGTATGTAAAAGTCGAGATTAATTTAACCCACGGCTACAGGCCTAACCCTGACTAGGACAAAAGAAGCCCAAAAGCAAAATTAAATTAAAAAAAGAAACGCAGAAAGGAAGAAAACATCCTTCTATTTATAACGCCATAGGCACCTTGCTGGAATGGGCCCGCTTCTTGATTTAAAACAAACAAACAAACAAACAAAAAAACACCAACAGAACACTTAACCCTAGAGCTAGTTTAGTTCGAGGTTAGACTCTAACCCAGGGCTAAAGGCCTTAACCTCGACTATTACATATGGGCCCTGGCAGGCTAAGAGTTTAAAGTCTCCATGTTCGCAATGAATTCTCAACGGAAAAATGCCGCTTACATAGCTCTAAGAGTAAGACCGTTCCTGCCTGTACTGTAACATTCAGTTAATGCCACAAGTAAATTTGAGATGACTCAATCGAGCAGATGTTCCTTTAGGCCACTGCAACCATTTACGTGAGTTTGCGGCTTGCCTGACAAACGTATTAAGACTTTAAAGAGACACAATGTCAGGTTAACTTTCCAAGCTGACAGACTGCTAAGCTTTAAGAACAATGCCCTGTATTCATGAACCCTAATGTTCCTTTGAAATCTGTTTGCTATTTTTATATTCACTGAAGGGGCACTTTAAGAAGTACTTCTGGAGGCAAAGTACAGATGTAAATCACACTGACTTTTTACGCCTTAAAAAATAACCTGTAACAACAACATTTACAACAACCAAAAAACCCAACCGCTAACCCTAAAACACGGCCTACGCTTTCTCTGGCAGTGGTATGCCTTACAGAAATCAGAAACTGAATCAGACACACCAATCACTCTCCAACTACCGTTACCATCATCATTATCATCATGTGTGGAGCCATAAGGTAATGCTTGGTACAGGCTCCCACATCTGACACATAGTTTTTGCACATATTAGGGTATTACTGTGGATGCGTCAGAATTAGTTTCAGTCAGTGAACGTAAGTCTCATCCTTGTAGTCGTTTATCAACTTCCAATTTGAAATCATCTAAGGTTTGGGCACATACAGCTGCGTTTGGCAGTGAATTCCAGTCACGTACAATCCTCTGAAAACATTCATTCTTTCAGGGCTAACATTTCCATTTTTAGCAATCTTTCTTTCACTGCCACACGTTAAAGACCTCCGGAATTCAAAGAAGTAGGTGTTATCAATATTATCTATATCACTTATCATTCCATACACTTATAATGCTCAGTTACAAGCACGTGTATACATGTACTTCACGTCAAAGTCATAAATAACTTGCTGCATGGACTGAAGTGTTTATGCAAGCCTGTATGACTGCTTCACAGCTTTTTAGTACGACTGGTCTTACGAACAATATCCTATTCACTACGCTCACAGCGAAGAATGATTGTATTTTCCTCATCTGCAGTGCCCCAAACCACTATTTATATGCGCACACATGCACGCTCTCCGTCCTTCTCGCACACGCTGAGTACACCCAGTCACACAACGCCGGTTCCGTGCACGGTTCCGCCAATGCCTCGCAATGAGGGGGGAGAGGGGGGGGGGGGAATGTGAAGAAACATGCTGAGTGCGTCCTCGTAAAGCAGCGCAGAAATAGAAACATAATGAGTTGTGGATGCCGTGCCAGTCTTTGGTCTGACGTATGGCAGTGGGCCTGCAACCACCTATCAAGCAGGCAAAACATTAAAAACCAAAGCTGGTGTTGTCTGTCTTTGGGGGTAAATAATTGGAACAGTTCCAATTTGGAAATATGCTGAGGTGTGGAAAGTGTGTTGTGTTGTATGTGTGTGTGTGCGAGCGAGCGAGAGAGAGAGAGAGGGTGGGTGGGGCGGGTGTCTGGAGGTTTAACGTCCTTTCCCACCACGTATGGATGATATCAAAGACGTGGCAACGAGAAAAGGCCAGCACAAATATTAGGCCTGAGCCGGGATTCAAACTCACGACCAAAGCATTGAAAGTCCAACGCTCTACCACTGATTCGGCTCCAAGAGAGAGCGAGAGAGACAGAGAGAGAGGCCTGGCTTCGAGTCTAAAAGTAAAACATTTCTTTTTCACACTACACACACACACACACACACACACACACACACACACACACACACACACACACACACACACACACACATCCTGAAGCCAAAGAGATGATAATACCAAATAACTGAAGACTTTTCAGACCACTCCACAATTATACAGTTCTAAAATTAGCCAACCTAGCGTTCACATGAGCCTACACACACAAATGTCAGGAGGAAAACAGCCTCACGAGTATTTCTGTCACTCTGCACTGTGTACACTACATCATGTGTCATCAATGAATCCAAACCCCTTGCCATGTGCAATGCACGTTTGTACCGCTTAGCCCTGTAGGACTCTCCTCTGTGTGTGTGTGTGTGTGTGTGGAGGGGGGCTTGGGGGGATGGGAGGAGGACAAGGACTAGAATTGGGAGTTTTTTCTCTGACCCAAGGGCACATACTGTGAATGAACCCTATTTGAAGTTGGAACTGAATCGCACTATTAATGTGCACACTCTGTAACACTGCTGCTAGTGGGATGCAACACTTAGGGTCACCTACCACCAATCCCTTGCATGAATCCAACACCAAGGGAAACAACTTACTTTATCTACTAATAGTCTGGATGATGGTATTTTTCTTGCTGCGGGAATTGGGCAATGGATAAACATAATCTGTTCTCATGAAAATTGAAGACCACACTTTTTACCAGTCCCACAGAAGACTATTAGTATTACAGCTACGGTAGAATGTAATGATAACCATGTGTTCATGATTTTGTCACACTGCCACACAGATAACTGGATGTAGTACTGGAAAAATCAAGGGCAAAAACTGCCAACAACCAAAACGTCACACTTACTTATTTCACACCAGCCAGTGACCAATGTTTTCCAATCAACCAGTCAAGAAAGAGAAACACCATATATGATCAGACCATATGAAATCGATTCACGGTCTACTGAGTGTTTTTATGGTCCACTGATTTTTTCTAATCTGATCAATGATCAACGTTTTCAGCAGAACTTTAAAATCAATAATCTGATATCTAGGTATATACCAGTAGTTTTAGACTTCCCTGTAATACATTGGAACAGCCAGCACCAGCACATGACTCAACATAAGGACCACTTCAGACAAATTAACCAGCAATCTAGAGATCACTGTGATAAGCCCATGGCCCAGATAAATCCTAAAACGTCTGACTGCCAATCCTAAAAATAGATGTGACTGTCATTGTCAGGTTCCTGTGAAACCATAGCTCAAAGGTCAAAGGGTGTTGCCATCAATTTGGTATTATGTTCTCTGAAATTAATGTGTCTAATGACATACATTTCTGTGCTGTTTCTCTGTCTGTAATTCCACAGGGAAGCAATACAGTTTTTATAAGTTTATTATTATTATTCTTGTTTTACAGTTCACATATTCCTGAGATGGAATACGAATTTATACAGGTCACAACATGCTTCAGTGAACTTCAGAATTGGTTATAATTAATGTAGTCAAGTTTGCAGCTTTCACCATCAAAATTTCCCTCCTTACGCAAAGGCAAACCTGCAACCCACTTCCTTACTGAAGTGAATGCCAGAATAGAACAAACCTTATTCACGGTCCAAATGTGCGGATGCTCAGTCTAAGGGCAGCACTGTTACTGAATGAAACCAATATCCCAAAGCCTGAATGTAACTTGCAAAGCTTAAATTAAAATGGCCCATGATCCAAAAGGACGAAAAGGACCGGCCCCCGTAGACGTAGTGTAGTGGTTAGCACTTCGGACCATGGACCGGGAGACCCGGGTTCGATTCCCAGCCGAGGCAAGCGGGATTTTTCCTACCTAGGTCGGCTCCAACCCAGAGCGGGTGTGCTATGGGCCCAATGGGAAGGCTGTTGCCACATAGCCGAGATTCACCCACTTCACGGGTGCGACTTTGGGGGTGCTTATGATGTGGATGATTACACGGCCGGCACCGCAGGTGCCGTAGTTCCCGGGCCTGGTTAATGCCAGGATATTTATGACAGGAAGCGAGGAATGCGACCCTGTCCCGCAGTCCCACACAACACGGACCTCCATAGCATCATATTACCATCATCCTCATCTCCATCATCATGCATAATAAAAATTGCCCCAGCTTCCGAGCCCTCCGTGGATTCCACCCATTATCAGGGAGGAACACCACTGGAGCCGGCAAAGAGTTGTGGCAGCAAAAGGAAAGATGTGAAGCATTTAGTGATGAGGCAGCAAAGAATTTTGCTGTGGAGTCTGAGCAATGCTCTTCCAGAATTTTGTTGATTTCAATTAGACCAAAATCGGTGCAGTTTGGCATGATTTTGAGTGCATCACAAGAGGAAACACTTTTGGTTGGAGGCCCATTTCTTTGGAATCGACTAAAATCTGTGCAGTTTGGTGCATTTAAGTCCTTCAGAGGAGGGAAACACACTTTCTTGCGAGAGGGAAATTTTTAGCCAAGTGTGGAAATCCTCCGAAAGGTGGAGAGTTTAAATCCCTTAGCCTGTGAAGTGTAAAGTGCATTAAGGAGCGCAGACAAAGACTACCTAACAGCTCCACAATAACTCAAAAGCAGCTGATAGAGACAGCTTACAGTTATAGGTAACGACTGGTTGTGTTAGGAGAAGGTGCCACAGTCAGACGGTAGAGGAAGGGTGTGGGGGACGGTATGTGCCAACCATGTGTTGCTTTTCCTCTTTGCCTTTCTCAAAGCAGTCATAGTGTTTCTCATACTGACGTGTGGGTGGGACACCTTGTGCACACTGCCCAACTAGGTGGTAGAGAAGCGTGTATATGACACAGAAGTAAATTTGCTTCCTGTGATATAAATAGCTAAACCCGCCGAAGCAGCCTTAAATGTCAAGTGCTACCGGTGAGTGGTAACACTTGAAGAAATTGACTCCCACTGTACTGAGAAAGAAATTTTGAAACCATTTCACAGGAAAGCCAAAACCCCTAGCAAATAAAAACAAAACGCTGCACAAAAAGGTGAAATGGATATTTCATGAATTTCAGGTCACAGCTCTGACACATGTATTATTCCCAAAGTTAAAAGAACTCTCTTTTCTTTCAAGGCAGTAGACTGTGAGCTTCGAAGGAGAAAAAAATGCCACGACAGTATATATATATGTGTATATAAATACCAATATATACTGACTTTAGAAAACGTAGAAAGTCTTGCTGGCTCCGTACATCCACACAAGAGTTTAAAATTGGAGAAATCCACATAGGATGATAAAAAAGGAACTCCTGAGAACTAGTGATCAACTTATTATTCTTGAACAAGCGAAACAAAGTAGGCTGCCCAAATTTTCGGGCCCTCAGTACTTTGTATTCCCCTGATGAAGGGCCCGAAAATTTGGGCTGCCAACTTTGTTTCGTTTGTTCGAGAATAAAAAGTTGATCACCGGTTCTCAGGAGTTTCTTCTTTATCATTCTATACCAATATCCAGGATGCGCATACAACTGTGAGGTTTATGCTGTTTCTGTGTCTGTGTGTGTGCACCCTTGGCAGCTGTTCTCAGTACTGTTGTTGGTTGTATCTTTCATTATAATGAGCAATACATATAAAGTTTTTATCTGAATGTTATCAGTACTCACTTTACTTGGATCACTTATTACATATAAATTTGTATTTTAAAGCCTGTGATCTTTCCTTGCAGGTATGCCTGTTTCGCTGAGATCAGTCATGCTGAATAAGGAGTGAAGGAGCGGGCGAGAAGTGTGTGTGTGTGTGTGTGTGTGTGTGTGTGTGTGTGCACGCGCACGCAGAATGTACTGCACTGACATTGTTACATTTTAAACAGACATTTATTTTTCCCATGAGGGATGAATACAGTATTCGCGAAGCTTGATGCTGTTTGCATACAAAGTGATGCCCTATTAGGATTGTACACGTACAACTGTTCTTACAAAGTTTTTCTTGTGGCCTGTAAATGGTGTAATACCAAAGAAATCCAAAACATCAGAAAACTTGATTCATTATATCAGGGGAAAATGTCACTGCAGGAGAGCTGTTCTGTCCTGTGTGTATGACAGTGGACCTAGAGGATGAAGGAAATCCAAATATTTTGCACTAGTTATAGCCATGTTGTACAGCTACAAGGAAATGACTAACTGGATGACAAGCAACAGCTTCGGCATGTAATGACACCATGCCATTTGAAATCTGACAAGGCAGGAATTATGCACAACCAGGAACATAAGTTCTTGCAGTAACTGAAAAAAGTAAGCCTACAGAATTGAACGTTTGTTTTCACATACACATAATTTGTGTGTATACTGTATGATAATAACAGCAAACAGTAGTCAGATCTAGAGATCGATCCCAGTAACATCACATTCACAAGGTTAAATTCTTCTTCAATTGCATGCCGAAACATTAGTAAACTGTGTAAACACAGGTCAGTCCAAGAAGTCCCCCCCCGGCCACCGCTTGACTGTACCGCTGTCCTACCTCCATCACTCCCTCCCGCTCCCACCCTGTTCCGTTGCATCTGTTACGCGATATACGTGTACCTGCGTAGTTCATGTACTGCGCATTTTTTTGCGTAGTTCATGAACTGTCCAACGCTGTTGCATAGTTCATGAACTGTGCAACGATGCTGCGCAGTTCATGAAATACGCAAAGTAGAACTGCTCATTACATGAACTGCGCAAAGGGTGTAATCTCGGTGGTGAACACGAATCGCAGATTGTGAATTTCATGAACTATGCAATGTCGCTGTTTATCTTTATTGCCACAGCCAAAAAAACAAACAAAAAAAACACCTAAATTCTGACCTCATCCAATGTCATTCGAAACTTGGCGGAATATTCTTGCAAGTAATACGGGGATGACATGCACTGGTGCAGTCTCTTTTGTTTTTGAAGCATTTGCACCTGATTTTAAGACATCCTGTCTTGCAAGAGCATTTCACCTTTCCCTGACCCTCACCCACCGACAACAAGCGAACAGCTGTACGGATGGACATCTCATCTGATGGGATCATGTCGCATGTAATCTTATTAAACTTTGTCATTTCAATTTGGTTTCGTGCAAATACCCCCAATAAAACCCCAGCTTTTGTTCCTATTTTGAACCCTCTCTCACTTTTTTCTATGACAACACCAATCAGGCTGAGTGGATACCCCCTCCCCCGATCAAACTCAGACACTGGTACAAGAACTTTATCGCTAACATCAAGAGCCTTCATTTTCGCCACTGATCGGTCGAGCATTCTTTTTGCTTGTCGAGTCATTTGTATTGACACTCATCTTGCTTCAGAATCAGAGAATCAACTGAGGCTGAGAATGCTTAGGCTTTTGCAGCACTGGGCGTCAAAATTATGTTAAACATGAATACTGAATTATGTTCAGATTTCGGTCTCTGGTAAAACTGCCTAGTTCATGAAATTCGCAATCTGCGATTCGTGTTCACCACCGAGATTACACCCTTTGCGCACTTCATGTAATGAGCAGTTCTACTTTGCGTATTTCATGAACTTCGTTGCACAGTTCATGAACTATGCAACAGCATTGGACAGTTCATGAACTACGCAAAAAATTACGCAGTACATGAACTACGCAGGTACACGTATATCGCGTAACACATCAACAAACGCGCGCCCTCGTCGAGCTCTCGACTGACAAAAAGCCCAGCTTTTCAATCGCAGCCACAACTAATACTCTTTCTTGTGGGAAACACACCCAATGGTTGCTCGATCAGATTTAATGTATGCACTTAGTTGAGACTAGATGGATCTACAGGCACATAAAAAGCTGTGCAGCAGCTTTCTCTGATGGCCGAGTGGTCTCGGTCCGCTTGCATCCCCCGACCCACATTCCTCCCAGGACTAACCAGACCGTGTCGAGGGCGCCAAAGGCAAACGAACAAGGGACCATAAAAGGGCCGACAGATCAATGGCTACCAGTTCATAAAATGATCAAATACTGGACAAAAAGTGAGTAAAACCTTGCGCCAACTTACCGCACAGTACTTCGCAGCCAAAATCAGATCCCAGCGGAAGTGGGGAATGCTTCCGAGGTCAGAGGATCATTTCAGGGGAACAAACTCGTGTTTTGGGTTGTGAAATGAAGATTACACGAGTATTGCCCCCTCCGCGCGGCTGTCGGACACTAACTACAGGTACATCAGTTGCATCTTCCTTCAAACTCTTTTCAAGTTCTGAGTGACAAACTTAACGTCCGTCACTATACTGTCCATGATTAGGCGATTGTCATGTACTATCAAAGTTAAGTTAGAACTTCAAAACTATTATTGAATCCCGAAAAAATGTTTTAGCCGCACTGATTTCGAGTCAGTTCTCAGTGACGCCGTCAGTCAACGCCGGCCGAACTTGCGCAGTCAGGTGCCGCGCCAAGTGGCGTGCATGTCCGTATGTTGTGCTATTTGAGTTCAGGAGTAAAAAAAAAGAAAAAAAAAGTGAGTTCCGCGCATAAGCAAATCAGTATGGTAACCTCTTAATTTCACCAGCCAAGAAAGGCAACTTGAAAACAGACGAGAAAAGAAAAACTGAAATGAGAAAAATAAAATTAAAGTACTGTTTCCGCAAGTGAGGGAGAGAGAGAGAGAGAGAGAGAGAGAGAGAGAGAGAGAGAGAGAGAGAGAGAGAGAGAGAGAGAGAGAGAGAGAGAGAGAGAGAGAGAGAGAGAGAGAGGAAAACGAAAGACAAGACAGAACTGCAAAATTAATATTGATACAAGTTTATCAGACGGCCGGAAGAGTGACTGAGAAGTAAAAAAAAAAGACAACAGACACTTGGTCAAGAACATGTGCATTTACTGAACATGTATATTAGCTGTACACAGTGGCAACAATAAAATTATGCAATTTGATACAATCAGTATATCACTCAGTCCTGGCCCGGCCGGGCCGGAACATCGTGTTCACGAAGAACAAAGTCTAAAACGCGCCCAGCCTGGTACGGGTAAACATTGGGATTAATCTGAAGTCACGCGTGAACTTATGCAATTACTGGAACACCAGGAAGAAGGCACCTTTCGTCTTAAAAGTACACTGAATTAAAAAAAAAAGAAAAAAAAAGCCTCTGGTCTGTTTTCCGCATTATTGACTTGCTGGAACTGAACTGGCAGCATTTGGTTCAGGGACAAATCAAATTAAATCAAACTGATAAAATCTAATCGAATCAAAGTGATCAAATCACACACGGAGCTTTGGAATGCACCACTGGTTGTGACCTTTGGACAGTAAAATGTGACAAATGAATGTCACGTTCTCTCACCCTCTCTTCGCTCTCACACGCGCGCGCGCGCGCGCACGCGCGCGCACACACACACACACACACACACACACACACACACACACACACACACACACACACACACACACACACTGTGACTGACGCACTCACCGTCACACACACACACACATACTAGTACACACCCCGTCACACACACACACACACACACACACACACACACACATACACCGTCACACACACACACACGGCACACACACACACACACACACACACACACACACACACACACACACACACACACGTATGCACACACATGAAAGACATGCAAATGCAATTATGCCAGCTGAATTATGCAATGATAAAACATTCAATGACAATCAGTTATGACACGTTTTGTGCTCGATTTCATCTGAGGCACATACCGTTTCGGGACACGTCTGTAACCGGCAACAAGGAATGAGCCAATAGTTGCTGAACTAATACACACTGGCAGGCCCCCACTGGCTGAGCGGAACGCTGGACAAATTGTAAAATGTCTGCCGCGTCCAGAATCGAAACAACTGCCAAAGACAAACAAATCGCGGCTGCCTACTTCTGTGTACGCGGAACTGAAACGCCGTTTTATTCCGGCAGTACTGAAAACATTTCTAGAACTGTCCTCATATGTAACTGAGGTCGGACAGCCCCTGAAGGTTGTGTTGAAAAGAGAAACGTTGTGATATCTAGTACTGTGACCAAGGAAACCGTATTGATCTTGGCTCGTGTGCACCCACCCTTGCTGGAGCAAACAAAAGACACAGACGCACACGGCTGAATGTTTTTTTATTATTTTTTTTTTTTAGTGTCTTAAGCGGGCTAATTCCATCTTTGCTAAGCCAACTTATGTTTTGGAACAGCCGTTTCGCTCGTGAGTTCGCCTTTACGCTCGAAATACTCTTTTGGTGATTTGTACAGCTGTTAATGCAATATAATGTTGTTTACAATTTGCGTGAGCGGCCGAACATTTAAATTCTACGACTGTTGCCGGTTACATAATTATAGGAACGCGCTCAGCGTCAGTGGTCGCCGCGTTACAATAGTAGCGTTAGTCCCTTTGAAAACTGATGCACCCTTGTGTATTAGCGAAGTGTAAAGGTCAGATCTTGCACCTGAATGGAATGTTTTTGTTGGCAAGAGGTAGGGTAAGAGGAGAGGGGACGGTGGTGGTTGTCACTGACCGCAACATTCCGCCGTCTGTTATCTAGTTTTTTGTTGTTGTTTTTTTTTTCCGGCTTTTGATTGTTCTCCCAAAAGGGAAAATGTGAGCGTGAATCATGAGCTGATCTTAATATTACAAAGACAATCCCAGCCAAGTCACCGCAGGCTCCTGCCAGAGCATGACACGAGAAAGAGAGACGCAAAGCGGTGGACCGAGAATTCTCGAGCTACCTCGCATAGATCGACGCGAGACTCGACGAGATAAGACTTGAAACCATTTCGCCAATGTTGAGCTGTCTCTCCATGTCTTTGGTCATTGATCAGTGCTTACAGACATACCATACTGGTAATAGTGATATGGGACTGACTTCACACATGAAACAAACAAACAAACAAACAAACAAACAAACAAACCCAAAACAAAACAAAATAAAAGACAACAAGCTGGAGTTTTCTTTAAGAACGACAAATCCACTGGACTTACATATAATTATGTGTTTTAACTTTTATGCACACTGCACTGTTACACCGGCTGTACAAGATATGACAGGCTGTGACCACGGTGCCAAGACTATAGTCGTCTATAGGGTCAGACTGGAAAACGTGTGGTTCAAAACATTTAGTGATGGTAAGGATGATCACGGGTGTACTTAGGATAGTAGTGTGGTTCGTTTGATGTGCTCACAATATTACTGAGACAATTATGTACATTCAAGTGATAAAACAAAGTTCTGTTAGAAAGTGGTCACGTTTGAATTTGATCACTCTCTCTTTCTCTCTCTCAGTATCTCTCTCTCTCTCTCTTTCCTCTCTCTCTCTCTCTCTCGCTTTCACCCCCCCCCCCTCCCACGTAAAGAGATGCACTGATGGAAGCAAGTTCACGGTTACAAATCCATCCATATTCTTGAGCAAAAGCATAAAATCACCAAACCGCTCACAGAATTCACGGAATTCAGACGCACAGACTAGTGTTTTTTTTTTTTTTTTAACTAACATGTTTGGTAGTTTTTGGAAAGTGATACATATGGCGATAATGTCGGTCAACTACAACCACATTGTAAAAAAAAAAAAAGAAAAAAAAAAGCCTGCCTAGGCATCGAGAAGTGCTTAGTTGAAATCCCGGCAGAAATACAATTTGCATGAGCTATTCTTCAAGATGTTTGATATCACCCAAACAGTGCCGGCGCAGAATAAGTTAAAACCTAAAAAACCAACAAAAAACAAACAAACAAACAAACAAAAAACACACACACAAACTACCCCAATATGAACGTTGGACAAACGTAGGCCAATCAACTTTCATCCACTGACAACTAGGGCACGTCAATAACGACGGAGACGCAGATGGACCAGTCAGATTTCGCCCTGTGAAAACCTGGTCACGCCTATCGAGTCTAACATGGGAAAACAAAGCTACGTCAGCTGCAACTGACAAGTCCATGCTAAAGCCAATCATAACTAACGCACAGAAAGTCGACCTGAGTCAGTAGTGCAATGTTACTTGGAGGGGAGAGGGGGTTGGGGGGGGGGAGAAGAGGGGGTTGGGGGCGCTGGACTACACGTGGAAATTAGTACTGCTCCATGTTGCGATCTGCGTCGTACTCTGGAGTCTTGGGGGCGGACGTGTCTGAAGATGCTGCTCTCCCCGCCCGCCAGTCTCTGAAGGTGAAGAAGGCGTGGCCGGCAAGCGCAAACAGGGCAAAGAACCCGAACGCCTGCACGGTGAAAATCAAAATGATACGGTAAGTGTGGGAAAGAAAACAGTTAACCTTCAAGAGACTTAACAATGTGCCAAATGATATTAGTTTTACTCTGAACACACACACACACACACACACACACACTCTCCTCTCATGATACTTAATAATGTGCCAAATAATGTTAGTTTCACACACACACACACACACACACACACACACACACACACACACACACACACACACACGCACGCACGCACACACACTCCCCTCCTCCACCCCCACCCCCCCCCCCCCCCAACACACACACACACACACACACACACACACACACACACACACACACACACACACACACGCACGCACACACACACACTCCCCTCTCCAACCCCCCCCCCACCCCCCAACACACACACACACACACACACACACACACACACACACACACACACACACACACACACACACACACATACACACACACGCTGTGTACTAGTACTTACCGCCGCGGCTTTGTTGGAGTCCTTCCCACAGGACTGGGCAGCAATCACAATGTTGGCAATTAAGTAGAAAATAATAAACACTGCGAGGTATATCAGCTCCTGCACACACACACACACACACACACACACACACACACACAACGTGGCACACACACACACACAGACAATGGAATTAATCTGGAATAAAATCAACACGAACACTGAACAACTACACCCATTCTTTGGATCAAAACTACCGAGTGTCAGCAGAAACAGAGCGAAAGATTCAGTTCTGGAGTTAAACTGTCGGAAACAGGTATATGTATGTGCATGTTGGTACTGCCTTGGAGTCAATGTCATTGTACTTAAATGTATGTGTGGAGGCATGTCACAAGTTGTGTGTGTTTCTGGATGAGTGAGTGTGTGTTGATTGTAATTCGCACTGTGCTCCTGCGAGAGGGAGGGCTCTCCTTACTGAATACCTTTGAATTTATTATTATTATTATTATTCACTATTTCAGAGTTGTACTAAATCATCAAGTCAGACTATTCTTGTATATATATATATATATATATAGGCACAATTGTTCCAAAACGTAGGTTGGCTTGTATGAAGCTTCCCAGTAAACATAGACACAGCACGCTCAAAACAAAATTTACCACACACACAAAATTATCAGGCAAAAAATATTTACCACGCATGCAACATTTATCACAACCCCAAAATTTACCACACATCCAAAATTTACCACACCCCCAAAATTTACCACACACCCAAAATTTACCACGCATCAAAAATTTACCACACCCCCAAAATTTACTACACATCCAAATTTTACCACACCCCCAAAATTTACCACACACCCAAAATTTACCACGCATCCACCATTTACCACACATCCAAAATTTACCACACCCACAAAATTTACCACACACCAAAAATTTACCACACATCCAAAATTTACCACACCCCCAAAATTTACCACACATCCAAAATTTACCACACCCCCAAAATTTACCACACCCCCAAAATTTACCACGCATCCACCATTTACCACACATCCAAAATTTACCACACCCCCAAAATTTACCACACCCCCAAAATTTACCACGCATCAAAAATTTACCACACCCCCAAAATTTACTACACATCCAAATTTTACCACACCCCCAAAATTTACCACACCCCCAAAATTTACCACGCATCCACCATTTACCACATGCAACATACACTCACCACAAGCGGCCACGGTACTAGTTTGAAGAACACCCGTCTGTTCAGGGTGAGGACAAAGAAAAACCACAAGGCGATGATGGTGAGGAAACACGTAATGGACACGAACTCGAAATAGTTATACGTGGAAGAGTACGCATCATCACAGTTGTCGGACCTTCCCGACGCGCAGCAGATGAAGGCGATTAGAGATATTAACTGGAACAGAAACAACAGCACAGTGAACAGTGAACAGTGTGTGTGTGTGTGTGTGCGTGCGTGCGTGCGTGCGTGCGTGCGTGTGTGTGTGTGTGTGTGTGTCAGTGTGTGTGTGTGTGTGTGTGTGTGTGAGAGAGAGAGAGAGAGAGAGAGAGAGAGAGAGAGAGAGATGATGAAACTTGATGATGAAACTTTATTTATCAACGGTAAAAGTTTTGACAGAAATTCGCCAGTTTGCAAACTTGCCGTTGCTAATACTACAGAGACTATCTACTAAGGAAAAAAGGGAGCAAAATAATAAAAAAAAAAAAAAAGAAAAAAAAAGTTCTACACAGAAAATTATGCACGAAACTACAAGAAACAAAACCATAGAGAAAATCGTCCATCAGGTCAAAACGCATTCACACACACGTGCGACCTTTGTAAACACAAATCACTGATATAATACTGAAATGATGTAAAATAGAAAATCAAAATAACAGGTTGCCGCGTAACGTACATTACGTGCGATCCATCAGGTACTATTTGAGTGCACGCTTAAACGTAGAAGTAGATATATTTTGTTTCAGGTGTGAAGGGGGGGGGGGAAGCGAGAGAGAGAGAGAGAGAGAGAGAGAGAGAGAGAGAGAGAGAGAGAGAGAGAGAGAGACAGACAGACAAAGACGAATAATAACTGGACTTACAGCTGCGACGACTTTCAAGATTCCTACAATGGACTTGACATAGGCTCTGTCAATGGGGATTTTCCACAGGTACATAACATCCACTTCACTCTCCGACCCGGACTGGCCGGAACTTTGACCTGTTTCTGACATCTTGATTCTCTGGAAAAAAAGGTAGATACCACAGTCAAGCATTCTCTGTACTGTCACTGTTTGAGTTCTCTCTCTCCCCCCAACACACTCCCACAAAAACGCACGCGCGCGCGCGCGCACACACACACACTCACACACACACACACACACACACACACACACACACACACACACACAGAGGCAAACAGGAAGACAAGTATTAAAATACCACGCCGAGGCGGTGGAAAAAGGCCGCTGGCGGCTCTCACATCCCCTCTAATGCCTTAACATGAGCTTAGTTGCCTCCCTTGAACTGCCAACACGTCACGTCAACAAAGCCCTGTGAAACTGACCCCTGTTCAAGGTTAACCAGAACAAACTGGCTTCTTTGGCATGGCTGATAATGAACATACATGTACACACCTACAACAGTTTAGATTGGTTCACTCGTTCTTGAGATGTTTTGCAGGCAGACAAACAGACACACAGACACAGACACACGTGCGCAGTTGATCGCGATAAGGGGCTTACAAAAATCAAATGATCAGAATAAGTTCCATCCCTGAATAGTGGCTGTGTGTGTGTGTGTGTGTGTGTGTGTGTGTGTGTGTGTGTGTGTGTGTGTGTGAGCTGGTAGCCACTTTCTGTGTTCCCCATACATGTATTATATTTATGTATTATATACTATCACAGATATATCTTTGTTCCTCATAATGTCGCTTTGTAAAGCGCGTACAGCGCACACTGGCGGGGATTTCGCAATATATACGAACCATTATTATTATCAGTATCACTATTATCTCGATCCCTCTACTTGTACGTGATACTAATCTCGAGTGATAGTTTGTCAGCCTTTTACATTGGTGCATGTCTTATCGGTAATACGCTTGTAAACAAACAAACAACAACAACAACAACAAAACAACTCGCTATGCTGCTCTTTTGTTCCCGTTTAGGCTAGACCCCCAAATCCCTATGAATCATAATGTTTATTTCCTTGGGGTTTTTTGGTTTTGTTTTGCTGCCCACACATGTGTGAATGTGTGTCCGTTTTGATCAAGAGAAGAGGGAAGTGGACGCTGGGTCCGCCGGATGTCACTACCATGATTGATCAGGAGATGTGTGTTCAAATCCAGCGATAACGTGACTGTGTACGTGGGAGATACCGCTGCTGGACAAGGTGGTAAAATCTGAACTGACGTGAAAGTTGCCGATCTAACAGGTACACTGGTTCATATACACACACACACGCGCGTTTGCCCCCTCCCCCCTCCCTCGAAAACAGACACAGACACACACAAAAGTCTGCAACACTGACACACACTGACATACACCCCCCCCCCTCCTCCCCGATCTAACATACACACCGTGACTGGTCTACACACACAGAGACACACAGAGCCTGACAGAGGTCTCTCTCCTCCCCCCCCCCCCTCCATTACCCCGAAAACACAGACTGCAACACACACACCCAAAAGTCTCTCTCTCACACACACACACACAGAGGATGGGTGGGTGTTTGGGAGATTAACGTCCTTTTCCACCACACACGGGTGATATCAAAGACGGGGCAACGATGAAAAAGCCAGCACAAATCAGTACACACACACACACACACACACACACACACACACACACACACACACACACACACACACACACACAGAGCTAACACACCAAAGCAACGAGAAAAACAACCGCCTCCAGTTTCCCCCTCTACTCTCCCACCCCCACCCACCCACCAACAGCAAGAACGACAACAATGCTTGATTCGCGGAACACTAGTTGAGTACCCCTCTCACAAGAATCATAGTCAATCATGTCCTCAACGGAAGAGCGGTACAGTTGTGCCCCACCCTAGGGATCCCTACACCCACTTCAGGGTCGCTGTGTATATTGGTAATTTCTGCACGATGCGCGGTTTTATTTCCTTGTTTCAAAGGCGCGTTTGTCAGCCAGACAGCTTCTAATAAACAACACACACATACAACTGGTGAACTGCGGTTGTGAAAAAACAACAAGAACACCCCCCCCCCCCAAACAACAACAACAACAAAATCCACCGGCTCTTCACTGAGCTTACGACGGATAGTCGCGTGTGCTCAGTGTACCGTGAAGGTATTTTGACGAGGCCATTGTACGAAGGCCGGCCAATGCCAATACAAACGTTTGCAAATTCCGCGTTAGTGACACTGACAGGGCTTGCTTGGGGCCGGGGCAAGTCAGCAGTCCAAAAGCTGTGCCACTCATGTCAGTTACGCAATTTCTGCTCAGCGCACGGGCTAAACGATGGTCTGCGTACAAGGCATACATACTATTGCTCAAACGGCATTAGTTCGGTAACGGAAAATCTAGGCTACTAAGAAATGTGCGTGACGGATGAGGCATTTCGAGCAAACATTTTGGGCTGGATTTCGCTTCGTTGTCTCCTAAATGCTCGGGGTCGTGAGTTCGAATCCCGGCTGGGGCCAAATATTTGTGCTGGCTTTTTCATCGTTGCCCCGTCTTTGATATCACCCGTATGTGGTGGAAAAGGACGTTGAACCCCCAAACACTCACCCACCCACCCTTGTCTCCTAAATGTGACAAACAACGGAACGGCAATGTATATCCTATCTTTTACTGTATAATTTTAGTAGTCATTGTCAGTGGCACTGAATCAGGTAATGGTTCAGTTTAGCAGTCTAGCGATGTCCCGAGGTGTACTTTTCTTCTGTTGTTATGTTTGAGTGTAAGTGAGGGGCTTGACCCGACATCACAACATTCCAGTGTTTCTGTGGTTTTATACAACAGAGTACATGACAACAAATTAGTTCTGTTTCAATATTGCACACACAGACACGAATATAGCTTAGCTAAGCTGTTCCTTGCCCCATGGCTTAGTCATAAGTCCGACTGAGGTAATGTGGTACAATCTTAAAGTCCGTCGCCTCTGCAGGTGTTAGAACCGTTAAAAACCTATTCACCACCTTGACCGAAGATCCGCTTTCTTGCGAAACCCCGAAATAATCTCTGTCCGTATACACTTGGATTGCTCAAACAAACATAACACGGCTTATCGTGTGTACGCCATTATCAGCTGGTGAGTGGAGACCGGGGTGAAAT